>OY856415.1:255176253-255698753 GCA_963693085.1 Alisma plantago-aquatica | reverse complement strand
TTTGAAATTAAGTTTATGTACGGTTACCTTTAAGACATTACGTGCATTATTTTATTTATTATAACACGCCCTACGAGTCATAGATAGTACACATATCCCAACACTTGTCTGGAGAGATAAAGTAAACATATAACACAAAAAGAGTTTGTGTCACTAGACGTGATGGTAGTGGTCAGCGTTGCATGGATTTCATGTTCAATATTCCTAGATGGGACGTGTAATTTGTGTGAGGCAACAACGGCTACCTACTTAACCATACCAAGGGTATGCGCCACATGATTATGCCAATGCTGCCTAGTTTGTTGCTATGTACCAGAATACAACCTACTACATCTAAATACAAAGGCATTAGAGGTGTGCCCAGCTTAGAAACTGTGTAGAGAGGATGTTTGATATGATGAAACGAAAACTGGTGTAACTTTGGTAAGCTGCAACATACCAAATGATCATTCTTGCCCATCGTTGACTCCTTAATTTTGATAATCAAAAGTAATAATCTTACATTCGTTGAATGTGAACCAAGTGGTTGTCGCATTATCTGGTTATTTACCTCATCAATGCTAAAGTTTTGTAATGGACATCAACGTCAATGCATAAAGATTAAGATACAATCTTTTGTTCAAAAGTTGTTATGTTCATTTTTAATAATGGAGACGCCTCGAAGGACATGCACACACAAAATGATACGGAATCATCTTACATGTCACATTCGACGACATGCATCCCAAAGCATTGCCTACAAGTGTGACAGTAATAATTGAGAAGGCAAAGTACCCTTAGGAACCGCTACGGCAGACCTTTTACAAGTGTGAAGACATGCTATTGATTGAAAGGTGGGTATAGTATGAAGGATATTGCGGGATGGTACTTGAATCATCATAAATAAAAGCCATATAATTGAGATTGGCATTGCACTAGAAGAATTAACGAACCGTAAGTGGTTAATTCTCTCTAAAATGGAGTTTGTATTCTATGTTTCTGTGTAACAAAAGTCATATCGTGGTATCTAACAAATCTTAAACTAATTCTGGCCCACGTAAAATATATGAAACAATTGTTACATATTAATATAAAATATATTTTTAATACATATTCCATAAGAAATAACATGAGTGTGTTTTTATAAACAAATCCATTTAACCTAATTATCCTAACATTATTTTTGTATGTACGTAGACAAATTTGCAAACAGCAAAGTACATACGTATCTCAATAAGTATATGTTAGTACATACTCATTGTCATGCGCACATACATACATATGAATTTATGTTTTTATATAGTTGTAATAAGTTGATTATAGGCTTATACCCAATAATATGCGCATTAAATTTATTTATTACATGTAGAAATGTTTTATTAATAGTTTTCTTCCTTCTGATTAGAAAAACACAACACATCTCGTTGACTAATTTCTCCAAGGGCGATGCAAGTACCTAGTATTCCGTTTCTCAGTCTAAACTAGTTTCAGTCGTGTTTCTATTGCCACTATCCAAATAGAAGCACATCGACATAAAAGTTGATTCCCAAAATACATTACAACTAAATCCAAACCAACTCGATCCAAAAATTGGGACTGCCTGACTCAATTAATATCCGGATGTTCCCAAACAGGAACTAGAAGTGTACAAAACTATATTGTGCGCTATGTGCACTATCGTGAACGAGAAATACCAGCTAGTTATCCTACCATTTGTCGATGCAGTTACAATGGACCCATCCCTTGAGCTGCAGGAGACGCCGAGACGGTGTGCTAGACTCCTGCGTTGGGATGCAAACACGGCTCAATTAGACTAGTGAGCAGGAGAAAGTGCTTTGGTAATGCGAACCAACCACCCACAGAATGGCAAGAATTAATCATCCCTGCATATGGATCACATGATTAAAGATTTCGTTCTCTCGGATTAAAATGAGAACAGAGCTTGGCCTCGAAGTGAACAGAAAATAGGATGACATATTCTTAGAAATGGACATGTAGATTTCAGCTCAGTGGCGATAGCCCAACTAACAATCTCAGCTATATAAGAAAACAAGTTTAAGATATACAGATGACTGTGGCAGTCCATTTTCGTAGCTCACAGCATAACAAATATATCAACAATATATTGACAGTAAAATTGCAAGCTGTTCACTGTACAACTTGACAGAAGGGAAATAAAGCCTATGGACTAGAATAAAAGTCAGAAACTGTAGAAGATGTATGTCACACTGCTAAAAACTTCATCTTGAGTAAAACCATGAAGCTAATCTTCGTGCTAACCAACGTGGCTACAGAAAAGAACATATCACACTTTTTACAGTTGCTGTTCAAGAGGCATGCTAACAAATAACTCTTGGGCACTCTACAAATAATTTGACAGGCATATAAGACGTGTATAACCATAGAACATTAGGAGAATGCGACGTCTCACTAGAGCAGTTGATTATGTTGCCCAAGCATTAGATTATCAACTATCCAATTTATGATTGGCTTAACAAGAACAGAATGAACAGTTTGAGAAGAGATCTTGAAGTGATCTTGTGATCGTTGCTGCACATGCCTATCTTGAGGACTGAATTGATACTGAAACAAAACAATAGTGTCAACAACTTAACACCCTTAACCTCCGTATAATTGAAGTCTGTGGAAGCTGAAAAAACAATATATATGCATAATTGTATATAGATAGTAAAGCACATATATTTCAATCAAGCCGAGAAAAAATCACATATATACAAGAGGTCAACACAAATAACTAGGACTAATATGAATTGACAGTTGCTTTAGAAAAAAGATCCCCAGCCCGATCCCCAACAAGCCCCCCCCCCCCCCCAAAAAAAAAACACCTACTCCCACTCGTCTAATGTCCTCACAGCATCCGCAAACCAATTCCACAATGCTTGAAATTGAATAGTTATTAGTTATGAACGTTTTTTGTTCCCCAGGCATGCTACTATATGATTTAGTAACCAAAATATACTAGAGAACAGAAATGGATCTTTACATTTTGCGGTTCACCATCATTCATAATTAGTTTTAACACTTACCGTCATGTTGGTTCTTTTTTGTCAAAAAAATGTAATCCATGATATTTGGTTCTAGCATTTCATGATCATATGAATTTCCCGACATTCTTGTACCTCTAATAAGTCTCTTCTTTATCCATAAAAACGCAACAGCTACTGATGTCAACTCAGCCCACCTTCATGGTCATATCAACCGCCATCATCTACACCATTACCTTCACCTCCACTACCTGTCGCCCAAGTTTGATCTTCAGGTGCCAATCAATAATTATGTCATTTATATATTCTTTACCTTCACCTCCACTGTCCCTGACCTCTGTCCCTCTGCAGCCTTGCAGTGACAAAAATAGGTTCAACAAAATTTGGTTAACCAAATAGACTACCCGCATAAAATGAATGTCAGCAAATTTTTTCTAACATGTGTTTTTCACGACTTTACAGAATTTTACACAGACTCACCATTTTTATACTAAGCGTTTTTTAAAGTTAAATTGCAAGTTGAGCTTTTTAACAAGTCTATTTGCCGACATTCTTGTACCTCTAATAAGTCTCTTCTTTATCCATAAAAACGCAACAGCTACTGATGTCAACTCAGCCCACCTTCATGGTCATATCAACCGCCATCATCTACACCATTACCTTCACCTCCACTACCTGTCGCCCAAGTTTGATCTTCAGGTGCCAATCAATAATTATGTCATTTATATATTCTTTACCTTCACCTCCACTGTCCCTGACCTCTGTCCCTCTGCAGCCTTGCAGTGACAAAAATAGGTTCAACAAAATTTGGTTAACCGAATAGACTACCCGCATAAAATGAATGTCAGCAAATTTTTTCTAACATGTGTTTTTCACGACTTTACAGAATTTTACACAGACTCACCATTTTTATACTAAGCGTTTTTTAAAGTTAAATTGCAAGTTGAGCCTTTTTAACAAGTCTATTTGCCCTCTTATGGCATTGTCAACCCAACCGAACATCACACATCACCCATCTCGCCCTCCCACACTATCTAAAAATGAATTTTCCCCTCTCCCTCCTGTAAAACAGTAGTTGCTTTCATCTGTAATGGGAGTTTACATGTTATGCACGGGCGCACTTTTACATATCAATACATATATGCATATATATGTACCTGTCATATATGTGCTCTGGTATGTATGTATATACCTACACCAACAGCATACATAGCCGACTTATTATCAATTTTCTCCCCCAAACAGTTTGACTCAATTTTGACCATTTTATTTCCCAAATTTTCTTGACAAAATGACAAGCAACTTTTCAAGCAAGCCGCAAACCCCAAATTTGTCAGTATGGAAGTGAATACAGATGTACGGGTGAAGTTGGTGGCAGCTTCGGTGTCTATGGAGGAGATGGCAATTAATGCATTGGCATATTCAGTGCCTATCCTCGCGCCTCACTTAAATTGTCGTCATGGGCTATTTTTGTGGGTTCTAAAGCATATTAATGGGTTTCTAGTAATGCATCAAAAATCAATTTATTTGGGATGTAGTACTCTTGATTTACATCTCCATTTTTTTTTGGTCAAGCCTTCTATTTAGTTGATCTTTTGGGGCTGTGTTATGATGGATGATCATTGCTTTGCCAAAACCAGGAGCTATGGCATTAAGTTCCAATTTCTTCTTGATTTCTCTCTTATATTGTTCAGAAATTATTCTCTTCCAATCTTTGACAGTATTGTTGATTGAAATTATTTAAAAATATTATATGGTTATGTTTATGTACCGTATATCATGTATATGAGAGGGGACCAAGAATATATGTATTCCTACATATCTATACTACTATAAAAAGAGCGAGATTGTTTTACTAATTACCGCCATGCCATTTTCAAGCCTTTAAAAACGTTTTTATCCAATCAGGTTGCGGTATTTCAAAATGCTCTCTTCTCCTTGAGTCTCCCTCTTCTCACGTTTTTTCTCATTTTTTCTTCTATTTTTATTTTCTATTTTTCTCACGTCAAACACGCAAACAACAACCGCCTCCACTATCGTCTCCTGTAACCAAGTGTGAGAAAGTCACACGTGGTCAATAACCACTGTAACAGACTGCACCCTCCTCCCACGATCTTCTGCATCACTACCTAATTTAGTCTACATGTGATTAGTAACCACCACGATCGACTCCAACCTCCTCCCATAATCTCGATTCACGCCCACCCAAAGCGGTACAACCGAAATGTGGATAGGGACTCCCAGAACTGCTCATCATTCTCTATCAACAATAAAACGAACCCACAGAAACTACATCCACCCGCAGAGGATAAGCTAATCCTTTGAACAAGTTCAAAGAAAAAAGCTAATCTTTTTTATTCAGAGACCATGGGTCTCATCTCCAAGCATGTCGTCTCCGGTGTCGGCAACATCAAGTTCGAAGATAGGCCAAAATTGGTGAGTTTTGATTCTGAATAAATGACTCAAACAACCTTCGTTTATCCTGTATTCTTTACAGTGTCTCTCCATTATTATATGTAATCCACGTGTTGTTGTTTGATCTACACCACTGGTAACCACACTGCAGCCGCAACCGGCCCGTCAGCTGTAGCAGCAGGCAGCCACCGCATCATAGAAGTGGCAAGCCATGCTACTGACCCTGCCCTTCCAACACTTCATTGTCCGTGGTCCGACTTCCGCCAGCATCAAATTTTGCTTTTGCAACAACTACAGCCAGTTGCAACTGAGGTACCTATACAGTCTGGATATGTTTAAATATGCAACGTATACATTTGCTTTCCTTTTTCAAGCATGTTGTGAAAAAAATTTGAAAGACGATCACCTACAAGCATATATTTATACTTTCATTCTTAGGTTTGACAAATATGTTGGATGTTATCAAGGCACAGGACACACCAAACGGATGAGCAACTAGAAAATTTGAAAAACCGCAAGATACAACATGTATTAATTTTCTAACATATTGTTTTGGATCCCCCAGTCTTGACTACGGCAATATGACTTACCTTCATCAGCCACAAAGTTGAAGGAGACAATGGACATAGTAGCATCATCTTTTTTTACTCGACAATATCATCGTCTTTATTAGAACTGTGACAAATGGGATTAAGCGTATGGCGTCATTCCTATTCTATTTTTTATGCCAAGTGATATATGAATTGTATACTTCCATGTACGTCTGAAGACATTTTGGGATTTGTCCCCCTATCTTATCAAGCAAAACGTCACACCAAATCACACCCTCGCTCATTATCTTATCTTATTATCAAAAAGTTCATTTCAGATATACTAATGCAAAGAATACATAACACTGAGTATGAATAGCATCGATAACAATAGATCCATTCAGGTTTAGGTCGTCCTCCATTGTGTATTACTTGACAAAATAATATGGTGCTTTGACCTCATTGTGAAACAGGAGCCGTCCACGTATACTACAACTGGTGTCTGTTACTAAAATTGATATATTTGGATTCTACATTGTAAATGTGATGTTTTTTAGACATACGAATTTAAATACAGAATGAGTGGTCTGGCAATAAGAAACATGATTATATCTGGCTGGAAGAAAAGTGATAAAGATGAAGAATGCATCACTAGATCCTAATGATAATGTTGATCAATAAACCCTTAGTTCTTGATCTTCATTCTCTAACTTCCGGTAATTTTGATTTTGTCTTTTGTGACATGGATATAATTTTCTATTTGCTTCCATAAATTCTGACTTGAGATTTCTAATGTGCTATTCTATTCAGGTTAATTTCCAAATAGGATTACCTGGTGGAAACATGTGGAGTAGCGACGAAAGAGCTACAAGTGAAAGCCCTGTGGCTCATACGGTGCTAGCCAATGCCTGACAGTAATCAAGTAGGATTTGCTTGCTTTGGTCAAAAATATATTTTCTGATTTCTTTTTTACGACTTGTACTTTGACAAATTTATTTGATGTGCATCTATGTTAATCAAAATCTTTGTAACATGTTGCTTCTCATATTCAACTGTTATTACTGATTTATTTTAAGATCACATCAACTTGGACGCCATTTCTAATCCTCTAAAATTTGGACCACTTACTACAAAGTCAACATGAAAATAAAACACATAATTCTATATTCGAAATAACTACCATGGAATATCTACTATACATATTGTGGTCTATTAATGCAATAAGTTTTTGCAAATGAAAATGTCTCTCACACGTGAGATAATCAGAACGAAATTGCATGGTTGATAATTTCATCATTGTTAACATCTTCTACAAAGTTTTCGTCTGCAGCAGATTTAGTTCTTTACGGAAAGACATATAATAACTTGTGTTGCTTACTATGTATACTACTATAATAAGAGAGAGATTTTTAATTATATTATAAAAATTACCATTTTCTAATCAGAATGATTCATTTTGAAATGTCCCTCCTTGACTCACTCTCTCCTCTTGTATTTTTCAAAAAAATTTGCTCTTATTAATACCGTTGTTCTGCTCAAGCCGTCCATTCCAATGAACCTCTCTTCACCCCACTCTCTCTCCATGTTAACTCACAGATTCTCCTATTCTCTCTTCCTATAAAACGACTCTTCAAACTCATCTTCAAATTCCCCGTCCACGTTGTCTCTCTTTATGATGACACATTTCCACCTACTTTCACATCTATGTTCATCTCATTAAATATAAAGCTCTTTCCTCATTCCTCTCATTAAGAACACATTTCTTTGTTTAAATTCCCAAACTATTCTCCTAGAAAAAATCTGACCCTCTCACTCTATGTCTCCCTTTAATCTATATCCTCCCACCCTAACAGAAGGTCACCCATAACTGACGCATATATATGTGGGCTTTCCTTCCTCTCATCTTCCTCTTCTCTTCCCACCCCTAATCCTCCCCATTCATACCACTGTTAATTTCTAAGAAACAGTGTCTTAATTTCATAGCTTAGTTAACCCCATTAAAGTGTCTCCTCAACTCTTTCCGAACCCCCTCACCATGCATACGTTTTTTTTGTTCAAGTTTACAAAACCACTCTCCTAAAATATTTTTGCCGCCCTCACTCTACGTCTCCCCTTAATCTCTATCCTGCCAACTTAACGGCGAGTCACCCATAGCTGACGCCTATATGTGGGCTTTCCTTTCTATGAGCTTCCTTTTCTCCTCCAATCCCTCATCGGCCCAATTCATACCAACTTAAATTTTAACAACAAATATTATTAAACTCATGTTATTACATACCACTTCTAATTACAATCTTTTCTCTCTCCCCTAACACCAACTCCAACCAACTCCAACCCCAATCACCCCTAAGACTTCGGCCACTCTCTCAACCCCTCCCTTCACATCTAAAAAAAAAGGTTTCTCTATATCTATCTCCCTCGCTGTCATGCACAAATAATTAAAACTACATTAATTTTTCCTGATTTGTGTATGGAGTATTCACCAAAAACATCCACACCCAAAGGCAATATACAAATGAGTTTCAGAATTCATTGTTGAAAAGTCAAGAAGGCGATACACGTGCATGCCCCAACTAATGATATATTACAAAGCACAGACGTGCTTGTCACATCTAAATGATATATTACATTATAAATTATAAGGCTTAGCAACATTAGTATTTATTTTCATTAAATATCAACTTTTTCTTGTATTAAATACTAACACGTGGAATTTATAGTTCATATGTCGTTATTGCTATTATTGATGGACTTATGCTAATATTCTTCTAATAACTATCAAATTTCTCTTTTTGGTAAAACCATTGAGACATTTTTTTTAATTATGTGTGGTCCATTGGGACATTGGGATTTTTTATGAAATGACTATATATTTGATTAAATCTATAGGAGTCATAATTTGATATTTGATGATAAATTTTGATGGTATGGACGTTGTGAAGTTTGATGTCCACATGATGGCATGATGTTTTACAAATTATATAACCCACATATATAGAGTCATGTAGATATATGTACTAATTTCATGTCTGGTAGTGGTATAACTTTCACCAATGCCTTTCTCTTTTTGATAAAATTCAAACACCAGCGTTTTCATTTCCGTTAGTTATTTTTCCTCTCTCTTTTATTTTTTCATCCCTCCCTCATCAATTTTGACTTCTTGTGTAGATTCTTTTATAGTGCTAATAGCATATATACACCACCAAAATATTTCCTTCATTTATTTTTTTCCTCAGTTATTTTTTCTGCCTCCCACATATATTTATATAATGTTATTTGTCTATATATGTAACTAAATAATATGTACACTAATATATACAAATGATTTAATAATATTTTTCACTCTCTTTTTCATCTCCCCTTTTTTCTCTCTATTTCTTACTTATAAGATCTCTTACAATAATATCTTTTTTTCTTCGTCATCCATCTTTGAAATTAATTTTCGTAGAAAATGCCAAACAAAATAGGTTGTTACAATTTGAGTATGCTACATAGGATTTGACCTTTTCTCTTCGAACATTTTTCTCCAACCATTTGTTAGTTCTTTTCACTCACTTTCTCACTCTTCTCACTTATTTTCTCCCACAACTCTTATATTATTGGATATTAAAGAGAAATTAAACGCTTCCCATTTCAATACCATTATAAAAGGAGCAAATTATCAATAATTACTTAAATTTAAAATTGATTAAAAAAATTTAACCATACATGTTGAGGATAAAAAAATGAAACACCATTCTCAATTCTCTTTCTTTCATTTCACCTTTTTTCCCGGTTTCTCTTTTTTCTCTTATTTTTCTCTCATGTCTCTTATTTATTCATTATCTTCCCCTTTATATCCATGCATGGTAGTTACCATGTGCCACCCACATTCCATTATGGTGGAGATGCGACATATATTTTTAATCGTGGTTGTCTATATCTAATCCTTTTTATCTCCAAATAGTTATTACTTATTAATACTAAATATATTTCTTTCTGTTATGATTTATTTTCTTTTTATGTTTTTTATAGTTTATTGATTCACAATATGCAATAGTGAATATATGGATTGATTGTGAAAAATAACTATCTTTCTACACTCTCGTCCTGCAATTCACCCCTACAAAATAATAGTTCTTAAATGAATCGACTCATTTATGACTAAAACTATCATAGAATATGTTGGCTATTTTATCGTTATAATTTCTAATGCAATGACAAGTGTTTACTTAAAATTTATTTGAAACAAACACACACACACATATATATATGCAGCTTTATTTTTTCAATTATAAAAACATCATTATATTTTTTATATATTTAAAATAGACACGTGCATGTGCACGTGTGCATTTACTAGTACAACTAAAAAAATATGTATATGAGGAAATTGTTGCTTGAATCATAATACCTATGTATATAAATAGGTCAAGTGTACTGAATTTAGATTTAGCTAAGCTGCCAATGCGAAGTGTAGGCACGCCAAGGTGTTAAAGGCACCCAGACCCAGCTGTGGCGCATTGCCCCCCTTAACGAGGACTGCTCATTCACGAACACAGCTTCAGTAGAGCTGACAGCAGTGTTTTGAGTCGGAGGTCGAATTATCGTGATCAGATTGTCTTTATGGCAGGTTATGCGGGTATCAACTGGGGTGTATATAAATACACACCTCTATAAAACTATGTCAAATCCAGAATTTTTCTGCACCAATATCACTATCAGTGTGCTATATAGTACACAGCATAATTAAGTTGATCAAATGCATATGTATGTCAGTTTCGTAAGGTTTGCTATTTATTACACAAATACAGGTACCAAACTTATACACTTGTTTGACAAGACGAAATGTTTTTTACTAGAATGTGTTTTATGTATTGACTGATTGTATTTATTTCAAAGAATACGTCTTAAATTTTTAACTATATAACTTTGGATAGTATTCATTCATAATGAACTAACAACATACTTGTCCCTGTATTGGGTCTTATCACTGGTTCAGTTTGGCCTAGAACCTATGAAGGGACAATTGAGGATTCGTGTCATTTAGCATTGACCACCTGTTGACAAAAAGACGCAAACGAAATCTCACAAAGAGTGGCTCAATTGAAATGGTTTTCTTCACAAAACTGCTCACAAACAACTTTCTTCAGCATTATTGTGACTTAGCATAATACTAAGATCAGAGAGGATAGTGGTAACTTACATTCAAGTACTTGGGAAATTCACGTTTTTGACTGCTCTGTTCTACCTCTACCAAGCACAGCCTTTCTTAGCTCTTGTAGGTCGGATGCAATTTCTTGGACAAAATGTAGCCCTTCGTCACCATTTTTTAGGGAATTTATGGTGTGTTCAAGAAAGCTCCGATCAGCTTCAAGAGCTTCCAACCTTTCACTTAGCAGAGACAATTCCGTCTCAATATCTGCAACATCATGGTCTCCACCAGTTGCCAACCGATGGCGTTTGTCATTATTTGAGTGAGCAAATGAGAAGCGTTCGTTATAAGTCCTCATACTAGTAGATCTAATCATTCTCCTTGATTTTGAAAGTGGATATTCTTTAGCATGATAATGACTTCGTTGTCCTGATGAAGTCTGCCCTCGGATATAACTGCTTTCTGGAATCTCATCTGCATTTAGTTCCTGTAATCTGTTTGTATCATTAGGTTGGCCATTTTCAGTTACGTCATCTAGTTTCATTTGTTCTGCATTATGCTTATGCATGTCGCTGATAACTCCATCATTATGAGCTAAATGGACCTTGTTCTCCAGCCTCTTTAAACAATTCAAGATGTATGCTTTTTCATCTTCAAAATTAAACAACAGGTTTTTCTTAACATGTCTTCTTTCTCCTGATTCAAAACCTTCTGCATCATTCAGGTCAGAGTTATGATCTACCTCTCTTTCATCAGTCTCATATACTGATGGCATTTCTTTATCCTTATACTCATCTAAAAACCGTCTTCGATATGCAATGATCTCAGCTTCCAAATCCCGAAGCTCCCTCTCCCTTTGAACAAGGAGATCATTTGCCTTCTGTAGTACTTCTTGGTCGTATTCTGCTTGTTCTTCCATCATTCTCTGATACTGCAGGGCCTCCATTTGCATTGCAGCTTTCTCTTCCTGCAATCTTGTAATCATGGCCATTGCTTGATTTGCAGCTATAGCGGAAGCACTTCTTTCTTCTTCTAATTCTTGGTAAAGAAGTAAAAACGCCCTCCTTTCAAGTTCAATTTGTTTTCTTATGTCACCTTCTACCTCACCAAATATGCTCCCATCAAAGGATGAATCAAGCCCAGATTCATTTCTCTCAATGGAAATTTTTTTTATTAGGCTTTGAAAGTCCTCACCTGTTCCACTCACTCTGGGACTGAAAGTCATATCATTCGAAGGAAGCTCGACACCTTGAGTAGCTGAGATATTTGACAGCAGCCTTCGCAATTCTTCATTTGCTCGAACAGATGTCCTAGGAGATGGAGATGGGTCATATAGCTTCCCACTCAGTACCAATTTATATGCATCATTGAGATCCATAATACTAGGAATGCTTAAGACAGCGTCACTATTAGTTTGCACAGGTTTGGAACTAGTTTCAGCAGACCCAAGGACCTTGGAGGTTTCATCATTCGCACTAGATGAAATGCACTCAACACTGGCAACTTTCGTAAAATCTGCAATAAGAAGTGCTTAATTAACTCAAAAGACAATCAAGAAAACAAAGTAAAATTAGAAACCAAACTCACACTTTACCTGTTGCATCTGGAGGAACTACATGGGACATAATGTCAGGTTGAGCAGGACGAGGAGGTTCTTGAGTTTCATTCCAGTCAAGCTCCTCCAATCCATTGGCTGGTCCAGTTTCTGATGCAGATGCAATATCAGATGGCTCACTGGGACTAACTTTTTTGTCCTGAATAACATCAATGGAAGCAGTCACGGACGCAGTGGGAGCAGTATGAATAAGTTTCTCCTGTTGTAAATCAGCGGGATGATGTTTCGATATCACACTAGTGGATGTAGCAACACGAGATGCCAGATTTTGTGGCAATTGATTTTGGACATCACTCGAGGACTGAAGAAGAGAATTCCGGTGGTCGTCATCTGAAACTGGGATTTCTGACTCAGTATCTGAGTTTATCTTAAGCTCAGTATATCCAACATGTGACAAGCGATCAAAGCCATGATTACCTTCAGGAGAGCCATTACTCCTCCGGTTTACTTCCTTTCTTGAATTTAATGCATCCTGTGATGGGTGAACAGTGTGCCCATTTAAAGCCAACAATGCAGCAGTGGGTTCAGCGACTTCAGGTGAAATAGACTTAGCTTGCAGTAGCCTATGAGCATGTGATTTCATTCTGAATTGTACATTACAACAGGAGCATTGCCTAGTCCTTAGGAATCCAAGTGCAGGATCACTTAGCAAAGGGACACGGGCTGCATCCTTTTCCCCGGTCTTACTTTGCAACCTTTTATCTTTTGTAATTTCAGGTGATTTCTGGCGATTGATTTCAGAAGTTCCTAGGTTGATCTCCAGTTTTGTCAACAGAGATTTGTAAGCCACAGAGCTGGTTGCTTTCTCGGTAGCAAATGAAAGCATGCATGATTCACACATTTCACGGACATCTGCAAGCTTGCAGTGAATGTAGCAGTATGACGATGAAGATATCTCCAACTTATGAGAATGACATAACAACTTCTTATAGAATCCAGGTCTTTCAGATCCCAGAATATGATCTAACCTTGAGCAAAACAGACATGGTGTCTGTAATTTGCAGTGATCAGCAAATTTTGTAACTAGGTAGGAAAATAATCCATTGAGGTATAACAGAATGATCAAAAACCATTCTGAAACCGCAGATGATAAAGCAGATGTAAATCCACAAGTAAATTTCTCAGCTATTTTGTGATTTCGTGAAACCATGTTGACAGTCTGTGGATGCTCAGGGTGTAATATATCTAGATTGGTGGATAACGTGGTTGCTTGACACAACCCAGAAAGTGATTTCCTCAAACAGAAGCAGCTGAATATTCAGTCCAGTTGTGATCACTATAAATCAAACATACGAAATTGTTAAATATTGTTATAAGAAGGGTCTAACTGTGATATAAAATTTCATTCATAATATGCCAGAGGGTATGGAATTGGAGTAGGAAACAAGAACCTCTCTGCTTGGCCCACTATTTGCCTCTTGGTAGCTTTTACTTGGTAGTTATCAGCTGGCGCCTTCCCTTAAAGCCTGAGCAAATGATAACAAGAGAAAAGCATTACAAATAAGCTGACAAAAAACTTTGAAACATAACAAAATCTCCTATGGTTAACGACTTAATAAAACGGCACAGAAATCACATTAAATAAGTAACAGGAAGCTTCACAGAAATAGACTCAAGCTTTCCTATAGTTTTAGGTTTAGGTCTATTATTTCCTCCCTATATGATAATTTTTAGAAGATGTGCATAGGATCTATAGATACTTTATTTAATCCTAGGCATGTTTTAAGCCTGCCTCTAAACACCCCAAACACATTTTAGAATTGGTGAATGTTGGATAACGGACAGGGTTGCTTTTTGTTTTTTGCATCAAACATCAGGATTAAAACAAACTTGTTTGGAAGAGGAAACTTCATTATAATTCACCACGACAGATATTACCATGTTTACAATATTACAAAGCAAGTCTTTCATGTCTGTTTTACTCCTTAATTATCATTTATATTACCAAATTACTGGGATCGTCCTTCCACCGACCATTGTTAACAAGCTGTGTGCTAAACACTGAGCAAAAAAAGTTCAACCACTGTTGAACACCTGCGCCCGAGCCACTGGGCAAATTATTTTTTTATCCAAGAGGTAGGTGCTGGTTATATGCCCTGAGAGTCATCATGTGATGATTGTATAAGGGATATTCGTACTTGATTTGAATATTAATAAAAGCAATGTTTGTTTCAGTATCGAGATAATGAAACAAAGCCTTAATAATGTCCTAAGAATGATTTAACTCGGTAACATATGGTTTGGATTGAGAACCTAAACATGAGATCGTATAGATAATAAAAGTACTCGTTCTTGTAATGTCCCTGGTCGGTTATTATTGTGTATAAAATAGGACAACAATAATACACAAGACTAGCATGTATGGTGAGTGATGACTATGTCTCTTTAGTCATGATATCGGATATCAACTCAGATTCATGGGTAAATGTTAGAGAACAAGTTGTACTGGATAGACCCACCTTGAGATTGACACATGGAAGTCGTGTAATGACATGTCAGAGTCATTAGGGGTGAGCATCGGTCCAAAACCGGACCGGACCGGACCGAACCGGACCGGACCGGACCGAACCGGACCGGACCGGACCGAGGACCGAATATCAATAATTTTTGGACCGTAGACCGGACCGTTTGGTGGTCAGACCGGACCGGGACCGGACCGGACCGAAGACCGAATTTATTGAAATTCCCGGACCGCGGACCGGACCGAACCGGACCGAATTGAGCGGTCCGGTCCGGTTTTGCGGTCTGGACCGTTATTTGCTCACCCCTACATGCATCGGTCCAAAACCGGACCGGACCGGATCGAACCGGACCGGACCGGACCGGATCGAACCGGACCGGACCGAACCGGACCGGACCGGACCGAGGACCGAATATCAATAATTTTTGGACCGTAGACCGGACCGGGACCGGACCGTTTTGACCGCGGACCGGACCGAAGACCGAATTTATTGAAATTCCCGGACCGCGGACCGGACCGAAATCGAAATGGACCGGACCGAACCGGACCGAATTGAGCGGTCCGGTCCGGTTTTGCGGTCTGGACCGTTATTTGCTCACCCCTAAGAGTCATAATGTGACAGTGGTGAAGTCACTGCTAAACACATGTTGTTATGTGCACTTTGATACTAGGCCAAGGTATTCTAAAATTTAAGTTGCCAAAAAGGTGGTGGTTGGGTGCATTGTGACCATTGTAGAAAAACATTCTGAATGGCCGCTTAATCGGTCGGGACCTCCAGCCGCTTAATTATGTTGTTGAGCGCCCGCTTAGCGTTTCTACAAAAAAGGCCGCTTTTCGGCCTCTTAGCCCGCTTATTTCCCCGCTTGCCCTTTGTTTAAAATATTGCTGTATAGCTATAACCTGAAATTTTTATATGGTCCAAGTATTATTGGCTATAAATATTAATCTTATAAATATTAAATATTCTATGACAAGCCGTTGTTCTAATTTAGAATGCATACTTTGTAAGTTTTGATAATAAGGTACCGCTGGAATTAATTACAAGTAAATTACATGTAATTATTATCTACTTTAGAATGCATACTTTAATTAAATGTACTGCTCTAATGTATGACTAATTAATGATATGCACATATAACAATAAGTTAGTAAGGTATCCATGGTAAGTCTAGTATTTACTGTTTAGCTATGTAAACATGTGATGCAAACTTTTTGTATGGTGTTTTATCCATGTCAAGTCTATTGCTTACTATATTATAGTTATAACCATTGTTTTGTAGTTGTTTTATAGACTATTTGGGAGTTTTATATTGTTGGGTAGAGTGTTTAGATATATATATAAAAGTTCTTAACAATATAGTATTTATATACATATGTGTGTAATTTTGTATAAAATATATAGGCAACTAAAATCCTTTTTTTCAAAAATCACCCGCTTAGCGCTTAACCAGTTACAAGGTGTTGTCCGCACGCTTACCGCTTAACGTTTTTTAAAACATTGACTTGTGACTCATGAGGCACATTGTGAGGGATGTAGCTAGAATGTGTTCCTCCTTTGGAGTGGTATTCCCAGTCACTTGATAAGCAAGACTATGAAATGCATGGCCATGCACATGTGAGTCAATATATAGTATTGAGCTCACAATATCTCGAATAGTCTACTCTAGTTCAAGGAACACAGATTGAATGTTAAGAAGATGATATTCCATGCCTCAGTTTCAGTCTAGATATTTAACACGACAGGATTATACGATCATGGCAGCATTGATCACTTTGCATATTGTAGTTATTCTCCAACTCATTCCAATTACTTGGGTCGCAATGATGTGTGACTAGACACCAATCTTTGTTTGAGTTTTTTAAACATCACTGCCAACTTAATTAGGAACCTACCGATCACACGCACAAGGATGATAAGGGAATCGAAGTTCGCAATCAAACATATGATTTGAATCATAAACATGATGATCAACCCTCTTATCAGACGATCAGAATGTCTGATTGGTCGATTAGATGATTGGGTCAATAGATGAATTGATTGTCAATTGATCGATTGATTCTTCCACTGAAATTTTGAGATCAGGTGATCTGCTTCGGAGGTTGGGCGATCACATATCAACATGGAAAGTTTCAGAGTTTAGACCTAGATCTAAATCCTCGTGATTGATCGATCTGTTTCTGAGATTGGGCGATCAGGGATTGAGATCGGGATTGGGCAATCTCAATCATGTCTAATTTTTTCAGCATTGGACTATTTTCGTATTGCGATTAGGAAAGGGATTGGAATTAGGTTTCCCAAGCCTATGTCTCTCCTATATAAAGAGGGCACGTCCCAAAGGGTGAGACACAACTCATGAGACAAGTTGGCAGTCAAACTCCCATTTTGGAGAGATGAAGTAACCTTGAGGAGTGTTGCCCAAGATAGGAGAAGAAAGGAAGTTATGAA
The DNA here is from genome assembly GCA_963693085.1 of Alisma plantago-aquatica. NCBI lineage: Eukaryota > Viridiplantae > Streptophyta > Magnoliopsida > Alismatales > Alismataceae > Alisma > Alisma plantago-aquatica. The sequence goes on along the minus strand of OY856415.1, from coordinate 255,681,168 downwards.
ACGCCTAGCACATCGACAACTCATGTTCTGCTTTGACTTGGTGACCAAGGTGGTGCACCACGCTCTCCCTCATCCGCGTGGACGAAGTAGAGGCCAAGGCACACGTGTGGAGGCTTGGAAACACATTCCACAAGACGATGAATTTTTGCTTAATGGGCAATCCAGATCTATCATTTTGGATCTAGATCCAAAGGTTCAAGTTACTCATCCACATAAGATGTGTCTACTTGTTGGACAAGTAGTGTGCACAAAGGTATCACCTTTATCCCCTCTTATGTGTTTTATTCACCGAATTTTTATAACTACGATGGATCCAATGCATGGGTAGAAAGGAAAGAAATTTTTGTTATTCTGTTGTGTCGCGCTTCCTGAAAATCCAACAGTGGTATCAGAGCCAACGCCATACGCATCTAACGCTGGTTTGGATTTCAAACCACAAACGATTCATTAGACAAATATTGTGCAAACTCGTATGTATCCATGACAATCACCTAATATCATATATGATATGATATTGCATTACATAAAACAATGTGACACCTTGAAAATAGATTGTTTGGTGGATGTGGATATGGCACTTAGATCGTCGTGGTGAAATCTGAAATGTATTATTGTCGTTTTGGTTTGATCAAAAAACTATGTAACATGCCTCTCTCTATCATTCTCCATGTAAATTTTAATTATGCAATTCGAATAGGATGATGTGGAAATATCATCAGTGGGCCATGGTGGAGAGAGGAGACAGTCAAAGCTCACACCAAAGAGCATGGTCCTTGGAGGGTTCGTAACTGAGACGAGACGATGGATCTACAACAACACAAGATCTACCAAATTAGGAACTTCTGATCGCCCGATCAACTTGTATGATCAAGCGATCAAAAACCCTAAAAATAGAGCATTAGGATTACCTCTAGATGTGAATTTCTAAGTTGTTTTTCTACAACACTTATTGGCTCAAGTTGTTGTACTAGTTGCCATATCTAGTTTTATCGCATGTGGTAATTGTTATAGTATATGGTACGTACAATAATGTATATGTCATAGTTATCAGAACTGAACCTAACTGGTCGGTTCAGCAGGTTGAACCGGGAACCGGTGCCTATAGCGGTTCGATTTGGCCCCAAACCCGGAAATCCCTTTGAAACGGTCAAGAACCGACCAGTCCGATTTTTACTGAACCGGTCGAGTCTGACTAGCCAATGATTTGTTGTATTTTTTGCTGAATTTTGTTGTCGGTGCAGGTACATGCTATACCCTCCTCCCTTTTCTCCTATTCCTCCTCTTCCTTATCCTCCTATTCATGTTAATTTAATAGTTTGTTGTAGCATTTGCTTCTGTTTTTGTTGCTACTTGTTGCTGCCTTCTTTTGTTGTATTGATCCTCTTGCATTGCTTCGGTGCCTCTCTTCTTCTTTATCTAGTCCCCTAGTAATTTTCATATAGTTAAAATATTCTACCTACCTTTTCTCATTCTTTAACATATTCCTACTGTCCTGCCAGGTCAGTGACTATACAAAAGCCTAGTGCTACTGTCTATATTTATATTCCTATAAGGTTTCCAATACCCTTATGCCAATTAGTTTGTGGTATCTCCTCATGTTAATGAAAGTTTATTCGATTACTTGATAATTTGACACGGGAAATGCACTTTCAAATTGAATTATTGTCATTTCCATGCTAGTTTTTGATACACTCCTAGATTTGCTCACTTTTTCCTTGACTTTTCATATATTATAAAGTTATAAAAATAATTTATGGTGTTATGCTAACGTCACCGGTTGAACCGGTTCAAGCACTGGTTGAACCAGAAGCCTCACTGGTTCACTCACCGATTCGGTTCTGTACCTTGGTATATATAATGGTGATTGGATATATGTGGATATATATATAAATTCCTCAATATAATATCAATTATGAAGATGTCTTCCAAGTGCGATACACATGAAAACTTTATTTGACTAAGTGTGGGCACGCCAAGCGTGGTGCACTGTCTACCTCGGGAAGGTGTGATAATGAGTATGTGGGTCTGCCAAGCAGGGTGCATACTTATTGTATTGGCCTTAGGTTGGACTTGACAAGGTGACCTAAATGGAATTAAGCACCTAGGGGCATAAAGATGGCATATAATTCATACGATGAATTATTGACACGGAGTTGTGCAACTATTTGTCTAAGATTTGCATATGACGTAATTGATAAGTGTTACCTACCTTGATAATTAAGTTGTGGGTGTCGGCATTGGCTAAGAATGATCTAACTCGATGACATGTGGTTTGGGTTGAGGACCTAGGAGTATTCATTCTTGTTATGTCCCTAGTCGGTTATTATTGAGGATAGTTAGAACAACAATAATACACAAGACTAGCAAGGCTAGCAAGTATGGTGAGTGATGACTGTCTCTATAGTCATGATGTTTGATATCAAACCAGATGCATGGGTACTTGTTAGAGAACAAGTTGTACTGGACAGACCCACCTTGAGATTGACACATGCAAGTCATGTAATGACATGTCAAAGTCATATCTTGATGTGACACTGGTGAAACACTGCTAAACACATGTTTTGTACACTTTGACACTAGCCCAACATGCTCTGAAATACGAATTGCCAAAAAGGTGGTAATTGTATGCATTGTGACTCATGGGGCATATTGTGAGTGATGTAGATGGAATTTGTCCCTCCTTTGGAGTGATATCCCCGGTCACATGATAAACAAGACTATGAAATGCATAGTCATGCGCATGTGAGTCAATATATGATATTGATTATGAGATCACAATATCTTGAATAGTTTGTTCCAGTTCAAAGAACATAGATTGAATGTTAAGATGATGATATTACATGCCTCAGTCTCAAAAGAAATATTTGTGACAAAGAGATTATACGTTCATGGCAATATTGATTACTTTACAGATTGTAGTTGCTCTCCAACTCATTCCTATTACTTGGGTGGCAATGATGTGTGCTAGACACCAATCTTTGCTTGCATTGTTTTAGCATCGCCACCAACATAATTAGGGACATATCGGGACACACGCACAAGGATGCATAAGAGAATTGAAGTTCACAATCAAATATATGATTAGAATGGTTTGAATCATAACATGTTGATTAACTCTCTGATCAGGCGATCAAAATGCCTGATCGGTCAATCATATGACGCGGTCAATAAATTAATTGATTGTCAATTGATCGACTAAGTTTTCCAATGAAAATCTGAGATTAAGTGGTCTATTTTTTAGAACGGCAATCACAGTTCAATAGGAAAAGTTTCAAATTTCATATCTAGATCTGAACCCCCGTGATTGGTGGATCTACTTCTGAGATCGGGCGATTTGCAAACGAGAATGGGCGACATCAATCATGTTTGGGTTTTTCAGCATTTGACTATTTTTTGATATCGCAACTAAGAAAGCGATTGGAATTAGGTTTTTCTAAGCCCATGACTCTCCTATATAAAAGTTTTTGTTATTCCATTCCGCCTCCCTTCCCGAAAACCCAACAGTAGGTTCACAACTCAATTCACATGATCTTTCACTGCTAAACGCATGTGTACCATCCACTAGGCATCATGTTTTCATTCCAAATGGCTTTTGTAGCTCAATTAGGAAACTAGGTCATGCTAGGACAAACCTATCTAGCCTATGCACTATGACTCCCTCACCAAAGCACTTCCATTGTCGGACTAGGCTGATGGGGTTGTAGTCATAAACTACAGCAGTGACCAAAACATTTTAGAAAGCGAGAAGCGAGCAAACAAGATCTTGTTTATGCGTTAGGCGGGCGCTCAAGCGGATGCTTTTTTGAAAAGCAGATGCTTTTGTTTTTGTATATCTACTAAATAATTACACACATATAGCATATATGTATATACACATATAATTATATATAACAATATATTGTGAAATTTTGTAATTATAAAACAGGTATATATTCAACTCAAAACTGATTATTCTCATAGTCACAATAATCAGTGTTTTTTTAAACTGCATACTAAATGTGTATTATTCAACTGCCATATGTGACGGTCGTTTGATATTGTCCTAGTGTTCAATACGTACTATTCATGTATTAAACACGTTTTACATATTTAACCTGTTATAAACGTCTTTTACTCGTTTATTCACTATCTGTAGGTCGGAGTTTCAGCAAAACTTTGGGCTTGTCCCAACCAATACAACCTAATACCCGCAAACCCAATACTCCCATAAATTAGCAATGACCAAATGATGGAGCCACAGACAGAGAGGAGAAGCATCAAAGCTCTGCTCCTCCTACCACCAAAGTGGCAGCCGCAAAGGAGCATGGACGGCCCAATGCCAACCACGACTGCTGTTGAAGGCATGCAGCCTCCCAACTGGGGTGGCCAGCAAGAGGGAAGGTCCAGCCCCTACCTCAGCGGCAACCAACCATGGAAGTCGGGTGGAGGAGCTGCAGCAACCCACTATGGCAGCCAGTGGAGGAGCTGTAACAGACAACCACGGCGGCGACTGGAGAGTGGAGATTCTTCAATAACCATCGGCAACAAATAAGGTACACTCACGCCCACTCATTGTCTTCCCTTCCTCTTCTCTTCTTCCTCTACTTCCAACGGGACGGCCTTTTCTTCCTCTCCACTTCATGTTTCCCCCTTGATCCTCTCCCCCCATTCTCTTGGCCGTGGTCACAGTAAACAGTAGGCACTTTTTCTCCTCCCTTAAGGTCTGCTAGCACAGAGGAGCACTGCATCTCCAACCATCAAGCCGTGGGGAAGCTTCTGCCGCCCGTCTCTTTCCCAATTTTCTTCTTGTTCTTTCTTCCCTCTATTCCTCTTTTTCCCCTTTTTTTCTTTTAATTACAGACCTTGGACTTTACAGAACAATTTCCTATCCTTCCTACTCTTTTACTTCTTACCTTTTCCCCTCCCCAAAGGTCAGCTAGCACAAAGGAGCACATGAGCTCCAGCCATCAAGCCGTGGGAAAGCTGTTGCAGTGTTGCCACATGTTCCTTTCCCAGTTTTCTTCTTCCCTCTATTCCTCTTCTTTTTCGTTTTTTTCTTCTCTATTTACAGACCTTGGACTGTACAGAAACGATTCCTTACCCTATTTACTCTTTTACTTCTCCCTTTTACTGCTAATCTTCCCATTTCTTCACTATTTTACATAAGTCAGATTTTACATAAGTTTGGTTTTACAGAGCTTATTCACCCCCTCCTATTCTTCTTCAGAAGTCAGTAATGAACTGTAATCTATTCTATTTAATTAGCAATGCAAATTGTTTAGTGTGTAATATATTTGGAATTGTATTGGTTATATTGTATGCTTTGTTGCTTGAATGTCATGAGTCATGACAAATTAACACTATTCGATTATAAATTTATATGGATTAGGATTGATTATCAGATTAATGTCACACATATATACACTCAAATGTATGTATATATGTTCAAAAATATTTGTTTTTTCTGGACTTTTTCCCGACTTTTTCACGATTAGTTGATCGTACTTTGACCAACTTCGACCGTACTTTTACCCTTTTTTATCAGAATTTCCCGCATAATTCCTGAATTTTGAATTTGACAACTCCACTGTACCCCGAGTACGAATTTATGACTATGATTATACTTAGTATGAATTACTATAACTAGTAGTAAAATATAATACATATCTTAGCATCAATATTCTGATATGTAAGTATTCATCAACTAGAATATTCCTATACTTGGGGCTAGTTTGGTTGGGTGTAGTAGGGTGTAAATTAGTCAGTTCGCAATGTAAAAATGTACATCAAACACGCACTTTATCGTCCAATTACGCCCAACCAAGCAGGTCCTTTAGTAATTTTGTACAGTAATAATAATAATAAATATTCATGTCATTGATATAATTATTAAAATTAATAAACACTAGCCAGTAACTATGCAATAGTAGTAATGTATAGAATGTCTATTAAACTAGTACACATGATATTATATAATTGCTATATAGTAGACTAAATTATATAATTATTTACTTATTAGACCTGGAACAGTAATTTATATCATCTGCAGCAGATCAAAAATGCAGTTAAAATTGCGTACAGTGGTAGCCGAAAAATCCATGATCTATACCAGTGATTTTAAAAAAGCCCCCACCCCACTAGGCCGCTCCATTTAAGGCCAAGGCGGAAATAGGTGCTTTAACGTGTAGTGGGCGATTTGGGTCGATTTAGCGACTGGAGCAGGTGCTATGTAAAACACTGATATTTACTTCCCATAATCTCCCAACAACCCAACTCCTCGATTCCTTTTCCCAGTTGGAACCATGCGCAGCCGTAGCCGCTGCCGTAGTGATGGTTCCCGATGAGGAAAGGAGTCTCCTGACTCTCCTCAACTCCTTAGTCAGGATTGTGTGTGCTAAGTGTGTGGCTATAGAAGGGGCTCTCTCGCACGGTTTCTCTTCACAGAAAACAGCAAGCATTGGCGCTTCTTCCATCACGGAGTCCCCTTCAGGAGACCGCCAAAAAGAACGGCACCAAGGAACCTGCTGCTTCTTTGCAGCTTCCAAGGAGACCAGAAAGTACAGCGGCGCCAAAGAGAGATGGCATCTTCTTACTGATTCTCCTATTCTTACGCCAAAGAGAGCTAGGCTTTTCTTCTGTGGAGTCCCCTGTTCTTCACAGCGGCACCAACGAGAGCCGTAGGCTGTTTCCACAGTTATAACTTCCAAGGAGATCAACAAGTATTCCTCCCTGTTCTTTGCGTCTTCTTCTCTACCTTCTTCCAATTTCTGTTTTCCTTTTCAATTTTATGTTACCATCGTACTGCCCCTTTTCCCTCATCCCTTCTCCAATTCCCTTAACCTCAAATTCAAATCACCAGGATACTCACAAAGGCAGTTCCTTGCTGTACGCTCTCTTTTCCTTTTGTTACGATCCTTCTACATCCTAATCTAAACTCATGAAGTTAGTTCCCCGGTGTACGTTACCTTTTCCTTCTTCCTTTATCCCTGTTCCCTTAAGCTCAAATTCAATCATCAGCAGGATACTCAATACATAGTCATTTTATGTCACGCCTCTCTTTTGTTACGATCGTACTGCCCCTTTTCCCTCTTCCCTTCTCCAACGTCCCTTAACCTCTTCCTTGCGGTATGTTCTCTTTTCCTTCTTCCTTTCTCCCTGCTCCCTTAACCTCTTCCCTATTGTTCTCTCTTCATTCTCCATGTTCCCCTTAAGACACTAGAGCATCCTAGAGTAGTACAGCCGTACAGCCTACGTTCTCTGTTTTTCAATGTATGCATTGGCAAAATACAAGATGATAAGATAATTTTATTTTAATCCTTAGGCTGTTATTTAATTGTATACCAAATGCAAATATGAAAACAATCCAATGTATTAAAAAACGGGAAGCAGGAGGCGTGCGGACGGGACCTTGTAGCCGCTCAAGCGGCATGCGGGCGCTTAAGCGGGCGATATTTGAAAAAGCGGATGCTTAAACTCTTATATATTTACATACAAAATTACATGTATGTGTATATAAAAAATATATTTCTAAGGAAATCAGTAATACTAACCAGTAGTATCAATTACTAATGAACGAAATCTGCAAGAATATCAGTAAAACCATTAGAAGTATAATAGAGTAATATGATATTTACTTGGATATATTACAACAGTATACAGCTTACATACAAAGTTTGCATTCTAAAGTAGGACTAGGTATATCATAGAACATTTAATGTATACAAGCTTCATATATTATACTCAATACTACTAGGATTATATAATTAGTTAACATTACATGCTTACAGCAGCATTTTTTTCAAAAAGCGGGAAAAAAGCAGGAAAAAAGCGGGGAAAAAGCGGGTGAAGCGGGAAAAAAGCGGGCGTTTAAGGGCGATATTAGGTGGATGGGCTTTGCTGCCCGCTTAAGCGGCCGCTCAAGCGGCCAGGCGGCCATTTTTTAATTCACTGAAACAATCCATCTATTCTTAATTGCAAGATGTGATATGTTTCCTGTAATAGCAGTAGTTCTCTCTATATGATTTGCTTCCTGTAATAGCAGTTGAATTAGGTTATAGTCAGTAAGATTACATGACGTCTTGGATAAGTTAACAATGTACTCGTGCTCTGCAAGATTACCAGTATTGTTTTCCTAATAATATCAGTAAGTTTTTCAGGACTGTTTTCTTAACAATATCAACAGGTTACAATCAATACGATTAGGTAATAATCAGTAAGATTACATTACTTGGATAAGCTGCTATACTCTAGAATGTACTTTAACTGCTAATTAATTAGTAATTAGAAATTAATGTACTGATTATTCTATTTTCTATCACAATTAGTATGGAAGGTGGTGATCAAACTTCGATTAGGACAAATGATCCCGGGTGGAAGTATTGCATTCTTCCAGATCCAGCCCGGAGGGAGAAAGTGAAATGGAAATTTTGTAGTCATCTGTTAAAACACCTTGCAAGCCAGCATGGAGGACTGGAGATGTCGACGCATGCAAGATGGTTACTCCGGAGGTGAAAGGGGAAATTATAGAGTATATGGACAAGTTTGTTGCGAAGAAGAACAAGAGGGCTCAAGAGTCGAAGGATCTGCGTGGTGAGTAGAAACTGACAAATATGTTGATGATGTTGTCAACATCAAGGAATAGACATTAAAAAAAAGCCAAAGGTTGTAGGTCAAATCGACACTTCTTTGTTTAGAAACCCAGAGGACATTGTCAAAGAAAGGGTGTCGTCAAAGTAATCAACAATACATGACAAGTTAGGTAAAGAGCGGAGGGCTAGCACATGCCAATATATAGCTCAATGGATTTATGAGGCTGGCAAAACCTAACTTGTACTCATACGATTTCAAATACCAGATTCAGATTTTATAAAAGAAACCTTATTATCAACTTTTTTTATAATGTAATACACTTGCATTGTTTTTTCTGATTAGGGATCCAAACGAACATTGTTAACCTCAACAACTTCCAAGTTATGCTAGAAGTTATAGGTCAGTTTGGATCTCATTTAAAGGGACCATCTATTATGAGTTTAGGGAACCGTTACTCGGGATAGTGGAAGCTACCAAGAAGCCCTTGCACTATATAGGGAGGAATGGAAGCAATTTGGATGCTCTTTGATGACAAATGCTTGGACAGACGAGCGCAGCAAAACTATCATGAATACATGTGTCAATCGTTGTTTTGGAACCTATATTCTAAAGGCAGTTGATTGTTCAGGGCAGATACACAATGCAACACAATGCAGAGTACCTATTCAACCCTGTTGATGTTGCTATTGAAGTAGGAGACACATATGTTGTCTAGGTGGTTAGTAACAACGCTCTAGCTAATCTTGTTGTAGGTCGTCAACTGAAGGAGAACCAATGATCTTGGACTCCACATGCAACACACTACATCGACTTGATGTTAGAGGAGATTAAAAAATGAATAGGGTGCAAAATATTATAAAAAAGGTAAAGCACTCACAATATTCATCTACAGCCATCATTTAACTCTTGAGTATCATGAGAAGCTTCTTGGGATGTGATTTGGTCAGGCTGGGTGTCACTAGATTTGCTACAACATGAGCTTGGAAAGTCTCTTGAAGAACTTGTCACATGTAAGAAGGATGTTTGTTTTTGAAGAATGGCTCAAATTCAAATTCTCAAAGACTCCTAGGGCATTAAGGCTGCAGCAATAGTTGGTGGGTTCCAGTTTTAAAGAGGATATCAATTGGTGCTTAAAATTTACAAACAGTTGGTCAATGTTTTACGACTGGTTGATTGGGAGAAAACAGCCTCCTACATACAATCAGCTATGATCTACGTGCTTGAAGAACTAGATAAAGAGTTAGCTGGTGATGAGCCTCTTCGCAAGCAGGTGTTTTAGATAGTCCGAGATAAATGGGACAACAAACTCAACCGGCCCTTACATGCTGCAGGCAGTTGAACACTGCCACTTTTTTGTGCCATTCTTTGATGAAATCCCTTACATGTTGCAGGTAGTTGAACACCACCACTTTTTTGTGCCTTTTTTGATGAAATTAGATATTACGCTAACACTCAAATTATACATGTTATAATTTGAACCCGTTTTTGTATTGGAAAGACCCTAAGATCGATAGTACAAGTTCCATTATGGTTGGTCTCACAAGTGTATTGAGACAATCTAACATGAGCCACATCTCCAAGATGGCATCGTCATGGAGTTACCAGCATATAGAGATGGGTCAGGTTCTTTTGGGAGACCAGCTGTTGTTAGACAATGAAATGACCCCAACATGGATCCAAGTATGGGCCAGAGAAGGGTCTTTGTCATTGGTCATTACATTAAAGGTTATCTTTGGATGTATGATCCGCTTTACTAACTTCAATTTACCCTTACCCTACAGTTCAATGGTAAATATATTTTGGTTGTGGTACACCTTAATTGTAAATTTGGCCATCCAAGTGTTAAATCTAACTTGTTCATCATCGGGATGTGAGAGAAATTGGAGCACATTCGAGATGTTAATATAAGGGGCCCTTCTAACTTACAATTTTTTTGCATATGCTATTGCTACTATAATATAACTATATATGAATACATTATTAATATTATTAATCTATTCCTTGCACAGATTCATACAAAAAGGAGAAATAGGTTGGATATGAAGAGGCTTGAAGCTTTGGTGTTCATTCAATTTAACGCCAAACTAAAGGAGCGGAAGGACAAAGATGAAAAAGATTATGATCCTATAGAGTCTCAGGATAGAGGCAAGCATGGTTTTAAAAAGCGGTATGCGTTATGCGTTCGGAGAGGTCACCTTGTAGAGTATATGCGGTATGCGGGAGTATATGCGGAAGTATATGCGTTTTTGGATTTATTTATTTTATTAATTATTATATGTATATGTATATATATTTATCATGAATATACATATTTAATTTGAACAATTGTGTATCTAAATAGTACATTTACAAGAATAATGGATGCAATGATGCAAATATGCAATCATTACAACTTAAATAAATACAAACATACACTATGATCTAAATCTAAACCAACATATATGAATGTAAATGTAAATAAGAAGAAATGGAAATATGTCTATCTGAAAATCGGGGATTAAGCGGCCTTGTATGCGGCCGTGTGACCGATTATGCGGCCTGGTCCGCTTTTGGGGAGGGAATTGCAGTATGCGTTCGGAAGGGTGTCCGCACCTTGTATGCGGCCGCATAAGCGGCCGCACAGACCGCTTTTTAAAACACTGGAGGCAAGGCTAAAGATTGGATGGTACAGCTAGATCTGGATGAAGAAGAAATCTATCCAGGTGTTGGAGTAACATGGGGAACAGTTACAAAAGCTAGTGCGGCAAAAGAAGTGTTGAGGCCAGGAAAAGCACAAGGTTTACTACTTTAAAGTTGGATGCAAAGAAGAAAGCAAACGAGTATGATGAAGTTGACTCAGATGGCGATGATGACAACGACATGGATAGTGACAAAGATCTCAAGGACCTTGAGGCAACTTAATAGGATGATTTTGTATTCACTCGTTCTAGGAGCAAGGACTATGGCTTTTTTATGTTTTGAGTGTTTTTAGCTTGTAACCATTTACTTATGTAATTAGGACCCTCTTTAATCTATGAAATTCATTTGATGAAGTGAAATACTATCCAGAATGCTTTTGATTGTTGAGTAATATTTCTTTATTTTAGTAGTATGGGAATCCCTAAATTTATTCTAAATTTTAAAAACAATGTGGACCACTTTTTTCAAGAAGCATCTACTTCAGTCTGCTTTAAAACCCGCTTCCCTCTTTCCAGAACTTAGAGCTATACTCATGTAATGTATGTAAGTTCATATGATTACATGATCTTTATTTCTTATCTATATAAATTTTAGTCAGTACTCTGTATATAAAGTAGAAAACTAAAACATATTCAAATGTTGTTTTCACCAAACAAAGATGAAAGCAAGAAACTTCATGAAAAGTGGGCCATAAAGCAGACTAAACGGCAAAAAGTGGGCCCATTAAGTGGCCTAGCTGAGGAAAAGCAAGCGCTTGATGGCAACCGCCTAACCAGTGTTCTGAGATGCGGTATGCGGTATGCGTTCGGTCAGGGCACCGCATAGAGTATATGCGGAATGCGGGAGCATAAGCGGGGCATATGCGTTTTTGGATTTTTTTTTTTAATTCGATATTTGTACATGTATTCTATTTAGAAAATATAATTATATTTATAAATTTTATATATTCTAGTTGCACAAACTAATTCCCAAGATATACCAACAAATCATCATATTATGGAAGAAGAAACACACATTTTTCCAATCACTAAGTGGAAAATAAACAAAATGAAGATAGTGATAGTGGACACAATATTACGTGCCTAAAACATAGCAAGAGTAGCATCTAAATAGCTAATAGTCTCAAAATACATCACTACATCGTTATGATATGAAATGAGTCTACATTTATCAAATGAATATTACAGCAGGAGCAATCACAACAAGCAAACACACTATTATAAATAGCCAAACACACTATCATAAAACAATCAGTTAACACTTAGCAGTAAAATCAAACGTGAATAGCATAAAAAATGAAAACAAGATGTCAAACTAATATGAATAAGTACAATTAATAATAAACAGAGCAGAGATTTAGGTGAAGAAGAGAATGGAATCTAGAAACAAGATATGGATTACAAGTGGTTGCAGCTTGCAAAACGGGATTTAGAACTAAGTGTTGCAATTTGATAAAAATATTATTGGGGAGTATCAATAGAGAGGGGAATCAGTAAGAAAGAATGGAAAAGAAGAAGAATTGAGTTATAGGCAGAGAATGGGCATCAAACAGGAACTCAGGGAGATTGGCATCCATTTTAGGGGAGGAAATCAGTAGAGACTAGAGGGGGTCAGTAAGGAGAAAATGGATGTTAAAGAGGGAAGTGGCAAAGGAAAACTGTTAAAGGAGGAAGGGGAAATCAGTAAAGAACAATTTTAGTAGCCGGCTAGGAATTGACGTCAAAGGAGAAAGGGGGAAGAAGAGAAATCAGGAAGTGAGGAGGAGGATCAGCAGTAGCAGTGAGCTACCTGTTTCCCTCCGTAGGCCGGCCTCAGGAGAGGGGGGGAGGAGGATGACTAGCGGTCGTTTTCCGCACGCCTCTTCGCAGCAGTCGTCGTCACAGGAGAAGCAATTAGTCGCACTGAGGGAGAAGCGTCCAGCAACCATCGGGTAGCAGTGGCAGGAGGACAAGGAAGGGCAGGTGTCGCAAGGAGAAGCCCGTCGTTGTCGCCATCGTGAGGAGAAGCCCGTCGCTGCTGCCGTTGTGAGAAGAAGCCGCCCTGTCTTCGTCCGCCGGTGAGGTTGTAGGAGTCGCAGCCCTAGCCTTACGCGAGACTGAGAGACGGGGTCAAGGGTAGTCGGGCGACTCGCGAGAGTGAGCGGGGTTCGGGTGTTGGGGTGTCGGGTGACTAAGGACTTTTTATTTGACTTTGCCTTTTTTTTATTTACGCTGCAATTTGAAATTCGGAGCATAATCGGCCGCATAGACGAGCCACGCGCCGCATATTCCGTGCAAGTCCAAAATGAGCACCGCCTACCAATATGCGCAGCGGATGAGGGACCGATCCGCATATGCAGCCGCATGAGCCGCATTTCAGAACATTGCGCCTAACTGAGCCCTTAATGCTCAAATTAGGCGCCCAAGGGCCTTGCCCTCCTTGTGGATGACTTTTCGCGTATGACTTGGATTTATTTGTTGAAAAGTCGAGAGTTTGTGCTATCTATTGGCAAACATTTTCATCAAGAAATTAAAGTGCAATTTGATTGCAATATTAAAGTTCTTCAATCTGATAATGCTTTGGAATATGTTCAAAATGCCATGGTTGCTTTTTGTAGTTCTGTTGGGATGATACATCGTACATCCTGTCCTCACACCCCTCAGCAGAATGGGGCGTTTTTAAAACACCTGAGTGACTTCATTAGCATTGTCACAATATCTCTGAATTTTTAAAAAGTCATCTATTAAACGTGATTTTTCCTCAGACGTGTGTAACAACTGCATATCTCCCGAGTCCTAAATATTAGATTGTATTTCCGTATTTATTCACAAATTATTCACATTTTACATTTTTTCCCCATTTTATACATTTAGTTCCATTCAAGGTTGTAAAATGTGTGGGCGTAATGAGGCGTTTTTGCCTCAGTGAGGCAAGGCGTAAGCCTCAATATATGTATGAGGCGGTCATAAAAAAATTATTTATACATGTCTTTTATATATATATATATATATATAGCTGCAGATGAAAAAAAAAAAGCATCATCATTGTATTCATCATCATCCAAGCCTCAATCCCAACCATGTTGGGGTCATCTACATGGATTCAACTTTTCTGATCAGCTTTGTTATGGGACATTCTCATCAAATAGTAGAGATTTGAAATCTCTCCTCAAGCTTATTTTGGCATGACTCTTTTTCTTTACATTGTGCTCAACTCAATAGTATTGCTTTGAATTGGTGAATTTGTCAGTCTGTGTTGCGCATGTCCATACCATTTCAGGCGACCCTCACATGACTTGTCCTCAATACACGCCACCCCACTTTGTTCCTTGTATAGTCACTTCTCAGGTGATATTATGTATGTTCCCAAGCATCCATCTCAACATACTCATTTCAACCACATCCATCTTGTTGGCCTTGTTTCTTCATTGCCCAATATTCACTCCCATATAGCATGGTTGGTCGTATAGTTGTTCTATAAATTTACTTTTTTAATCTAAGTGGGATCTTGTGATCACTCATCCATTTCAACCATCCTATTGTGATCCAATGACAAACATCATCTTGAACATATACAGCTCTGATACCATGTGAAACAACCTGCTTCCCGGTCGATACCATCAACAGGAGGTCGATGGTTTCGAGATTATCACAGCTACCGGACAACAGCCCGTCGATACCATCGGCATCCATGTTGATGGTATCGAGATTATAACAGCCACCGGACAATAGTCCGTCGATACCATCGACAACCATGTCGATGGTATCGACAGAACATCAGAGGTGGAAACCGACGATCTGCCACTTGACTGTATTTTTATTATATCATTTGTTTTATTGTTTTTCTAGGTTTTACTCCTTTGTACCACCTTGTATCTTACCCTAATATATAAAAAAGAGTGAGACGGCTATTGCCCTCACACACAAGAGCTGCACCTTGCAGCCGCCAACGGTGTTCGTCTTCCTTCTCTCTCGTTAACATGGTATCACAGCAAGGTTTGCTCTAGGCCGCCGTCTCTCTCCACCGGCTGTTCCTCTCTTCCTCCTTATTCCGTCTTGCCCGCCGAATCCTCCCCTTCCTTCCTCCGGATCTTCTCACCGCGGCACCGACAGCAGTAGCTGCGGCTGAGCCGCCGCACGGCGTGCAGCTGTAATCCGCCGCCTTGAGGATCTTCGGGTAATCCAACGGCGATCTAAAATCTAAACCAGAGGACTAGTCTCTCCACAGTTATTCTCCTAGTCACACATCCTCCATGTGTGATTAGGAAAATCATCCGGAGGCTGTGAATGCGTCAGTAACGCATTTCTATTTTTTTCTTGGGTGACGTGTATCTCTTCGTCACCTCAGTCTTCTTTGTGGCGTGTATCAATCCGTCACACAGTCCCGTTCTGTAATGAGGGATATCAAGACACCTATGATCTACAACGAGGTGTCACCTATCACCTCCATCAAGCTCGACGGGAAGAATTTTCTTCTATGGATGAATGTCGTCCACACTGTCCTGGAGTCTCGTGACAAGGCGGGACATGTTGACTCAGGTCCTCTAGCCTCTACTGACAAAGGATATGTTGAATGGAAGCGTCATGATAGTCTGGTGAAGACTTGGTTGTGGAACAGCATGGAACCTACTATTGCGGCAAGATTCATGTTCTATTCAACAGCTAAGGAGATATGGGACGCAGTGAAGCAGCATTATTCTCAAGAAAAAAATGTGCTTCGTCAATTCATGATCTATGATCGTTTGTTTGCTGAGAGGAGGGTGACAAATCTCTTGAGGAGTACTTTGGAGCTATTCAGGCACTCGCTCAAGAGCTGAGCTATTATCATCCAGTGAATGTCGCTGAACAGATCAAGGACAGGGACGATCTAGTTACGGCTAAATTTTTATTCGGGCTTAACCCTTCGTGCGGATCCGCCTGGAGTGTCATTTTGGCTTCTGATAAATTACCCGGTTTTGTGGAAGCCTATTCAAGAATACAACAATCTATCTTTGAGTCTGCTACTCCTGCTCCTGTTATATCTTCTGGGGAGTCTCATGCATCCGTAGCTACTGCGGTACGAGGGGGACGAACTGGTATGGACAGGACGTGGGACACGTCCTAAGTGCACTTTCTGTGACAAATTGGGACATACAGTGGAGAAGTGCTGGAAGAAACATGGGAGACCTGCTGCACCACCTGTAGGGACAGCTCATTATGCCACTACTACAGATTCCTCTTTGCAGCTCTTGTGTGTGAGGGCAATAGCCGTCTCACTCCTTTTTATATATTAGGGTAAGATACAAGGTGGTACAAAGGAGTAAAACCTAGAAAAAATAAAACAAATGATATAATAAAAATACAGTCAAGTGGCAGATCGTCGGTTTCCGCCTCTGATGTTTTGTCGATACCATCGACATGGTTGTCGATGGTATCGATGGACTGTTGTTCGGTGGATGTGATAATCTCGATACCATCGACATGGATGTCGATGGTATCGACGGGTTGTTGTCCGGTAGCTGTGATAATCTCGATACCATCGACCTCCCGTCGATGGTATCGATCGGGAAGCAGGTTGTTTCACACTCCCCCTCAAGCTGGAGAGTACGCATCGTGTATGCCCAGCTTGCCACATAATTTCTAAAAAGCTGTCGGACCCAAAGGCTTTGTCAAGATATCCGCCAGTTGATCTTCAGACTTGACATATGGCGTCACAATATTACCATCTTTGATTTCATCACGAATAAAATGGCAATCAACTTCTATATGCTTTGTACGCTCATGAAAGATAGGATTCTTGGCAATGTGTATAGCAGACTGGTTGTCACACTTGAGCTCCATAGAAGGCATAATAGTGATTTTTAACTAAGAGAGAACGGATTTGACCCATTGTAGTTCACAACATGCATGGGCCATAGCACGGTATTCAGCCTCAGTGCTGGATCTGGCTACCACATTCTGCTTTTTGCTTTTCCAAGTAATCAAATGGTCACCTAGGAAGGTACAATGGCCTGATGTAGATCTTCTATCAATATGATCACCAGCCCAATCTGCATTTGAGTACCCAGTGAGAGTCAAAGTAGATGGAGGCACCTTGGGTTTGGAATATGTGATCCCTTTACCAAGAGCACTCTTCAGATATCTCAGAATCCGGCAAACTGTTGTCCAGTGTAACTGTCGTGGTGAGTGCATATGTTGACTCACAACTCCCACAACAAAAGAAATGTCAGGTCGTGTAACAGTCAGATATATTAGCTTGCCAACTATTCTCCTGTAATATCCTGGATCTGAGTACTCAACATCATCTACCGTCTCCTTGGTGTGATAATCCATAGGAGTAGATACCGGTTTAGATCCAGTCATGGAAAAAAAAGGCGCGCCTCGAGGCTTCAAAGGCGTACGCCTTGAGGCGAGGCGTAGCCCAATGCGCCCCGAGGCGTGCGCCTCACTGTCCAGGTGAGAGGCGTGCGCCTCATTTTTAGAGAGGCGTAAAAAGGCGTTGAGGCGGTGAGGCGTTTCCAAGGCGTAAGCCTCAGTCCAGACCCCAATTTAAGCCTCATATGCACATGTATAATCTATATATATGTGTAAATATACATATATATGTATCTAAACTTGTATATTTGTGTGTATAATCTATATATGTGTGTATATATACATACATATGTATCTAAACATGTATATTTGTGTCTATATATTTATGTATTTGTGTATGTATCTATAATGTATACGCATGTACATGTAATGTCACGCATCATATACATTTACATGTATATATTTGTGCATGTATATGTGTATATGTATATAATTGTAAGATGTGTACAGATTTACATGTATATATTTGTGCATGTATATGTGTATATGTATATAATTGTAAGATGTGTACAGATTTACATGTATATATGTTGATATTTTGTATTCTTTTGTATATTGAATGTACTTGCATATGTTTATGTGTATATGTGATGGAGTTACATGTATATATATCTATATGCTAATATGCATATATATATGTGTGTGTGTATATATATACATATATATATATACATATATATATACATATATACATATATATACATATATACATATATACATATATAAGTATATAACATATATACATCTATAACATATATATGTATAAAAAATATGAACGCCTCGGTACATTCTGAGGCTTACGCCTCGACCGCCTCGAGGCTTACGCCTCGCCTCGCCAAGACAAAAACGCCTCGTTACGCCTCACGCCTTTTTCAACCTTGGATCCAGTCATGCCTGTCTCCTGTAGTAAGTCCAGCACATATTTCCTCTGAGATAGATTGATACCTGCATGAGATCGAAGCACCTCAATGCCCAGAAAATATCTCAGTTTACCCAGATCCTTCGTTTGAAAGTGTCTCTGCAACCCTTCCTTCGCACGAGATATGCCTGCAGAATCACTTCCAGTAATAACTATGTCATCAACATATACTGCCATAATGATATAGCCACATGAAGAGCTAGAGTAGAATAAAGAGTGATCAGTCATAGAGCGAGAAAAGCCCATCTGGAGTATAACCTCACTGAACTTGTCAAACCACGCTCAAGGAGACTGTTTCAAACCATATATATTGCTTTCTTCAATTTACAAACCTTCTGACACTCCCCCTGAGCAACAAACCCAGGAGGTTGCTCCATATATACCTCTTCCTGGAGGTCACCATGTAGAAAGGCATTCTTAACATCAAGCTGAAATAGGGGCCAATCAAAAGTAGTAGCCAAAGAAATAATAATTCGCATAGAATTTAGACGAGCTACTGGAGAAAAAGTCTCAAAGAAATCAAGTCCATAGGTCTGTGTGTAGCCTTTTGCCACCAATCTGGCCTTCAACCTCTCAACAGATCCATCCGGATTATGTTTGATGGTGAAAACCCATCTGCAACCCATAGCTTTCCTCCCTGTAGGTAATTCAACAAGATCCCATGTGGCATTATGCAAAAGAGCTGACATTTCAATCTGCATTGCATGTTTCCAGCCACTGTCCTTCATAGCATCATAGTGATTCCTTGGTATATCAACAGAATCAATCCCAATAGCAAATGCGCGGGCCTGCTTAGATAAGTGGGACAGACAACACACATTTGTAATAGGATGTCGAATAGTACAAGAACGAGTACCTTTCCTAACAGCGATAGGAAGGTCAAGATCTGATGCTTCTGCATGAATCCCATGAGTAGAAGACGAAGATGAAGGCTCAGAGACTGGTGTCGCTACCATTTCTGGTTCTGGTCTGCCTCGCCTACTATAAACATGTGGGTAATGCTCAATAACAGGCTTGTCTGTTGCTTGCTCATCCGGAATAAAAGTATAATCAAGAATGATGGGTGGCTCTCTCTCACTCTGCACAGATGGTGCCACTCTATCACTCTGAAAAGCTGGTGGCACTCCCTCTCTCAATTGCTCCCCCTTACTTATGGCATCAGAGAAATATGGAGTGGTCTCATGGAAGATAACATCCCTAGACACAAACATCTGACGAAGACTAGGACAGTAACACTTGTATCCTTTGCTAGTACTAGAGTAATCAAGGAACAAAGTTTTAACAGACCTAGGAGAAAGCTTGTCAGCTTTAGGGTCAGCATGATGGACAAAGGAAGTGCAACCAAACACTCTAAGGGGAAGAGAAAAAGGTTGGTCTGTGGGTCGCAACACAGAGAAGGGAGTCTGTCCTTTAAGAACGGAGGATGGTTGTCTATTAATTAAGAAACAAGCAGTTAAAAGAGCTTCAGACCAGAATTTCTTAGGTACATTGGATTGGAACATAATAGATCGAGCAATATCAAGAAGATGGCGATTTTTTCGCTCAGCCACCCCATTCTGTTGAGGGGTGTAAGGACACGATGTGCGATGGATCATACCTACAGAGCTGCAAAAATCAGACATAGCCTTTTGGACATACTCTAAAGCATTATCAGATTGAAGAATTTTTATATTGCAGTCAAACTGGACTTTTATTTCAGTGTGGAAATGTTTCACAATAGATAGTACAGACTCTCGACTTTTGAGAAGATAGATCCATGTCATTTGAGAAAAATCATCCACAAAGGAAATAAAGTAACGAAAACCATTATAACTCTGGTCTTTGACAGGACCCCACACATCACTATGGACTAACTCAAAAGGACAAGAAGCCCGTTTATTGACACGACTGGGATAAGATAACCTATGATGCTTTCCCAGCTGACATGACTGACACTCTAAAGATGACACTTGAGACAATTCTGGTTCCAACTTGTGCAGGCTCTCTAAGGAAGGATGTCCATATCTGCAATGCCATAGTAAGGGGGAACCACTCAACAGGACGGATGGAGCAGGAGCAGATACTTGGCAAGGCATACTGTCACCATGGAAAAGGTAGAGATCACCTTTCCTAGGTCCCCCACCAATCGTCCTCATACTCTTGAGATCCTGCAATACAAAACAAGGACCAAAAGTTACAGTACATTTTACAGTGTCAACTAGTTTTGCAACAGAAAAAAGATTAAAAGGAAATTCAGGCACAAAGTGTACAGATTTGAGATCAATCTTGGGTGTTAGAGGGACAGATCCACTAGCTAACACTCTCCTCACTGAACCATCTGCCAGTGTAACAGATTTGTGAGGGATATACGAGTCAATAGTGTGGAGCAATCTCCTCATACCAGTCATGTGCTGTGACGCGCCAGAATCAACCACCCAAGATGAAGTAGAGCCAGAAGCTATGAGAGATGTAGCCTGATTACCCGCAGTAGATGCCAGGTTTGCTGACGATGATGATGATGATGATCCCATACTCATGTGTTGTGTAGCCTGAATAAACCGATCATACTCCTCTTGAGTAAGAGTGATACCAGTTCCAGAAGTAGTTCCAACAACAGCCTTGTTTCTTCATTGCCCAATATTCACTCCCATATAGCATGGTTGGTCGTATAGTTGTTCTATAAATTTACTTTTTTAATCTAAGTGGGATCTTGTGATCACATACTACTGCAAATGCACTCATCCATTTCAACCATCCTATTGTGATCCAATGACAAACATCATCTTGAACATATACATCCATTGAAAATTAGAAACCAAGTAACTTATCAAATTTTGAAACATGACACATCTACTCCATCCAACTTGGCACCACTATTCATAATTCTAAACTAGTTGAAATTGCAATACATATACTTTGTTTTGCAGGTTTTGCTTCTATTAATCTTGAATCAAATTTTGGAACATGACTCCATCCAACTTGGCACCACCATTCACAATTCTAGACTAGTTAAAATGCAATAAATATACTATACTTTGCATGTTTTGCTTCTATTAATCTTACATCAAATTTTAGAGCATGACACATCTACTCCATCCAACTTGGCACCACCATTCACAATTCTAAACTGGTTGAAATTGCAATACATATACTTTGTTTTGCTTCTATTAATCTCAATTCCATTTGATTTCAGTGCACTCTCAAAGTTCTATTTTGTCATTCAATTTTTCGCTAATTTCACCAATCCACACAATATCATCAACAAATAACATACACATAAAATGTCTAATGTATTCCCCAACGATGGTGCTCATTGTTCACAATATACTCTGATATGTACACCAGTGATGTAAATACTACACAAAGTATTAGCTGAAAAATTACATCGACACGGAAGGTAGACTGGCAACAAGTTGCGTCGCCACCCCTTTCTGAATGGCAAAACCAATCCTCCTAAACACCACATCCACTTATTTGGAGGTCATGATGTTATTATGCATAACCTTTTGAACCCTCTTGAGAAAATCCACAGCCTCCGGTGCTAAGAAACAAAAAATGTCAAACCCAAAAGGTATAAAAATGTGTTCATTGTCGATGCGCGCTTTCTTATGTTTAGCTACTTTGGTTGAGGCAGCTTTAAGAGCATCTTGTCCAACAGTAAATGCCCCATCCCAAAAGCCCGCGAGTGGAGAAACCCTTGTTAAGTCCACACAAGCATGCTTCCCTCCAACCAACCAAAGATTAAGATATCAGCCGGACTGAGTTGATCTCCCCTCTAGTGGATCAGTCAAAAAGTTAACAAGTGCCTCTTTCTTGTTGAATAGCAATACATACACCAAGTGATATCATCCTGAACATGCTTTGTCAACTCATCCGTAACAAGAATGAATAGATATCGGCTCAGAGTTGATCCTTGGTGTACCCCAACTACAATAGGAAATCATGGTGTTTCTCCTCCATGAGTCCTAATACTTGCAGTTGAGCTATCATACACTTCATATATTGGATTGGCACACCCTTTGTCTTCAAAACCCACACTATACTTCCCTTAGTACTTGTTTCCAAATCCATAAAAACCATATGAAGATCTTTTGTTTTTCCATGAATGAGGACAAGTGGAAAAAATGATGAGGTGGAGAAGCTAGAGACACATTCAGAATTTTCATTTTATTATTTACCCGCCCATTCAAATCACCTATATGAAAAAGAAGAACAATCTAACAAAAATTTGGCAAGAGAATAACACTAGTTGTCATACAAAAATGGGATTTTCAAGGGTTTGTAAATTTTATGTTACATGTACAGATTAAAGATGATAAGAAAGTAACAAGGTGGCATCTAGAAAAGAAACTAATAAAGAACCAGGGAAGTAGAGGTCGAGTTGGGTTTCAAAGAGAACAATTAGAAAACCAAAACAAATTAAGCAAAAGATGGCCTCATATTGGTCGTTGAAGCATCGAACTTTAAACACAAAAATACTCTTACAAGTCTGTAAATTCAGCAAGAACAATGACAGTACAGGGGTGAATAAGTAAATTGACACTCGTGCGATTCACAAGTAGGACAAAGTAGACTTATTTTCGTCATAATATGAATACAAGATTTGTAGGCAAAGAGTTCCTGCAGAACAAACTAGTGTTTGGAAAAAAAGGGACAGGTCTATCCCTATATATCTAAAAAAAAAGCTTAGCTGAATTAACTCCTCTAAAAACATATTGACATGTTTGCATGGAGTTACTCAGATGTGACCCATCAACTTAGGTGCTCATTTTCTGAAGCAAAAAGCTAGAATGCTTGGGCTCCATTGGAGTTAAGAAATTACCGAGTAGGTCTAAAAGTAGTATGTCGCTTCCTACAACCATCTTCGTATTGCAATTGGTTGGCCAACATTTGACCGGTTCACAAGAATGGCGATACACTGTGCATGTGCATCAAACCATGGGTTTTAATTATGCAAAGTCAAAGGATGACTTCCCTCTGACATATAGGCATACCCATTAACAACAAAACCAGCCATGCCCTGCTCAGTTTCATGGATGACATCTTAAGCTAAAACCAAATCAAAATGACCAAAGACAAAATGAAAAGGCCCCCTTAACTATACAAAATTGGGGGTGCTTTCTTTGCCATGTGTTGTCGTTAAGCCACCTAGTAGTGGACAATGTTTGTGTTATTCTACGACCTAACTACAATAATGACATGATAGATTAAAGACAGAAAGACATGATTGAACAATATAATTCCATGCCTAAGGTGATTTTGTCTTATCACATGTACATGCAATGTAACCTAAGTAAGGCTAGCTATTTTGGAAATGTCTTATCCGGATGATAACAAAGAAATGAGGCTTATCAGGCCACCTCCAATACATCAAACTCTTCATTGTCGAATAGATGTCTATCTGTGAAGCAATCTTTAATCTCTTAAAGAAGAATGTAGAGTCATAGTGAATTGAATAGTGATTGTAGGCAATCAAGAGTATCCTCTGTAAAATGTGCCCGCAAATCCAAAATAGAGTCTCAATTTCAATTTGTTGGTCTTAGAAAACTCAACAAGAGGCATAATCCATAGGTTAGGTAAGATATTATTCACGACATGTTTATACTATGTAGACACCTCATTTTTATGGTTTGCTTCTTCAATTCAGCCAAGCCTCCTCATCGAATCACCTACTTTCTATTTGACTTCAATCAATCCAAGCACAATAAGAACCCAATTGTATCCGGGTTTGGTCAATTTAGGACCTACCTAATAGAACCCACACCAAACCTATCTATCAACCTTTGGACCCATTTTAGGATCAAAAAGAGAGCTACCAGTGGCAAATGAGGAAAGAAGTCTAATGATAGCCCAATTCTGCCAACATGTTGCTTTTTTCCTTGTCCTATTGGCATCCTTGATCTCATCAAAGTGGCCTATATGCCTAAGCGAATCAAGCAATAAGCTTTAAGAAAATCTCTCCCCAACAACTATGTTAGGTACGAATGGAATTTTCATATCCTTTTCCCCGTTGACGAATTACCTAAGACAATAAATGTCAATGTGTTATTCATTATCTACTATTATTGTTCCTTGCCAACAACTTTTGAAAGGGTTTTAATAATAGAGCTAGATGCTTCAACAACCAATACAAGGCAAATTAGATCCATTATTTTATTCTCTTTTATTTATCATCATTCACTTTGCAACATCACCTTCTTTGCATCCTAGGTCCCTCTTTTTCCTTTCGCTTATAAAGGCCTTCCACCTCCTTCCCATTTTCCCCATCATCTTGAATTCACCCACCAAGTATTAAAACAGGTAGAAAATTACAAACCCATAAAAGCCTCGCCTCTATGACAGCCATTTATGTTCTCTTGCTAATTTTCCTTATAGAATTCAATAAATGTATTTCTTTCGTCCTCTTTTTTCATTTAGGTAATTTCCTTTGTATATTAGCTTAACCACCTCATTATTGCTTTACTTTATTCGTCTCTGGTCACCTACTCATCTTCCACCACCCTTTCGCATCTCGTCCTGACGTGTAGTTCCAAATCATACCTTTGTCTATTAGGATCTCTTTTACAAATGAAATCATTTCAGTCATGTACACTCTTGGTTCATTGAGGTTTATGGGTGCTCCTCTCTCAAATCTTCTGCTCCATGCTTCCTTCCAGTTTCCATTATTTCTGTCTTTCTGACTCAACGGGCTATAAAATATGGACCTCTTTTTCCCTATTGTTGTTGAGGCGGCTGGGCGCCAGGCGTTTTTTGCTGAGCGCCTAGGTGGCCGCCCAAGCATTTTCTGGGCATTTTTTTGAATGATTTTTTTTATTTTTAAGATTATGTCTAGCAATAACATATACAACTTAGAACTAAACATGTAGCAAACCCAAAATATAGAACCAATAGACAAATATTAGTCAATTGGTATACAAAACTACAAATGCATGCTACTGATCTTGGAATAAGTCTGTAACAATTTCTAAATATTGTTGCAGTTTTTAAAGTTTTACTTAATAACCAATCATAATGCAGTAACGTACAACCATGTACTATTATTAATATTCAGAGATTTTTGTTGTTTTTACAATTTTACTTAATAACCAATTATAAAACAGTATTAATGTACAACCATCTACTATTAACATTTAAAGATTGTTGCAGTTTTTCCACCAATTTCTGAAGATATATTGTAATGCAGCAATGTACAATTAATATCTAATACAGAAGGCACTTTCAGGATGCTGTATTTTGTTACTGAACAGAAAATGGACAAAATTTTGGCAAAACTTAATTTAAATGGAAAAGACAATAATAATTATCAAGAATAATACAAAATCATAAAACCAAACCTTATTTTGCATAACATGACCTAATCAAACCTAATTAGACCTAATTGTCCTTATATTGATCTAAATGAGGCCTTACATGACCAAATCAGACCTAATTCCCCAAAATTAGACCTAATTCCCATAAATTATACCTACTTCCCTCAAATCAGGCTTGTTTTCCCCAAATTAGAACTAATTTACCCTAATTTGACCACATTTGGGATACCCATTTCAACCATAAATGACTCAACTTGATCAAATTCAGACCTAATTTATGCTAAATTAGCCTTGAAGTGGCTTAATTTGGACCTAAAAGGCCTTAGGCGCCTACTTAAGTCACCTAGGGGGCTGGGCGCCCAGTTTGAGGCGGGCTGTCTTAAGTCTAGGTGGGTGCCTTGATAACTAAGGCTGAAATCTTAAGGTGGTTGGTGCATATTTGTTGCATATCGATAGGTTATCCTATAATTCCTCGTTGAATCTACAGTCTTCATGCATTCTAATCTTTTTCAGTTTTTCTATTATGAATAGGTTTGTTCGTACAATGTAATCTATTGGGGAGAAGCAAGGGCATTATAACCTTGGTTGTTCACTTACTCTGGTGGGAATTCCATTTGCCCCTAAGAGCTAAATACTGGTTGGTGGATAATTAACTCTGAATCATGCCTAATAGGAAGCTTTTTAGGCTTGATTCTAGTTCCATCTTTTATTGCCAATAGTTCACAAAAATGACATTTTCTTTTTTTATCAAAGAGATTCACCTTGTTTGATTGATTCTTCTTCTGATCTTTTACTTTTTGTTGTCATCGTGTTTTAATTCATTTTAAAATCAGAGATCCAATGTTGACTTTGAATGCAGAATATGGGAAGCCATTAACTAGCACTTGTCTTGAGGAAAGAACTAGAAAATACTATTATTGCTAGAAAGCAAACTGGTAAAATGGTTTAAACATACGCAAACAAATTATTATGTTTTTATAGGCAAAAATGAACCACCAAATAACATTTATCTTAGGACTTCGCTTAGGCCACATACAATTTACCTTGGCATGGTGATGGGATATACTCCTGCTAGAAAGCATACTGATTAACTGATAGACATTTTCATGTAACAATAATGTAAAATTTATATGAAATCCTTCTAACAAACATTTTTTATCTAGATGTTTGATGCACAAAACCAAAAAGTGTAGCTCCCTTATCATCCGTTCACAAATTTCCAAGTATGCTTTGGTAGAGAGAATATTATAGTAGCAGGATTCTTACAGATCAAAGAAAAATATCAAGATCCATATGCTAGTTTGCTACACTAAATTTCGCAGGAAAAAATCATTCACCATCTAATACAGGGGAAATAATATAGTTGAACCCCCAAACAGTCACCTGTATGCCTTTGAGTTGCATTAGATGTGTAAGTTGAGTTAAAACACCTGCAATTTCAAGATAAAATGTGATGAGCTTACTGAAAATTGAAACAAATGGGTTTACTTTGTAATTCTCTAAAATTCAAAGAAACAATACTCTAGTTCATGATAGAAAACACCAATGATAGACAAGGCATACAACAAGAACCTATCAGTATTGAGTTGAGCTAATGTGCTATGGCGTAAGGATCTTGGATGGACTTATAATGGGATTATAATATAATATAAAACGATTCATTTTGCAAACATCTACAATCAGCATTTGATTCTTTGTATAGGTTGAATATAAGATGGTGGGTATGTTTTGTTCAATACTGAGCAATATAAACAAATTTTGAATGTTATTATTGTTACGAAAGCAGCAAATGGATTGGCATTTAGTTTGAGAATAGTCAAACTACATCAAATAAATCATGTATACTAGTTCGTACATTACGCATTGGTGGATCGACTAGGCAACATGTTCAAAAGTTTGGAGTCAGATGTCGATCCCTTCAGACCAGGAATTTCATTTAAGATTAGGATCGCAAACCCCATACATGTTAGCAGTAGTGATATTTCAAAGATAAGATGAATGCTTCACAGTTGGACTAGAGGGAATAAATAATGAGAGGTAGATGATGCCACAGTATATTAGAGACTAGAAGGAATATATCATGGATGATATTAGGTATAAGTAGAGTAAGGAGCTTTCAAAATCTTTAATGGTGATAGTACTGAATCCACTGTTAGAGTAATCAGAATATTCAACAGTGCACATCATCAATTATAAACTTAAAATACAATCAGACATGTCATCTCAAAATTTTATAAGATAAGATAGTACCACAAAAATAGGTCAAGAAATAAATATAAATATTTATAGATGCGCACCAGATCAAACATGGTTTTCAAATGACAGACTGCTGTTCAGTTCTACTCACTGGCCAGATCTTCTGTTGTTCTTGTCTCTACAAAAATTTCATCAAGAAATAACATTTTTTTCCTATCAAATATTAAAGTAAAAACAAGTGTCAGATTTTTATAAATTGATCTAGTACTCATATTCCTCGAAGCAATGCTATTGAGCCAAACACTATAAATAGAAGAAGAGGAAGGCCTAAATTAACATGGGATGAGCTTATAAAGAGAGATTTTGAATCTCTACATCTCAATCAGAATATGGCCCATGATAGAGCTGAATGGAAACGAAGGATCCATGTAGCCGACCCCAACATAGTTGGGATTGAGGCTTAGATGATGATGATGATGATGATGATGATGATAGTACTCATATTCCTATCACAGTTGGGGTACCCCAAGGATCCACACTCAGCTCATATCTGTTCGTTCATGTTATGGATGAGTTGACAAAGAATGTTCAGGATGATATTCCTTGGTGTATGTTATTTGTTGATGATATGGTATTAATTGATGAAACTAAAGATGGACTGAATGACAAAGCTGAACTTTGGAGAAAGGCATTGGAATCAAATGGATTGATGATTAGTGGGAGCAAAACTGAGTATATGCATTGCAATTTCAGCCAATCTCGCTGTGTGAATGGTGGAGCCAAGTTGGACAAAGTAGACAGACCAAAATGTGATAAATTCCGTTACTTGGGTTCTATTATTCAAATAGATGGGGATGTCCAAAATGACGTTTGTCACAGGATCACTGCAGGATGGTTGAACTGGAGGAGTGCAACTCAAGTTTTATGTGATCGGAAGATCCCTCTCAAATTAAAAAGCAAGTTCTATAGAATTGTTATACGGCCAGCCATGCTCTATGGGAGTGAATGTGCGGTGAAGAAACAAGGTCTCAACAAGATGAACGTGGTTGAAATGCGTATGCAGAGATGGATGTGTGGGAAGACAAGAAAAGATCGCTTGAGAAATGACTATATCAGGAATAATGTGGGGGTGGTGAGCATTGAGGACAAGTTGCGCGAGGGCCGACTCAGATGGTATGGACATGTGCAACGCAGACTGACTAATGTGCCTATACGAAGTAAGGCTATTAGGTCAAGCACAATTAATAGAAGAAGGGGCAGGCCTAAATTAACATGGGAAGAGCTTATAGAGAGAGATTTTGAATCTCTACATCTCGACCAGAATATGACCCATGATAGAGCTGAATGGAAATGAAGGATCCATGTAGCCGACCCCAACATAGTTGGGACTGAGGTTTAGATGATGATGATGATGATGATGAACTA
Organism: Alisma plantago-aquatica; assembly: GCA_963693085.1. Taxonomy (NCBI): domain Eukaryota; kingdom Viridiplantae; phylum Streptophyta; class Magnoliopsida; order Alismatales; family Alismataceae; genus Alisma; species Alisma plantago-aquatica. The sequence goes on along the minus strand of OY856415.1, from coordinate 255,651,760 downwards.
GTACTCATATTGTGCATAAACCTAAACTACTGATACATTGTAAATATTGTTTAAGTTCACGTTCCTTGAGCAAACATGATCACAGTGATACATGTGTGCCTAATTAATGGAAATTTAATGTGATATCATGTAGCTGTGAAAATTAGAGAATCAAGCATGCAGCAAAATTACTTACTGCAAAGTAGTACTCAGGAAATGTATAGCTTGGTCGTGGGGATAGTGGAGCTGGACAAATGCACCTGCTATATAAACACAGAGAATGTATAAAAACCAAGTGAATAGATTAACTAATTTTAAGGAATTGTGATAATTAGTCACTCTTGAACATTTACTTAAGAAGCAACAAATTCGCTCGATGGAATTATGACGCAATGAAAAGATTTTAGCTCACTTGGCAAATCATTTTGAGATATGGTTTCCATGTAGTATTGTAAGTTCTCTAGGTATGCCACACTAGGACAATTGAGTCTATATTAAAATTTATCATAATCACCAAGAGAGGATAAATCTCGACCCCACTTCCAATCATAGTTATCAAGGCTCTTGTCTAAGCCCCTTTGGCTGTAGGTTGCCGCCTTAAACTGGGCGCTTAGGCTTTCAGATAACTAAAGTGGATTCCTAAGGCCTTTTTTAGGCCCAAATTAAGACATGTAAAGACCAAATTAGCATGGACTAGGTCGTATTTACGCAAAATTAGCATGGTTAGGAAGAATTATGTCTTCTTTAGGCCAAATCAGATCTAATTTGGGCAGATTAGGCCAGATATGGGGGAAATAGGTCTGATTTGGGGGGGGGGGGGGGAATTAGATCTGATTTGGGGAAAACATGTCTTATTTGGGGGAATTACGTCTGCTTTTTTTTCAAATTAAGGTTCATTTAGGTCAATGTAGGACAAATTAGGGGAAGTTATGTCGGATTAGGTCAGGCTAAGTTAAATTAGGTCCAATTAGATCGTGTTATGCCAAAATAGGTTTGACTTAGGCCAAATAAGGACAGACTAAGTTAAATTAGGTCCAATTAGATCGTGTTAGGTCAAATCAAGGCCGAATAGGTCTACTTAGGTCATGACAAGTGTGATGTAGGTGTAATTATGGTTGATTAAGCTAACGGATAACCAATACAAATGTACATAGTGATATATACATATATATATATATATATATATATATATATATATATATATTTGAATATAGATAAATGTATATAGAAAATCATTTATATATGTAAACTATAAACAAATATGTATAGGCGCCTAGACCCCTAGGCTTCCCTTGGGTGGGAAGGATTGCATAGACAAGTACGGTTCCAATTGGTTTTATAATTCTTTTTATGGTACAAGGGAGGGGTTGAGTCTTATCGCAAATGTGCAAAGAAGGTTGTGCTTTTTAATACCCCATCCTAGTACCCCGCAGCTAGCAAAACCACAGGCTTACCAGCAACCGGAAAGTGCCCCCACTTACAAGCTCCCTCTATATGAGGTCTATCAAGCTGAACATCAGTATCACCGTCTACATCTCATACAAGGCCATGGATGAAAATAACTCTCTACAACTTTATCATAAGGATTTTTTAATCTATGTGCGATAAAATCATAATTTACAAGACCACAACCTACTATCTCTTATAGGTAAAGGTGCACAATTGTGGTGTAAATATGCCCAAGAGGAAGGTGTGAATGTACGAAAAGCATTTTCTTGTTATGTCGTTGAACTAAGGAGATGTAGATGTCAATCCTAACACATGAGTGCATATTGCATAAATAAGATTGTATCTTAAATCCTAAACACTATCGGTGATTGTTTCCTACGCGTACATCCCATTGCAAGATACATTATACATAGATGCTAGTAATTATTTAAACATAATAACATTAAACAAAGCATACGTCCAAAAGAGCAATCTAGGTTTCAAAACACTCGAAGATCTAAAGCCTATGAAACATGCTACCCAATTACCAAAAAAGGGGAAGATAGATTTAATGGAGAAGAAATAAGGACTCACCGGAGCAGAAAAAGACTTCGCCATGAAAATGTATCCTAAGAAGAGCAAATTGTCGACAACTTTGGATGGATACCCTATCAACCAAGGTGTCAAAAACCTAAGAGAGAGTAGTGGAGCCCACCAAAATGATATATACAAGTGAGCAACGACATCAAAATGAAAAATTTATCCACTCCATGAAGTTGCCACACCATTGAAAGCACTACAAGTTCAACAAAAAAAGAGTGCAACCATATTCATTTACCACAGATTCCATTTCGGTAAGGCAAGAAACCAAAAGATTCGGAGGACAAATAAAAAAATACAAAATATCCAAAACCGCATATACTCCCGCATACTGCATCTATTAGGTGGCCTCTCCGAATGCATAACGCATACACTTTTTGAAACAATAGGAACAGCAGTGCTCCCCACCTTGGTTGTAAATCCACATGGTCGACAAGGCAAATCTAATCAAAACAATAGTAAACAGGAGAACAAGCGAGGTGAGATCGATCTAGTCTAGATGGATATGGGGGTAAAAAAATGAGGTGTTGATTGAGGGAAGAAAGGAAGCACCATTATGATGGAGGTTGGTGTTAAGGAGGAGACATAGCTTGGGGATGTACTCTGCCTCATATAGGAAGTGATGGCACTTTCTCCTTTTATGCATTTCTATAAGATATTGAATAAAGTGGACAAACAGTGGTCTGGGCATGGACCAAAGAGCAAATCTAGATGGGTAAGGAGGAGAAGGAAATGGAAAGTGGGGGGAATATGACACGAAAATGTGGTAAGTAGAAAAGTCGGAGGATATGGACGTGATTTGGAGTGGCACATGATATAAAATACCACCCGCTAGACTACTAAATCATACATAACATATTAGTTTCCTTATCAAAAACACATAAAAAGACATTTTCTGGATGCCAAAAATTAAATTGCAATCCCACTGCCAACTCATTATACAAACAGACCCTAGATCATTCAATTTGTGAGAGTAGCCTTATGGTCCTATTGGTTTTAAGTAGTAGGGAATCGTCACTCGTTCTGAGTCCTGCAAAAAGGTTGTCGAGTACATGTATAGGCAATTGCTATTTGTCCCAATATTTGGAAAGAAATCACTCTTTGTATACCAGTGATTGCTCAGATTTGTCATTGTTGTGAGGTATATTGAAACCATTATCAACACCCCATTGACCCTAGTTTTCCCATTGTAGAGAGACACTTCTTAAAACCCTAGAAATAGCATGGACCCCTTTATAAACATGGAACAACCGTTACAAGGTATGCAAAAACTCAGACCCAAAATGGGTTGAGAGATATTTTAGAATTATATGATTGCATCATTGCTAGATTGATGCTTGCTTGTATGATTTTCCAATATGGCATCATAGTTTTGACCTGATATCACTTATACAGTCACCCAACATCATGAAAACCTAAATCACGTCATCATGTTGCAGAACTACATGCAGAGCACCACCAACAATCTATCTATTCTATTTGTCATACTTCCCAAACTATCTCCACAAACCCCAATAATCTTTGCCGCGAGGCCAACAATATCCACATTAACATTCTCTCCCACATTTTACATTCTTATAATCCCCTTGTCATGCTTCCCAGTCAACCAATCTCAGCCCTGCATCTCCATCACTTGCAGAAAAATACCGAGTTCCATAAAATAATCCACCAATCCTTGCTCCATGACCTCCAGTTATGTAAACAATTTCTGTGAAGAAGACGATTCCACAAAATCCCTAAAATCCCATGACCACTCTCCATTTATCTCAAGAGAATAACCAATATTCCCTAAAAGAATCTGAATTCAACGCAGTCCTACATTCCCCACTACCTTCGACAATCAAAACCCAAAGTTGATCAAACCTGAGCTAAGTTACTTGAAGCTTCAACCTAACATGATCGCTTCTCCCAAATCCAACCAACCAAATTCACCTCCTAGCTCCTAAGCATGGATTCAGAATTTCAGTTACCCTTTATGGCCCATGAATTTGCATTCATATAGCATACCACTTCCTAACTACTTATCTACTCCTAAGCATCATAAACCTCAAGCCAAACAGCCCGACCCTTGGATGCCTGGATACAGTTCTTGCAAATGGGACAGGCTGGAGATATCCTATAATAGAAACAATGTCTGGAGGGCCATGTTCATAAAGAGGTCGAAGAAGCTTATCTATTGTCCTGACTCGTAAGACTCTACTTGCCCTTTTGTATCATATGGACTGTGGTAGCCATTCATCACAAAAAGAAATATGTCATAATTCAACCTCATCGAGAGGATTGACTCGTTTCTGACCTCGCTTCAGAATGCCATGTGGCGGTTACCCACGCGGGCCCGGCTTGCGGAGTTTGGGTTTCCCACAAGCAAGGCTCCCCGGATGATTGGCGCCTTGGTCGGGAATCTCAGATGGTCGACAACGACGAGGCAGGTCTTCCTCTGAACAATAACTAGGCAGGAGAAACAGAAATGTCAGATCGATCTGGTCCAGATGGAGACAGGGGTCAAAAGAGAAGAGTTAATTGAGGGAAGGAGGAAACCGCCGTGACGCTGAAGGAGGGCGGGGAAGGAGGAGAGGCAATGATTGGCACCTGCTTGGGCTCGGCTTCTGTCTCAGATTGGAACCGGCGGCACCCGCTCCTTCTGTAGATCCCCCTCCGATAACGAAGAGTGTAACAGCGGTGGCCCGAGCACGGACCGGCGAGCCGATCTGGGTGGTGAAGGAGGAGAGACGCCAGAGAAGGGAGAGAGGCGACGGCGGGGAAAGGTGGGGAACCGGGGGAGCCGGGGGATTTGGGTGTGATTCGGAGTGGCGCGGGATGGCCGGTGAAAATACCGGCCCCTGCCCACCATAGCTTGACGAATATCATAAAGAAGAAGGAAAAAAACCTTGGAAAGAGTAATTTAGAATATGAACATAAATGCAAATTGCAACGGTGCCATCTAAGTGGACCATAAAGAGCCGTTTGGCTCCGGTCCATTAAAATCCCTATAGTCTTATACATAAATCTGAATTCAAATTAAGAGGGAGGGTGTTTTATATATGCGAAAACTCACCTTGTACATTGGCATAAAAGTAAAAAAGATAGAGAAAAAGAAAATAAACATAATATATATGAAAAATTATAGTCGCAACTATTTTATAAAGGAGAAAAATTGTAAATCGTCTAAATTAGTAAGAAAACATGATAAAATCAAGAATGACCTTAACTAGGGGCAAAACCATGGCCGAGAGTTTGGGCAAGGTAATCATGTTACGGCCAAAGAATGTTTAGACACACGGTTGTCGCCCAATAAATTGATATCACACATATTTGTTGAGTTCGGAAGACCCTTAAGTTCAATTTAGGTGTTTCGGGTTGTAAATAAAACAAATCAATAAGAGAGAGAGAGAGAGAGAGAGAAAATTCTCATAAAATTAGTGAGTTCTTGGATCCTTAACACATGAATGTGTACTTTTTCTTCATCAACCCTAAAGACTCTAGTGAAGTTACGATCATGATTGACTCATGACATCCCATGACAGAGATCATCTGGGGTGAAAGGATAAGAAGTTTTTCTAAATTTAGAGAGACGGTAGGAAAAATTGGCACAAAAGTTGAACGAACCAAGATTGATTTTGTGACAAACAATATCAATGAGAGTACATGACATAGACATTCTCAAGCTAACCAATGTTCACATGAAATTTTAGTATCAGACAATTAAATATTAATCAAGTAGATGGAGCAAATACAAGATATGTTCAAGGCAACCCATGGTAAGATTAACTAGACATGCATATCAATGGATTATGCAAGCAAGCTATCCATTAAACAATGGCAATCAATGAGAAATTACATGAGCATGGTTAGAACAACAAGATATGAATATGATAAGATTGTGGAAGCAATATGTCAAGCAACCTAGTCTAGAGAAATCAATGTTCAAACCATAATCATGTAATGATAGAATTCACCAGAACAACTAGCAATATGATCTTGAAGCCAAGAACGAGATAGAATGATCTAAGCATGCAAATTGAAGAATGTGTAACGAAGATCAAATTCTATGACTAGTCATTCAAGTGGGCAAAACTATGTGATGTTTTAAGCTCGAACTAGAATAACATAAAATAGTTTCTAAGACCAAGAGTAGTTCTGGAACTAGCTAATGAGATTAGCTTAGCTAGGATGTAAAGTAATAAAACAAATCCAAAATTAGCGCTTAAGATTAATAGTGTTTTTATAACTAGACCTGGATGTCATTTTTGCATTCTTACTGCTATTTTGCCTCTCGGTGTGTCAGATAGAATGTTTTAGAGGAATGATCCTACTAGAAGAATTAGAGTCAGAGTATGTGTAGCATTCACATATAAGATAACCTAATGAATAGGATGTGTGAAGATAAAAAGATTACTAACCCCAAAAGCATGCCATAGAAGCCAAAAAGGATAGGACAAAGTACAATAAGATTAGTGAAATTTTAGCAGAAGAGTAAACACAAAACTCACTACATTACAAGTTGGATAACTTCAAAACATCTCAGTCCCATCCAAATAGATAAAGTTTGATCTCAATACATGAAATTGGTTTCACTTGAGTAGGTTACCATGACATAAGAATAACATTCAATAGTTAGGTTAAAAAGGGGGGGATATGGCAAAATTGGTAGATGCTACGGGATTTGAATTAACTTACTACATTACAAGTTGGATAACTTCAAAACATCTCAGTCCCATCCAAACAGATAAAGTTTGATCTCAATACACGAAATCGGTTTCACTTGAGTAGGTTACCATGACATAAGAATAACATTCAATACTTAGGTTTCACCTCAAACATGATTCTCATATATAATAAGATAGGTCTCATATCATTTATTTCTTATTACACCATGCCTATAAAGCTGAACATTCAATATAATATAAACAACATCAAAAATAAGAAGAAGAAAAAATGATATCACAAACCCTAAGCTAGGATCGAGTGTCCATGGAGTATAACTAACAACTCAACCTTACCACATTTGTCACAAAGGTTCATCTAGTCACTATGCATTTATTGCGCAACTCTACTACCTTGAAAAAAAAATTGGAAACAATTTGATGAGTTTTATCACCCTAGTGAGTTGGTATTCCCACCCAAAAGACAAGCATATCCATTGATGCCTATCTACTCATATTAGATAGATTACTGGGAAGAATAACATGTAAAGATGGCAAGATATACTAACCACTATAGAAATAAATATCCAAAGGCATAGGTACAAGGAAACACATCAAGCTTGCCCATATTGTCTTTACATCTTATAGGTATATTTCCTATTTGCATCTTATTCACATTATGCTCATAACACATCAACCCAACACAAGTTATGTGGTACCTACAAACCATAGAGTGAACTCGTTCCCACATGATGTCCAACCTCTATAGGCAATAGCACCGAGTCCCAACCACCTGATGGGATTAGCAAGGGTCCAACATCTCATCGAAAAGGAGTTTGTAGTAAGGCTCAAAATGTCCACATATTCATAACAATGATTCATATCTCACTCCCATCTTATTGAGACTTTCACTAATATTTAGCACTGAGGGCTCTCTCAAACATAGTAGGATTTCCTCTAACCTTAGTGAAACCTCACAATGTATCTTTACTAGTACAGTAATGGTCTATAGTGTTGTATTTTTTAAGCCTATAGCGTCATTTTCAGCCGACGCCTAAGTGGCCGTCGCTAGAGAAATTGCTCTATAGGGTCGATTTTTTTAACCATAGAAAACCGACCTTATATAGTAAAAACCGACCCAAGAGGCTGTCAAAAACTAACCCCATACGAGAAAAGAAACTATACCTGAACCCTATAAGGTCAGTTTTTGTTAATAACCGACCCTAGAGATACTTTGTAAGGACGGTTATATGAAGAAAAATGACCCAATAGTCTGTAGATTGAGCTTGATGATAACCAGACCCTATAAGGTCGGTTTTTCTTAATAACCGGCCCTAAAGATGCTCTGTAAGGACAGTTATATGAAGAAAACCGACTTAATAGAGTCTACAGCCATGTTGGGATATGGTAGAACGATCGTGCCGCGTAGCACGACCGTGTTGGGATATGGTAGCACGACCGTACTACGCGGCACGACCGTGCTACCATATCCCAACACAGCCGTGCTACGCGGCACGACCGTTCTACCATATCCCAACACGGCCATGCTACGCGGCACGCCCGAGATACCTATAAGGTCGATTTTTTAATATAACCGACCCTATAGGGTACAATTTAAAAAAAACTGTAGAAATAGAACAGAAGAATAAAAAGAACCAGGATATGGGAAGAGGGGAGCATTGATACTCAACCGTCACCATTCCAAACTACACATTCACAACAAAAATGATTCATATATTCAGTTGAGTTACATATAATCACATCATAATTTACAAAATGATAGATTGCAAGTCTGAGATGATATTAAATGTCAAATACAAAAGTAAATATGAAAGAGTTCTAAAACCACATACATAAATATAGCTAACATATTTAATCCAATGCTATATTGACTTCATTTAGAAAAGTATCTGACCACTCTTCTCGGAATTCATTTAAGTCCTCACGTGTGTAAGGCTGAGTTGTGAAGATCTGTAACAAAAAATATGCATGCTAATATTTTATAAAATGACTACAATCACTTGTAAATTTATGATATTATTTTTAATTACATGATCTATAGTATGAATGTCATGTGATGCTTTTTTGACAATAGCTTGCATATATATATATATATATATATATATATATATATATATATATCATTACGTAGAAGCCACAAACCCAGTCATTATTTTTTATAGGACACTACAAATAACGAATTATACTTGATGTTAGTAAACTACTATAAACATGAGTTGAGATAAGACTATAAGAGTTGACATATAAGAGTCGAAAATTAATACATATAAGACTAAGCAGTTGTCAAAGTAGCTACCTTGACATTTTTCAAAGTCAATGCCTTTAATTTTGTGGGTATTTATCCTCCACCTTCACGAAAAGCCTTTATACCCCTATCAATTAAACGACAGTTGGTAAAATAGAAATTCTGAATAGAAATATCATGTTGAAGCATTGACTAAATTTATGCTTACTCCATAGCTGACAATTTCAGTTTGTGACCCCTTGTTGTTTTATCCATTGGGTCAAGATAATAAAGAGTCATCAATTTTGGGACAATCATCACTAATTCCCAATGTCTAGCTCTGAGTAAGAATAAAACAAACATTAAAATAAATAATTTTATTCATTATTAAAATTATATTGAATAATAATACTTACTGGATGTTAAAAGGAATTAGGATAATTTCCTTCCCCTCACTTGCAAAATATTTGAATGCAGTAGAGAAGTACTCATTCACATCCTTAATATGTGTCTCCACTTGACTAGTGATTGAAGGAATTAAGAATCCAACATTTCTTATATCAAAGTTTGTGGTCTCGGTGTACAAATGGCTGTAAAACATTTGTAATTATTTCCATATATAAAAATAAGCTAAAAATATGTATTGGAATTTTCTATATTGATAGATCCTGACCTTATCCATACTTCTATTATCGAAGTATTCAGCCAATCATACCAGAACAACTCTATAATATCATCAAGAAAAATATAATTGTCAAAGTCCCTCCCAATTACATCTTCTATTAAATTGATCAACATTTGTAATCCAGAGCTTTGGTTGGCTAAGTATCGACACAAACATTTACATTTACTTCCCAACTCATCGAATGTAGATTCTGGAATAAAAGATGGCTTGGGCATAGGAGGACAACTAGTAGATTTTTTACTTTTTGATTTGCAAACCTGTTAAATTACATACTTATATTACACAAGTTCATATATGCAGTCAAATATGAAAAATATGGTAGAATTAAGGTATACCTTGTCATTGATAACCAACAAGTGTCTTGGCCAACCCACCATAGCACTCTCAGCTTCTTCAACTGTACTATATTCAGGATTAGGTATGGGTAGTGGTTTGTCCCCCATTTCGTCATACACAAGATAGATGGACACACGACAAATATCATCACTAATTTGTTGGCAATGCAATGTACCACCAAGGTTATATATCTTGCTCGCTGCCACAACATTATATTCTGGAACCTCCATTGCAAGTTTATAGTTCATACCAACCTAGAATTGAAATAATATAAGTTATATACGAAGCGGTAAACCAGATACCTATTACAACTATATATATATATATATATATATATATATATATCATACTAATAATACAACATATAGAACAAAAACGTACTACAGATTGTTGTGGTGGGTCATTGGGAGTGCTCCCATAACCTTCTACAACTAGAGCATGGGCTTGTACCTCATCAGTTGACAGACACACAGTATGAATAGGTTGAGAAGGTTGAGTAGGCTGAAATGAAGACATTATTTCTTTTACTTTATGTGCTGCTAATGTTTCAACCTCTTCTTGTGTAAGACCTCCTGCACGACCTCTTTTAGATTGCGAATGGCCAAAATAAGACTTGAATCCTATGCCAACTCCTAATCTCCTAACACGGCCAGGATGCTCCTTCGTACCAAGAGCAACTAATAGTTCATCCATGTGTCCAGTTGGGATGAACTTTCCTTCCTTTGCTCATGGAGATCAATCTATTCATAGTTAATAAAAGTATTAAATCATAATATCAATTAGATATAAATAATTCTAAGTTTATGGGAGTTACTCTTTATTTAGTTGGGATAAACCTACCATCTTTTGTGCCACCTCCTTAGTTCCAGGGTTGACAATTTTACCTACTCGATTCTTTCTAGCATCAATCCATTGCAAGTGTCGGGGTGGACGCTCAGCTTGAGTTGTACTAGACTCTTCTCCAGAAGAGAGTTGCTTCTCTTGTAGTTGGCGGCGAAAGGAATAACCACCGGGCCCCAAGCAATGGTCATGCATATTTTTGGCCCATCTTTCCTTTTGGGCCTCATTAATAGCCTGGTCATTTAAAATGAGGTATTGTAATTTAGACTTGGCAAAAATATATAAAAAGATTCACCTCCTTAATTGTATAAATTAAAGATTCATACAATACATCACAATCTTTATTACCTGAAACTCTTCTATGTTCCTAGCTAAAACAAATCTTTCCCACACCTCAGGATCTATAAAAATATACATATATGTTGCTTTCTTCTTTTGTTTAGGATTATCTATAAATTCCCTTTTGAGATATGTCTTAAAAGCCCTCCATCGTACACACTGTAACAAAAAATACGCATGCTAATATTTTATAAAATGACTACAATCACTTGTAAATTTATGATGTTATTTTTAATTACATGATCTATAGTCTGAATGTCATGTGATGCTTTTTTGACAATAGCTTGCATATATATATATATATATATATATATATATATATATATATATATATATATATATATATATATATATATATCATTACGTAGAAGCCACAAACCCAGTCATTATTTTTTATAGGACACTACAAATAACGAATTATACTTGATGTTAGTAAACTACTATAAACATGAGTTGAGATAAGACTATAAGAGTTGACATATAAGAGTCGAAATTAATACATATAAGACTGAGCAGTTTTCAAAGTAGCTACCTTGACATTTTTCAAAGTCAATGCCTTTAATTTTGTGGGTATTTATCCTCCACCTTCACGAAAAGCCTTTATACCCCTATCAATTAAACGATAGTTGGTAAAATAGAAATTCTGAATAGAAATATCATGTTGAAGCATTGACTAAATTTATGCTTACTCCATAGCTGACAATTTCAGTTTGTGACCCCTTGTTGTTTTATCCATTGGGTCAAGATAATAAAGAGTCATCAATTTTGGGACAATCATCACTAATTCCCAATGTCTAGCTCTGAGTAAGAATAAAACAAACATTAAAATAAATAATTTTATTCATTATTAAAATTATATTGAATAATAATACTTACTGGATGTTAAAAGGAATTAGGATAATTTCCTTCCCCTCACTTGCAAAATATTTGAATGCAGTAGAGAAGTACTCATTCACATCCTTAATATGTGTCTCCACTTGACTAGTGATTGAAGGAATTAAGAATCCAACATTTCTTATATCAAAGTTTGTGGTCTCGGTGTACAAATGGTTGTAAAACATTTGTAATTATTTCCATATATAAAAATAAGCTAAAAATATGTATTGGAATTTTCTATATTGATAGATCCTGACCTTATCCATACTTCTATTATCGAAGTATTCAGCCAATCATACCAGAACAACTCTATAATATCATCAAGAAAAATATAATTGTCAAAGTCCCTCCCAATTACATCTTCTATTAAATTGATCAACATTTGTAATCCAGAGCTTTGGTTGGCTAAGTATCGACACAAACATTTACATTTACTTCCCAACTCATCGAATGTAGATTCTGGAATAAAAGATGGCTTGTGCATAGGAGGACAACTAGTAGATTTTTTACTTTTTGATTTGCAAACCTGTTAAATTACATACTTATATTACACAAGTTCATATATGCAGTCAAATATGAAAAATATGGTAGAATTAAGGTATACCTTGTCATTGATAACCAACAAGTGTCTTGGCCAACCCACCATAGCACTCTCAGCTTCTTCAACTGTACTATATTCAGGATTAGGTATGGGTAGTGGTTTGTCCCCCATTTCGTCATACACAAGATAGATGGACACACGACAAATATCATCAGTAATTTGTTGGCAATGCAATGTACCACCAAGGTTATATATCTTGCTCGCTGCCACAACATTATATTCTGGAACCTCCATTGCAAGTTTATAGTTCATACCAACCTAGAATTGAAATAATATAAGTTATATACGAAGAGGTAAACCAGATACCTATTACAACTATATATATATATATATATCATACTAATAATACAACATATAGAACAAAAACGTACTACAGATTGTTGTGGTGGGTCATTGGGAGTGCTCCCATAACCTTCTACAACTAGAGCATGGGCTTGTACCTCATCAGTTGACAGACACACAGTATGAATAGGTTGAGAAGGTTGAGTAGGCTGAAATGAAGACATTATTTCTTTTACTTTATGTGCTGCTAATGTTTCAACCTCTTCTTGTGTAAGACCTCCTGCACGACCTCTTTTAGATTGCGAATGGCCAAAATAAGACTTGAATCCTATGCCAACTCCTAATCTCCTAACACGGCCAGGATGCTCCTTCGTACCAAGAGCAACTAATAGTTCATCCATGTGTCCAGTTGGGATGAACTTTCCTTCCTTTGCTCATGGAGATCAATCTATTCATAGTTAATAAAAGTATTAAATCATAATATCAATTAGATATAAATAATTCTAAGTTTATGGGAGTTACTCTTTATTTAGTTGGGATAAACCTACCATCTTTTGTGCCACCTCCTTAGTTCCAGGGTTGACAATTTTACCTACTCGATTCTTTCTAGCATCAATCCATTGCAAGTGTCGGGGTGGACGCTCAGCTTGAGTTGTACTAGACTCTTCTCCAGAAGAGAGTTGCTTCTCTTGTAGTTGGCGGCGAAAGGCATAACCACCGGGCCCCAAGCAATGGTCATGCATATTTTTGGCCCATCTTTCCTTTTGGGCCTCATTAATAGCCTGGTCATTTAAAATGAGGTATTGTAATTTAGACTTGGCAAAAATATATAAAAAGATTCACCTCCTTAATTGTATAAATTAAAGATTCATACAATACATCACAATCTTTATTACCTGAAACTCTTCTATGTTCCTAGCTAAAACAAATCTTTCCCACACCTCAGGATCTATAAAAATATACATATATGTTGCTTTCTTCTTTTGTTTAGGATTATCTATAAATTCCCTTTTGAGATATGTCTTAAAAGCCCTCCATCGTACACCATAACGTTGTAGCACTTTTTTCTTGTGATCTTTTTCATTTAGATGAAAAACACCATATACATGCAAAAGAAGTAATAATGTTGTCTTAAAAAGGATATGTGTTTCCTAGCAAACTAAATTAGAATCAATAAACAAAAACATATTAAAATAATATCACTTCCACTCACATATATATCTTTCCATATGAGGTCTTTTAAGGCATTAGAAACATCATGCCAATTTTCTATATCTATTGACACCTTACTGTGCACAGTCGCCCCTACGTAATGCTTGAAAGCACTGGCATGTTCCCCAATAGGTGCTCCTGTGACATCAAACTGGACTACCAATTTCTCCTCTTTGGCCCCGAGCTCCTGCAGCCTACGCATCAGTGTGGGACCTCTACTTTTCTTAGCATCACCACTACCATCCTCATGGTGCTCATGCTCAGAATGTTCATATTCACTCGCCATTTCAGAACCTGCAAGTATACATGATAAAAGAAACATAAGTGATAATAAAAGCACAAGTGATAAAATTATACACAATAATACATGATATATGATGTATATTTAAAAGATTACCTGTTTGAATGATAATAAATTAAATAATTCAAAGAATACATGCCTCTAGTATTGGTTGAGTTGTTAGTCAAGTAAAATTCCTTTGGCATGGACTTGACGTTTATAATATTCATCGGTGTTATCTTCAACATTTACACTTGGCAAACCAACTGAGAATGGGCTGGAATCATCATACTTTTTGTAGTATTCTTCTTCATTTATAGGATCTACAGTAAACTGTATTTTTCCATGAAGAACGACAGAACAATTTTTATTTGCCAGGTCATCAATATAAAATACTTATTTTTCTTGGTCTGCCATGATGAATGGCTCATCTTTCTCACCAATCTTTTCAAAATTCACAAATTTGAAACCCAACTCATCCACTAAAACTCCTTTGTTGTTGTCAACCCAATTACACCTAAAGATAGGAACTCTGAAATTTGTATAGTCCAATTCCCATATAATCGCATCACAACACTCAACCTCGTGAACTTAGTACAACCCTTATATAATGATTTTCAGCATCATGGACAATGTTTGCAAATAAAGAAGGTGGATCAATGACATTATCGTGGCAACTACGTCGCATCTCATCAACCATATCATCCTGAATCGGGTCATCTTGAATCGGTTCATCATTGAAATTAGTACCATTATCTATATCTTCTATGCCACAACTATTAGTATAGACATTTTTTGATCCATAATTAAATTTCTCTCCATGCCAATACCATTCATTATAACCTTGTATGATCCCATTGCATATGACATGATTCTTAATTTCCTCAGTGGTATCAACTTTCAAATTGTTACCACAATTTCTACATGGACAATATAACCTATATGTAGGTAGTTTCCTATGTTCCTCATCAAATCTGATAAATTCATCAAGACCTTTGGCAAACTCTGTACTGCAAAGGTTCTTGATAGACATCCAACTTCGATCCATTTTCTATATCACATTAAAATTAATTATATAACTAAGCATTTAATATTGATACAATAAGCTGTACGCTTTTATTGATAGGAAGTTAATTACTTTTATACTAAAATGTACCACCTATCCCATTTTTGAATATTTAATCTCACTAGTAACTGTATAATGTATGTTTAGTTTTGAAGAAAATTTCATCAGCATTTCCCCTAAGTTCTCCAAGTACACCGATGTAAATGGAAAATAACCACTCACATATATACCCAGAGAACAAATGCAGAAATACTTAGTAAAATTTTCTTCAAAACTAAACATACATTATACACTTACATCCTAAGTGAGATTAAATATCCAAAAATAGTCCCAAATCAGGGACTATCCAAAATTTACTCCTAATGAGTAAATTTTGAATGGGTTTCTAAGTTGATACATAAATGTATTATTGTCATATTTATATATTAAGTTAAACATCATGCATTGATGATCTCATTTATAAACCCTAAAGTGTCAATATGAGACTACACAATGTCTACCCTCATATTTCTGGAATGTCTACCAAGCGCTATCGTATGTATTAAAGATTTGAATCAAAATGAAGCCTAATGCTACATTGGGAGAGTGAGAATGTTATACCTTACTTGAAAGCTGAAGAAGAAATATATGCAAGTCAACAACAAGTCAACAACACCTGCAACAACACAAATGCACGATTGAATTCTCTTATAATGTAAGGCATTAGGGGTCAATATACATCAATTTTAGAAGAGCAGGAAGATTTTAACAAATGCAGTTCAGCAACTCAGCCACCACGGCCGTGCTACCCAGCACGACCATGCCATCACCACGGCTGTGCTACCCAGCACGGCCATGCTACCTAACAAATATATTCACTCCTTACCTCTCCTCAATCACGACATGACAATAAGAAGAAAAATGACCGTGGTTATGGCACAGCCGTGCTACTACCACCAGGACCCATCGCTACCCACCGCTGACCCCAACCCCAACCACAACACCCATCACCACCCACCGACGGACCCCAGCTCCGACCATAATAGCCTGTCCACCGCAGCCCCCACCCGCCCCACTTCCATCCACCGCTGCCTCTCCTTTCCAATTGAGAATGGGTTCTTTGACGGTGGGTAAGGTTTCAGAAGCTTGCGACTGATTTTAAGGTAAATAACAAGTACCTTGTGACCTTCAGTTGGCGGCGGAGGCACAACACGGCTCAGCTCATTGGACACGACAACCACAACACGGCTCGGCTCTTTGGACACGACGACGGCGTCGTAAGGGCACGATAATGGGCTCCTTGGACACAACGATAGAGAAGGGTGTCTAGCATTGTGCTCCTGATCGAATAAAATGAACTGAAACACACACTAGCTAGTGCTTTGATCTAGTATCAGCCTGACCTTTAGGGTTGGTTATCTGACAAAACCGACGCTACAAGTCGGGTCTATAGGGTCAGTTATCTGACAAAACCGACGCAATAGACTAAGTGGTGCCTGAAATTCAAGAGACCATATATAAGGTCGGGTATTTGAAAAAACTGACCCTAGAGGTGAGTATCTATAAGGTCGGTTATCTATAAAAACCAACCCTAGAGTTCCAAAACGTGCCCGCATTTTTTGTTAACCCTATAGAATTGGTTATTTGAAAAAACCGACCCTACAGATCGAGGAGTGAAGCCAAAATCGTGCAAATTTTTGCCGCGGGAAACCTGTAAGGTCATTTTTTATGATAAAGCCAATGCAATAGTCTATTAGGTCGGTTATTCTAGTAAAAATGATGCTATGGGCAGCGACGTTACTTGCCAAAAATGTAGTAGTGCTTGCATATCCATACGTCACGTTGATGTGTTGTTGCCCAAGCATCATAATCATCACCATCATCATCATAATCTCAAACCGTTAACCTCTCTCATGCTCATGTTATCATTCACACAATCATCATTGTACACTTTACACATTCACATACAATAAGCCATGGACATGCATTAGATTATGTGTATTTGTTACATGTATTAGTATACATTCAAATCATGCCCTAAGACATCATCAGTCATATAGGAATTTGGTTATCTTCTTCTTATGCATTCATGTTCGTCAATAAGGCGGCGTGGTTCATATCCATGACTCACATATATCTCGATGACAAACATATAAGCTATAATATGTTAGACGAATATACAAATTAAAAACATCACATATGGCATAGTAAAAGTGCTATATAAGGTTATGCATCGAGGTCTACTAATAGCACTAGAGATTTCCCAAGAAAGAATCATCATTTAACATGACATAGAAGAACTAAGTACACGAGCATGCATGAACCATAGATTAAGCTATTCATTTAGGAACCCTCTTGAAGAGATTAAATGCAGCATATATCACACATGAAATGGCCAAACTAACGAACTCCATAAGCAACAGTCGTGATACATAAATCTAAATTCAAATTCATAGGGAGGATGTTTTATCTATGAGAAACATTTCCTTTTACATTGGCATAAAAGTAAACAATACAAAGAAAAAGTAAATAAACATAATAGATATGAAAAATTATAGTCGTCACTATTTTATTGAAGGAAGAGAGTTTTTAATCATATAAATCGGTAGGAAAATGTGAAAAAAAAATCAAGAATGACTTTAACCAGGTCCAAGACAGTGGCCAAGAGTTTGGGCAAGGTAACCATGTTACAGCCAAAGAAGGTGTTCGACACACAATTGTCGTCCAAAAAATTGATATCATACATGTTTTTTTTAGTTTGGAAGGCCCTTAAGTTTGATTTAGGTGTTTTGAGTTATATACAAAACAAATAAATAAGAGAGAGAGAGAAAACTATTATAAAATTAGTGAGTTCGTGGATACTTAACACATGAATATCAAACTTTTCATCATCAACCCTAAAGACTCTAGTGAATTTACGATCACGATTGCCTCATGACCTCCCATGATGGAGATTCATCTAGGTGAAAGGATAAGATTTTTTTTTGAATTTTGAGAGATGATAGTGAAAATTGGAACAAAAATTAAATGAACCAAGATTCATGTATGGCAAACAATATCAATGAGAGTATATAATGTAGATAATCCTAAGCTAATCAACGTTCACGTGAAATATCAGTATCAGACAATAAATATTTAATCAAGTAGATCAATCACTTATATGACATGTTCAAGGCAACCCATGGTAAGATAAACTAGACATGTATATGAATGGATTATGCAAGCAATCTATATATCAATCAATGACAATCAATGAGATATTACATCAACAAGATATGCATATGATAAGATTGTGGAAGCAATACGTCAAGTAACCTAATCTAGAGAAATGAATGTTTAGACCTTGATCACGTAATGATGGAATTCACTAGAACAACTAGCAATTTGATCTTTAAGTCAAGAAAGAGATAGAACATTGTAAACATGTAGATTAAAGAATGTATAAAGAAGATAAATTTCTATGACTAGTCAAACAAGTGGGGGAAAATATGTCATGTTTTAAACATAAACTAGAAAAACATAAAATAGTTTCTAAGATCAAGAGTAGTTTTGGAGCTAGATAATGAGATTAGCTTAGTTAAGATGTAAAGCAATAAAACAAGTCCAAATCTAGTGCTTAATATTAACAATGTTATTATAGCTAGACTTGGATGTCATTTGTGCATTCTTACCGCAATGCTGCCTCTTAGTGTGTTAGATAGTATGTTTTACCGGGATGATCCTACTAGAAAAAGTAGGGCCAGAGTATGCATAGCACTCACGTCTAGGATAATCTAATGAATATGATGTGTGAATATAAAAAGATAACTAACCCCAAAATCATGTCATAGAAGCCAAAAAGGATAGGACAAAGTGCAATGACATCAGCAAAATTTTGGTGGAAGCATAAACACAAAACTCTGTATGTTACATGTAGGATCAACTTCAGAACATCTTCATCTGATCCAAATAGACAATGTTTCGTCTCAACACATGAACTATGTTTCACTTGAGTAGGTTCCATGACATAAGAGTAACATTCATATAACAAGGTTTCACCTCAAACATTATTCTCATATACAACAAGATAATTCTCATATTGTTTATTTCTCATTACATCATATCTATAAAGCTTACATTCAACATAAAATAAACAAAATTAAAACCAAAGCAAAAAGATGATGCAATGAATCATGAGATAGGATTGAGTGTGCATAGACTATAACTAACAACTCAACCCCACCATAGTTGTCACAAAGGTTCAGCTAGTCACTACACATCTATTGCACAATGTTGCTACCTTGAAAAAGATATTTGGAAAAAAATTGATCAGTTTTTTGTCATCTTAGTGTGTGGGACTTTCCACCCAAAAGAAAAGCATATCAAAGTATGTCTATCTACTTGTATTATGTAGATTACTAAGAAGAGATAACATGTAAAGATGGCAAGATATATTAACCAATATAGAAATAAACATCCAAAAGCATAGGTACAAGGAAACACAACAAGATTCTCTCATATTGTCTTTATATCTTTTAGGTATATTTCCTATATGCATCTTATTCACATTATGCTCACAACATATCATTTTAATCCAAGGTATATGGTACCTATGAAACATATGGTGAACTAATTCTGACATGATGTCCAACCTCTCTGGGAAATGGCATTGAGGCCCAACTACTCGATGAGATATGACAAGGGTCCAACATATCATCACAAAGGGTTTGTAGTAAGGCTCAAAATGTCCACCTATTCATAACAATGATTAATGTCTCGCCCCTATTTCATTGGGACTTCTCCTAATCGTTGGGGTTGAGGTATCTTTCCAACACATTGGGACTTCCTCTACCCCAGTGAAACCTCACAATGATTATTGCATATCCATATGCCACATCGACGCTTCATTGCCTAACATCATCATCATAATCATAATCTCATAAACCTTAACCTCTCTCATGTTCATATTATCATTCACATAATCATCATTGTACACTTTACACATTCACATAATATAAGACACAGACATGCATTCAGTTATGTGTATTTATGACATGTATTGGTATGCACTAAAACCATGCCCCAAGACACCATCGGTCATCTAGGAATTTGGTTATGTTCTTCTTATGCATTCATGTTTGTCATTAAGGTGATGTGGTTCATATCCATAACTGAAATATATCTATATCACAAGTATACAAGATGGCATATGCTAGAAGAATATGCAAAAACTCATCACATATGGCATAGTAAATGTGGGCTCTGATCTCCAAACCATGACATAAACATGATTAAAACTTAGCGGAAGCGAATCGGTAATCAGCGGAAGACAAAAATCACGGAAAATTAAAATTTTTCGAGACAAGAGCTTGGATCCATAAAAGCTTCTTTCATAAAGAGAGATAAACTGTTTACATCTCAGGATAATTACTTCTCGAGTAATTATATACATCAAGATACAAAATCTTGAGATCACTATACAAAAGACTCCGAGACCTGAGAGTACAGAGGACACATAGGACTGACTCTAACTACACCACATGGCAGGACAATCTCCACCTGAGATTACTGCTGCCCCTGGTGCTGCTGCTGAGACTGATCACCTGTAGGCTGGTTCCTTCGTCTCTGACGTCCACCTAAAAAGTTGAAGCCTACGGGGTGAGACAATTATACATAATTGTCCCAGCGAGAGTTATAACTCTTCGCCAGAAGCTTTATTATAACATCAAAGAATATCTTAAACAGTAAAGCCTTCAAGCATTCTATAACAGTTGCAAGTATAACAGGATCTCAACCATTTAGGAGATATGGAGAGTATAAACACTATTGCAATGTAACATCAATCAACTAACTTGGAGTTATCTCTAACAAGTTATACTACATGGTTGATTATGTTTTACAAACAACATTACGCCCTGTGGAGATGAGGCTTACCACTCATACTCTAACTGATCGCTGAGAAGCCGCACCAGTATCATACATAGGTCATTAAGAGAGCCGGATTCTCATGACCTTCACCTTCCTCAGTCAGTAAGAGGATCACTTGTAGGACATCTCGTGTCTCTACTTAATATAGCTCACCAGGGTAAACTGGTCCTTCGCTATTCTAGAGTCACAGTGGCGTTCTGTACTCTCTTCGTCATCAGGAGGTTTCATATTTACCTACCACTGATACGGATATCTGTGCTTTCTTCGTCATCAGGAGGTTTCATGTTTACCTACCACTGATACGGTATGAAACTATAGTGAAGGATGGATGGATTCCACATCTACATCACTTTCCTACACTAGGATGTAAGGTTCTACACATCCATGTACCCCACATACTCAAAAGTATGTGCTCCAGGAGTTCCCTAAGGAAAACCTGTTTCACCATCACTTAATCTCTGACAATGATGGATCTATGATCAGGGCTCTACATTATACTTGATTAGTTAGGTACATTCAGTATTCTTTAACAACATACATTGTTCTTCAAACAATAACAGTAGCATAGCATCTATAAAAGAAGAATACTAAATGTAACAGGCCTAACTCATATCAATCATCATTTCTCATTATCCTCATCACAAGTCATCTCTAAGGCATGACATTGATGGTATTCATGGATCTCATAGACCATTATCAGCATAGGATGCCACTGGCAAGGCATCAGATTACTTTACTTATTCATAAGGCTAACAACATGCCTTTAATGAATATAACATCATCATCCATACCTGGATATGATTACCTTCATATCAGAACCTGCATGGTTAATACATCTGATAAAGGTAATACAACAATAAGGAATGTACTTCCTACTCTTGTCATAAGAGTTAAATCTTTAATTCAAATCAAATAGAGTTTAATACTCAAAAGCATGCCATTTCCCTTGAATTAGGGTTTACTATTCACATTACATGTCATTACCCTTGAATTAGGGTTTACTATTCACATCAAGGTGAATTAAACTCATAACATCATCATGTATGAGTAACATCTTCATTGATGCTCTTGGATTAGTTAAAGGCTCATCATTTATCATAATTAGGGTTTCTATGATCTCACACAGGTGGATCATACCCTAATTATACTCATTCCTGTGCATTGAAGATGCTTTAATTGAATTTTCACTTGAAAAGGGTACTTTCTCTCTCTAGAGGTACTTTCTCTCTCTAGAAGTACTTTCTCTCTCATCATAAGGTTAGGTGATGTCAACATCACTCTAGATCAGGTCGGATTAGGTCATCATAGGCTAACATAGCCCAACACATCACTATCATGTGATTAGGTTTTGAATTGAGCAAGATATAACTCAATTGGCCCTTCAGGGGTATTTTGGTAATTCACCCCATTGATCATCATCATGGTCCAAACCTTAGTCAATTAACCCCTTAATATCCTAGGTTGTCATTAGGGTTCGATTAGGGCAACGTTGGACCATTTATATCATCAATTGATTGAATGAAGTCAACCTTGAATCACATTGATTGATTTCAATTATCAACCTTCAATCGGATTGAGATCATTTGAAAGTGTTGACCGTTTGCCCACTTTGACTTTCCAAGACCGCGAGCCCTCTTCTATCTTCAAGACCGCGAGCCTCCTTAGGCTTCAAGACCGCGAGCCTCTTCAAGTGTTCAAGACCGCGAAGATCAAATTGAAGTTGAGACCGCGAAGAGATGTTGACCGTTTGCCCACTTTGACCTCAGGACCACGAGGCCCCTCGTGGTCTTGAGACCGTGAGCCCCCTCAAGGTCTTGAGACCGTGAGCCCTATCACGACCTTGAGACCGCGAGCCTCCTCTCGACCTTGAGACCGCGAGCTCACATGGTCTCAACCACTTGGTCCATCAACAAGATTCAATGATACACCCGATAATGTCAACTCATGTTGAAGCCCTCAAAAGGTCAAAACTATGATGACCACTTATGAATTGGGTCAATTAAAATTATGCTTGACCACTTGGTCATTCAATTGACCCTCAAGGGTTGACCAATTAGGGTTGAAGTCGACTCAATTAGGGTCTATCAATGTTCACCCATCAACACTCAACAATGTGCATCAACACAAGGTTGAATCCTTCAATTGAGCTCCAATTGGGCCCAAACTTGGTCCAAACGGTCTTGCGGTCATGTGGGTGGACCCCACATGGTCTTGTGTCCGTTTTCCCAAGATTTCATCAAAATCTAAGGTGATTTGATAGAGATTGAACCATGATTGGGTCACCAAATCAGTATTTTAATCAATTGATAACTTAATTGCAATTAGGTCCTCAATTGGTCAAAATACTTAACCCTAGACCTTCAAACGGTCTTGGGTGATTGTCCTCTCGGACTTGAGACCGTTTGGATGAGTTCCAAACGGTCTTGAGACCGTTTGCCCATCCAATTTTGGATTCTAGTGCAAATTCATCAAGGTTTGACCCATTGGGTTGGTGATCATATCAATATTTAATTGCAAAGTAATTTGGTGTAATTATACCTTCAATTGGTCAACTATTCTTGACCCCAGACCTCCAAACGGTCATGGTTGATTTCCCTCGCGGTCTTGAGACCGTTTGGGTAACCCCTAAACGGTCTTGAGACCATTTAGGTCAATCAACCCTAAAAATCCTAATTAGGTCACCATAATTTCAGTACTGATTTCATCTAGGGTTAGCCCTAGTATTCACCCTTCAACTCTTAGCCCGTTTGGAATTAGACCATCAAACTTGGTGAGTTGTTAATTAACATTATTTTGAACAGTAATCTCATACGGTTAATGCCTGGTCAACGACCTTACACGGTCTTGAGACCGTTTGCCCAAAAAGGCAATTTCAGACCGTTTGAGAATCAGGAATAAATTCAAATAAAATTGTTACTTAAAAAGGTCATATCTCCCGATTCCCTTGGAGTTAGCCTCCCAAATTTTGAGGGTAATTAGCCTATATAATTAGGAACAGGTTTCTTATACGGTCCACGCCCGGTCAACGGGGACAAATGGTCTTGGAGACCGTTTTCCCTGTCTCGGTCTCGAGACCGTTTGCTCACCTCGCGGTCTTGAGACCGAGAGAGCAAACTTTTGAGACCGTTTAAGGAAGTGAAAAGCTGTGGGTTTTTCTTGTAAATCACGCCTTCATCTCCTAGCTCAAGAACAGTACGAATATCCCATGGTTTTGCTTGCAAAATAGCAGAGAAAAGTAGGGAAACATAGAGAGCTATCATTAAACCGCATATAAAAGATGTTCATAATAAAGCATGGTTTAGAGTTATAAAACCCGCCTAAAGCTTGCTTCTTGAGCTCCAAGCTTTCATGCTCCAAGATCTAATGGCGTCCTTGAGTTCTTACAGGTTGGCCAAGGTGAAAACTCCAAGGAAGGATGAAAAGAGATGGCTAGAAAGGTAGGGTTTCAAAAGTTAGCCATGAAGATGACCTTGAATTCGAGTTCTAACCATGGAATTAGGCAAGAAGAGGGGTTTAAACCTACCTTGCACCCCTTGGTCGTCCTCCTTAGCTCCAAGGCAGTCCTTGGTCGTCTTTGGTGAAATGAAACAGTAAGGGAACGAAGGTTAAGTTCCCTTGCAACTAAGGGAAGGAGAGCTTACATACATGGGGTAGGATTTTCAACATTAGTTCATAAGTTGTCCATAATTCCAACTAAGTCCCTCCTTCTTTACTTGATCGTCCCTTCCTCTTTATTATAAGGACAAACCTTATCTTAAGGTCTTAGGAAAAGAAGGTATAGGAGAGCAAGATAATAATGAGGTACATACATAAAGAGATATTACACATATACCCTGATTATTCAATCACAAGGCATATCTCATAACTTGATAATTCAATTGAGGTGACATCCTCATCATTTCTTCTCGAAATGATGGCAAGAGTCTAAAAAGATACTTTAGATAATATATTTTACAATTTGGATTCCTTAATTTGGGTAAATTGCATTTTACCCCAAATTAGGGTTTCAAGCACCGGGATTGCTTCCATAGCTGCACCTTGGTGCCCTAGCTTGGGAAATCCCTCAAACTTTACCAAAAAGATTCTCATGATGTCTCAATATCAGAGGAACATCTCAACATGTGCAAATTGCAAGCTAACCCTTTTTAACTGGGTAAATTGCACATAGGTCCCTGTATATCAAAACAATGCTACTACTTTAAATAAAAAGGAGCAAATATTGAGATATATGTTTCTTAGAACTTAATTACATGCTCAGAGTTAATCACAAAGATTTAATTACATATTTAGGCAAAACACCTAGGGTTAACTCATAACCCAGGTCAGGGATGTTACAAATTATCCACCCCTTACAAGGATTTCGTCCCCGAAATCGATAAAACATACTACGAGAAAAGGGCAGGATACTTCCTTCTCATCTCATCCTCTAACTCCCAAGTGGCTTCTTCAACACCACGATGGTTCCAGAGGACTTTCACAAGACTTATATCTTTCTTCTTTAACCTTTTAATTCGTTTATCAAGGATTGACACTGGTCCCTCCTCATAGGATATGTCATCATTCAATTCTACCTCCATAGGTTGTAGAACCGACTCGGTGTCTGGGTGACATTTCTTCAACATAGAAATGTGAAACACAGGATGTAACCTCTGTAATTCTGGGGGAAGCTCTAGTTTATATGCTACCTTTCCAATTTGTTCAATGATTGGATAAGTCCCCATATATCTAGGAGCTAACTTCCCTTTCCTTCCAAAACGAAGGACCCCTTTCCAAGGTGAGACCTTGAGATACACTCTGTCTCCAACCTGTAACTCTAAGGGTTTACGACGTTTGTCAGCATAAGATTTCTGCCTATCCTGAGCAGTCTTAATCTTATGTTGTATAACTTTAATCTTTTCCGTGGTTTGCTGCACCAGGTCAGGACCTAACAACTGGTGCTCACCAGTCTCAAACCAACACAAGGGTGATCTACAGCGTCTACCATATAAGGCTTCATAAGGTGCCATATCAATACTATGCTGATAGCTATTATTATAGGAAAACTCTATCAAGCTTAGGTGTAGATCCCAACTTCCGGTGAACTGGAGAACACATGCTCGCAACAGGTCTTCTAAGGTTTGTATGGTCCTTTCCGACTGTCCATCAGTCTGTGGATGAAAGGCCGTACTAAACCTTAGCTTGGTGCCTAAGGCTCTGTGCAGCTGTTCCCAAAAATGACTTGTAAACTGAGGACCTCTATTAGAAACTATTGTGACAGGAACTCCGTGCAAACACACTATCTCTTTAACATACAACTCTGATAACCTTTCAGCAGAATAGGTTGTTTTGACAGGTAAGAAATGTGCTGTCTTAGTCAACCTATCAACAATTACCCAAATGGAATCATGTCCTTTGCTTGTCCTGGGTAGGCCAACAACAAAGTCCATGGTCACATGGTCCCACTTCCACTGCGGTATGGGTAAAGGTTGCATTGTTCCTGCAGGCTTCTGGTGTTCAGCTTTAACTTGCTGACACACGGGACACCTCAGAACAAACTCTGCAACGTCCTTTTTCATCCCAGGCCACCAATACAGATCTTTCAAATTCCGATACATCTTGGTGCTCCCTGGATGCATAGCATACATGGAAGAATGGGCTTCTTCCATGACTAACTTCCTCAAGTTGTCCACATCTGGCACTATCATTCTTCCATTATAACAAGCTACTTGATCCTCTGAGTCATGGAAACCATCTTGCTTCTCCTTTCCATACTCAGATCTAATCTGCTGAACTGCAGCATCACCTAGTTGTGCCTCTTTAATCTGCCCCCTTAGGGTAGGTTTAATATGCATCTCAGCTAACAAACCGGTTAACAATGACACCTTCAACTGTACATTGTCTTGCCTTAAAGAGATAAGCATATCTCTTCTAGAGCATACTAAAGAGTTTAGTTGTGCTCTATTCATGGTTGATGTTGCTGATTTCCTACTCAAGGCATCTGCAACAACATTGGCCTTGCATGGATGGTAATCAATTGTACAGTCATAGTCCTTGATTAATTCCATCCAGAGACGTTGCCTCATGTTGAGCTCATGCTGAGAGAAGATATACTTAAGGTTTTTGTGGTCTGTGAAAATCTGGAATGTTTCTCCATAGAGATAGTGCCTCCAGATCTTCAAAGCATGAACCACAGCAGCTAACTCCAGATCGTGTGTTGGATAATTCTCCTCGTGTTTTATAAGCTGTCGGGAAGCAAAAGAAATCACTTGTTTATCCTGCATCAACACACATCCTAGTCCATTTTTGGAAGCATCACAGAAAACTATATATCCTTTTCCTTGTTCAGGTAGCACTAGCACAGGTGCACTTGTCAACCTCTCCTTCAGCAACTGGAAAGATTGTTGACACTTATCACTCCAGGAAAAAGGAACATCTTTCCGGGTTAACTTGGTCAAAGGTAAAGCTATAGAACTAAAGTTCTTAATGAACCTTCGATAATAGCCAGCTAACCCCAAGAAACTTCGAATCTCCGTCGGTGTCTTTGGTTGTTCCCATTGTAGAACAGATTCTACCTTTGTAGGGTCAACACAAATTCCCGAGGCGGATATTACATGTCCAAGAAAAGATACCTCCGGCAGCCAGAACTCACACTTGCTAAACTTAGCGTACAGCTTATGTTCTCTTAGCAAGGTCAAAGCTTGGAGAAGATCCTTCTCATGCTGCTGAGCATCCTTACTATAAATCAGAATGTCATCTATGAAGATGACAACACACTGATCAAGGAAAGGTCGAAAAACTCTATTCATGAGTTCCATAAATGCAGCTGGTGCATTGGTTAGTCCAAACGACATAACCGTGAACTCATAGTGACCATATCTTGTCCTAAAGGCAGACTTAGATATGTCACTATCCTTAATACGGAGTTGATGATATCCAGACCTCAAGTCTATCTTTGAAAAGACTGTTGCACCACGCAACTGGTCAAAGAGATCATCAATCCTTGGCAGAGGATACTTATTCTTTATTGTTACTTTATTGAGTTGTCTGTAATCAATGCACAACCGCATTGACCCATCTTTCTTTTTAACAAACAAGACTGGAGCACCCCAAGGTGAAGTACTTGGTCGGATAAAACCTCTCTCAAGTAACTCTTGAAGCTGTTTCTTGAGTTCTGCCATCTCGGCAGGTGCCATCCTATACGGAGTTTGAGCTATGGGTTTCGTATCTGGGATCAGATTGATTTCAAAATCAATCTCCCGAGGTGGTGGTATACCAGGAAGTTCTTCAGGAAACACATCCTCGAATTCCCCGACTATGGGAACTTCAGCAGGATTGGTCCTTTCCTTGGTAACATCTACCACATGGGCTAAGAATGCATGACATCCTTGCCTCAACAGCTTATCAGCAACCTTGGCTGATACAAGACAGGTGGGCAGAATCTTTCTTTCTCCTTGAAAGATCCATGTGTTGCTTTCATCAGCAAACACAGCCAACTTGGACTCACAATCCAAGACAACTCTATACCTTTCTAAGGTATCCATCCCGAGGATTATATCAAATCCCTGCATATCAAGTGGTATAAGATCCACTTGAATGCGATGGTCAGAAAAGAAGAGGATGCAGGGAGAACATACCTCCTGCAAGACGGCAGACCCACTCAACGGAGTTTCTAACAACAAACTATTTGCTCTATGACTAACAGTCACATTGCAGTTATGAATCACTTCACGAGTGATGAAAGAGTGCGTAGCACCCGGATCAATTAGAACAGATACATCACAGGATATAGACATATCAGAATATAAAAGTTTCATCTGACCTGCCACTACCCGTGGATTGACCACTGCCTCAGGTGGGTTCATAGCATAGAACCTCGCAGTCGCCTGGTGTTGAGGTGGTGCTGATGATCCAGCTTGAGACGCTTGTCCACGTCCTCGAGCTGCTCCTTGATGTTGTCTATTCTGAGATCCCTGTTGATTCTGTCTCGGGGTTTGTTGCGTCACACTAGCAGGCCTAGAACGACAATCCTTCATCAAGTGTCCCACCTTACCACAGTTGTAGCAACTCTTCTCCTGTTGCTGTGGTCTGGGTGGTCCAGTAACTGACACTGATGCAGAACTGTGCGTCCCTTGAAGCGGTTGACTCCGCCCTCTACCTCTGCTTGGTGTCCATTGAGTTTGAAAACTCGATCTGGGTGGTGGAGGGTTAGGTGCAGAGAATCTAGGTTTCTTGGAATCCCTAGATGAAGAACCCTGGAACTGTGGATATCTTTTATGGGTTTGTCTTTTCTCAGCCACAGATCTCTCTATCCTTCGGACTGACTCAACGAAGGTAGAGAATCTCTCTCTGTTTTCTAAGGCAGACACAGGGGTTGACATATCAGAATTCAAACCCTTCTCGAATCTTCTGATTCTTTCCTCATCTGTAGCAGCCATGTGCGGACAGAACCGCAACAACTCCATGAACTTAGCTTCATACTCACTAATGTTCATCATACCTTGCCTTAGTTTCTCAAACTGAGAGATCTTCTCATCTAGGAAGGTCTTTGGAAAATATCTATTGATAAATTCCCGACGAAACTCTTCCCATGAGAACTCTACTCCAGGTCTCTTCTGCTCTTCCATGTTCCACCACTGACCAGCACTGCCTTTGAGAAGATAGACAGCATGTCTAACCTTCTCAGCTTCTGGAATCATAAGAATCCTGAAAGCCTTCTCCAACTCTGTCAACCATAAGTCAGCATCTGCAGGGTCGGCGGTTCCAAAGTACTCGGTAGCTCCGACACGACGAAGTCGTTCGAATGTCTTACCGATACCTGGTGCTTCAGGCTGAACAGGTGCCCTAGGTGCAGGAATGGGCATCCTATCGGTTATATGTGTCATGGCAGTCATGAACTGCCTGAACATCATCTCTACAGCTGGATCACTCATGTCAGCTGGGTCGAACTGGGGTGGCTCTCTTGGCGACTCAGGTGCAGGTTGCTCTATTCTCGGAACTCTTGCACCGCCTCGAGGTGCACTAGCACTACTCTCTGCCACGTGCTCATCACGATGTTCTAACATTCTTATGTATCTTCTTCTCCTGAGGAGCAGAAGATTCTATTAGATGAGGAAGGAGTACTAAAGGTAGACTCGACATCCTAAGTCCTATGCCTCTGTAGACTCAACTGAACCTGGAACTCTGATACCACTAGTTGTGGGCTCTGATCTCCAAACCATGACATAAACATGATTAAAACTTAGAGGAAGCGAATCGGTAATCAACAGAAGACAAAAATCACGGAAAATTAAAATTTTTCGAGACAAGAGCTTGGATCCATAAAAGCTTCTTTCATAAAGAGAGATAAACTGTTTACATCTCAGGATAATTACTTCTCGAGTAATTATATACATCAAGATACAAAATCTCGAGATCACTATACAAAAGACTCCAAGACCTGAGAGTACAGAGGACACATAGGACTGACTCTAACTACACCACATGGCAGGACAATCTCCACCTGAGATTACTGCTGCCCCTGGTGCTGCTGCTGAGACTGATCACCTGTAGGCTGGTTCCTTCGTCTCTGACGTCCACCTAAAACGTTGAAGCCTACAGGGTGAGACAATTATACATAATTGTCCCAGCGAGAGTTATAACTCTTCGCCAGAAGCTTTATTATAACATCAAAGAATATCTTAAACAGTAAAGCCTTCAAGCATTCTATAACAGTTGCAAGTATAACAGGATCTCAACCATTTAGGAGATATGGAGAATATAAACACTATTGCAATGTAACATCAATCAACTAACTTGGAGTTATCTCTAACAAGTTATACTACATGGTTGATTATGTTTTACAAACAACATTACGCCATGTGGAGATGAGGCTTACCACTCATACTCCAACTGATCGCTGAGAAGCCGCACCAGTATCATACATAGGTCATTAAGAGAGCCAGATTCTCATGACCTTCACCTTCCTCAGTCAGTAAGAGGATCACTTGTAGGACATCTCATGTCTCTACTTAATATAGCTCACCAGGGTAAATTGGTCCTTCGCTATTCTAGAGTCACAGTGGCGTTCTGTACTCTCTTCGTCATCAGGAGGTTTCATATTTACCTACCACTGATACGGATATCTGTGCTTTCTTCGTCATCAGGAGGTTTCATGTTTACCTACCACTGATACGTTATGAAACTATAGTGAAGGATGGATGGATTCCACATCTACATCACTTTCCTACACTAGGATGTAAGGTTCTACACATCCATGTACCCCACATACTCAAAAGTATGTGCTCCAGGAGTTCCCTAAGGAAAACCTGTTTCACCATCACTTAATCTCTGACAATGATGGATCTATGATCAGGGCTCTACATTATACTTGATTAGTTAGGTACATTCAGTATTCTTTAACAACATACATTGTTCTTCAAACAATAACAGTAGCATAGCATCTATAAAAGAAGAATACTAAATGTAACAGGCCTAACTCATATCAATCATCATTTCTCATTATCCTCATCACAAGTCATCTCTAAGGCATGACATTGATGGTATTCATGGCTCTCATAGACCATTATCAGCATAGGATGCCACTGGCAAGGCATCAGATTACTTTACTTATTCATAAGGCTAACAACATGCCTTTAATGAATATAACATCATCATCCATACCTGGATATGATTACCTTCATATCAGAACCTGCATGGTTAATACATCTGATAAAGGTAATACAACAATAAGGAATGTACTTCCTACTCTTGTCATAAGAGTTAAATCTTTAATTCAAATCAAATAGAGTTTAATACTCAAAAGCATGCCATTTCCCTTGAATTAGGGTTTACTATTCACATTACATGTCATTACCCTTGAATTAGGGTTTACTATTCACATCAAGGTGAATTAAACTCATAACATCATCATGTATGAGTAACATCTTCATTGATGCTCTTGGATTAGTTAAAGGTTCATCATTTATCATAATTAGGGTTTCTATGATCTCACACAGGTGGATCATACCCTAATTATACTCATTCTTGTGAATTGAAGATGCTTTAATTGAATTTTCACCTGAAAAGGGTACTTTCTCTCTCTAGAGGTACTTTCTCTCTCTAGAAGTACTTTCTCTCTCATCATAAGGTTAGGTGATGTCAACATCACTCTAGATCAGGTCGGATTAAGTCATCATAGGCTAACATAGCCCAACACATCACTATCATGTGATTAGGTTTTGAATTGAGCAAGATATAACTCAATTGGCCCTTCAGGGGTATTTTGGTAATTCACCCCATTGATCATCATCATGGTCCAAACCTTAGTCAATTAACCCCTTAATATCCTAGGTTGTCATTAGGGTTCGATTAGGGCAACGTTGGACCATTTATATCATCAATTGATTGAATGAAGTCAACCTTGAATCACATTGATTGATTTCAATTATCAACCTTCAATCGGATTGAGATCGTTTGAAAGTGTTGACCGTTTGCCCACTTTGACTTTCCAAGACCGCGAGCCCTCTTCTATCTTCAAGACCGCGAGCCTCCTTAGGCTTCAAGACCGCGAGCCTCTTCAAGTGTTCAAGACCGCGAAGATCAAATTGAAGTTGAGACCGCGAAGAGATGTTGACCGTTTGCCCACTTTGACCTCAGGACCGCGAGGCCCTTCGCGGTCTTGAGCCTATGAGCCCCCTCACGGTCTTGAGACCGTGAGCCCTTTCACGACCTTGATACCGCGAGCCTCCTCTCGACCTTGAGACCGCGAGCTCACATGGTCTCAACCACTTGGTCCTTCAACAAGATTCAATGATACACCCGATAATGTCAACTCATGTTGAAGCCCTCAAAAGGTCAAAAATATGATGACCACATATGAATTGGGTCAATTAAAATTATGCTTGACCACTTGGTCATTCAATTGACCCTCAAGGGTTGACCAATTAGGGTTGAAGTCGACTCAATTAGGGTCTATCAATGTTCACCCATCAACACTCAACAATGTGCATCAACACAAGGTTGAATCCTTCAATTGAGCTCCAATTGGGCCCAAACTTGGCCCAAACGGTCTTGAGGTCATGTGGGTGGACCCCACATGGTCTTGAGTCCGTTTGCCCAAGATTTCATCAAAATCTAAGGTGATTTGATAGAGGTTGAACCATGATTGGGTCACCAAATCAGTATTTTAATCAATTGATAACTTAATTGCAATTAGGTCCTCAATTGGTCAAAATACTTAACCCTAGACCTTCAAACGGTCTTGGGTGATTGTCCTCTCGGACTTGAGACCGTTTGGATGAGTTCCAAACGGTCTTGAGACCGTTTGCCCATCCAATTTTGGATTCTAGTGCAAATTCATCAAGGTTTGACCCATTGGGTTGGTGATCATATCAATATTTAATTGCAAAGTAATTTGGTGTAATTATACCTTCAATTGGTCAACTATTCTTGACCCCAGACCTCCAAACGGTCATGGTTGATTGCCCTCGCGGTCTTGAGACCGTTTGGGTAACCCCTAAACGGTCTTGAGACCGTTTAGGTCAATCAACCCTAAAAACTCTAATTAGGTCACCATAATTTCAGTACTGATTTCATCTAGGGTTAGCCCTAGTATTCACCCTTCAACTCTTAGCCCGTTTGGAATTAGACCATAAAACTTGGTGAGTTGTTAATTAACATTATTTTGAACAGTAATCTCATACGGTCAACGCCTGGTCAACGACCTTACACGGTCTTGAGACCGTTTGCCCAAAAAGGCAATTTCAGACCGTTTGAGAATCAGGAATAAATTCAAATAAAATTGTTACTTAAAAAGGTCATATCTCCCGATTCCCTTGGAGTTAGCCTCCCAAATTTTGAGGGTAATTAGCCTATATAATTAGGAACAGGTTTCTTATACGGTCCATGCCCGGTCAACGGGGCAAAACGGTCTTGGAGACCGTTTTCCCTGTCGCGGTCTCGAGACCATTTGCTCACCTCGCGGTCTTGAGACCGAGAGAGAAAACTTTTGAGACCGTTTAAGGAAGTGAAAAGCGGTGGGTTTTTCTTGGAAATCACGCCTTCATCTCCTAGCTCAAGAACAGTACGAATATCCCATGGTTTTTCTTGCAAAATAGCAGAGAAAAGTAGGGAAACATAGAGAGCTATCATTAAACCGCATATAAAAGATGTTCATAATAAAGCATGGTTTAGAGTTATAAAACCCGCCTAAAGCTTGCTTCTTGAGCTCCAAGCTTTCATGCTCCAAGCTCTAATGGCGTCCTTGAGTTCTTACAGGTTGTCCAAGGTGAAAACTCCAAGGAAGGATGAAAAGAGACGGCTAGAAAGGTAGGGTTTCAAAAGTTAGCCATGAAGATGACCTTGAATTCGAGTTCTAACCATGGAATTAGGCAAGAAGAGGGGTTTAAACCTACCTTGCACCCCTTGGTCGTCCTCCTTAGCTCCAAGGCAGTCCTTGGTCGTCTTTGGTGAAATGAAACAGTAAGGGAACGAAGGTTAAGTTCCCTTGCAACTAAGGGAAGGAGAGCTTACATACATGGGGTAGGATTTTCAACATTAGTTCATAAGTTGTCCATAATTCCAACTAAGTCCCTCCTTCTTTACTTGATCGTCCCTTCCTATTTATTCTAAGGACAAACCTTCTCTTAAGGTCTTAGGAAAAGAAGGTAAAGGAGAGCAAGCTAATAATGAGGTACATACATAAAGAGATATTACACATATACCCTGATTATTCAATCACAAGGCATATCTCATAACTTGATAATTCAATTGAGGTGACCTCCTCATCATTTCTTCTCTAAATGATGGCAAGAGTCTAAAAAGATACTTTAGATAATATATTTTACAATTTGGATTCCTTAATTTGGGTAAATTGCATTTTACCCCAAATTAGGGTTTCAAGCACCGGGATTGCTTCCATAGCTGCACCTTGGTGCCCTAGCTTGGGAAATCCCTCAAACTTTACCAAAAAGATTCTCATGATGTCTCAATATCAGAGGAACATCTCAACATGTGAAAATTGCAAGATAACCCTTTTTAACTGGGTAAATTGCACATAGGTCCCTGTATATCAAAAAAATGCTACTACTTTAAATAAAAAGGAGCAAATATTGAGATATATGTTTCTTAGAACTTAATTACATGCTCAGAGTTAATCACAAAGATTTAATTACATATTTAGGCAAAACACCTAGGGTTAACTCATAACCCAGGTCAGGGATGTTACAGTAAAAGTGGTATATAAGGTTATACATTAAGGTATACTAATGAAAATAGAGACTTCGTAAGAAAGAATCATCATTTTAACACAAAATACAAGTAGAACTAGGTATGTGAGTGTAACACACTGAATTCTAGAACCTTATCCTATTCCAAGGTTAAGAAGTTGGAGACCTAGTTCTTTGGGTTGAGCCAAACAAGGATAAAGATATACACAATAGTAGTTAACTGAAACCCTAACATGTTAATGCATGAATATATCACCCTAACATGTAGACATGTAAGAAAATATGACATAATACCCTCATATTAGTCTGTAGACCAATAAAGGATACATAGAATATGTCACATGAGATAATGTTGATCAAGGTATGATGATAAGAGAGATAATAAGCATAGGAGAACAATGTGTTCATAATTGAGAGAAAATGTTACATTATCCACATAAATATATAATTAACAAACTAAATGAGATAAAAGATAAATATATAATATATTGTGCATAAAAATGACATATATCCTTTTAGTGGTAATATGATGCTAATAATGATGAAATAATATATTAACTAAAATAATAATGGGTCATAAGTGTAAAACTCATAAAAGGAAGACTAATTGATTAAAGATAACTTGAAATTCGTTTTTCTTGGGTTTGGTTTGGCTTGAGTGACAAGTTTCATAAATTTTGGATAATAATAATTATATCAACTTTATTTACAAAAGAAAAGGTGATTTCCTTCAAAATACAAAATAAAATACTTAGTGACTCTAAAAGTGGAAAATAATATTATATTCATAATATACACATTAAAAATAGCCTTTGGGTGAATTTCCATCCAATTTGGAAAACCTTTGATAAAAAGGTGAAGAACAGGAGAGAGAAAGTATGTAGAACCATCAAAACATTAAGTAATATACAAACAACTTCAACATGTGAAATTAAGGCATGTTCATATTCAACATACTTAATATGACTTGTGGGTGAAGTTTGATCAAATTTGGAGAATCCTAGAGTCATTAATGCATGAGGAAAGAGAAAATAAGATTTTCTAATTTAATGAATTAGTAGTCTTTAAAAAGGAAATATAATTTCATATTTGAGTTCTACATACTTGACATAGCTTAGGTTTCAAATTTCAACTAACTTGGAGTTTGTTTGCACCCTCAAATGAGGAGAGAGAGAAAGAGAAATTATTCATGCCCCACTTTATTCGAAATTGATTAGGAATCAATTAAATAGTTGTCACATGGACTGTTTTTATTTTTACTATTTCTGCACGATTGTGACTGTCAGATTTCTGATCCAATGGCTCATGAATCATCTCCTAGACCGGGAGAATATAGGAAAGTGCAGCCGAGTTTTCTAATTTTTTGAGGGAGATTTCTCCTCGCGTGGTGTACGAAACAATGTGAAATTGTTGCATTGAATTCATGATCAATTTTTGAATCTATCAAGCTATAATTCGAGCCCTGTTTCACTCTAGTTGTGATTCACCCAATTCTTTCTCCAAACCTCTCAAAGACTCTACACCTATAAACCCTAATACCAACCCAACCCTATAATACCTATACCCTCGCCTTTGGATGAACTCACTTGACCTTATGGTTGCAATAATTTTGCACATTATCTTTCCATACTACATCATGATCTCGTTGACTAGAACTTGGTGTCAGCGAGTCTTTCTCCCACTAGAGGTCTCATATGTTCAATTGTTCACAAGGTATACTTGCTTGACACATGCTCTTTTGTTTCGTGTTCTCAAATCGTTGTTTGGTCGATCCTACATGATTTTGACCAATTTGGTTGAGGAAGGTAGTTGCTTCACACATCCATGGCTCTCTCAAGATGAGAGGGATGAATCCCCCTGATGCATTCTAAGTTCTGCCCTCCTCGCCTACTTCTTTCTTTTATTTTTTGCTTAGGGGTAATATGGTTCGCCATTGGTTTCTTTGTTTTGAATGGGTCAAAGTTGAGGTTTGACCCCGTGACTTGGCTACCCTTGATTGGGCCAAGTCATCAGGTTGGCCCCACTCTTATCCTTTTCTCATGAAATTCTTCTCCTATGTGGATTTTTTTCACTTTCTGATTGACCCAATTTGTAAAATTCATATCTTTTAATCTGCTTATTCAAAATTTACAAGTAAATATGTTTTGGAATCGGAAAAAATGTGTTATTTCAATAAAAGTGTTTTTAATGCATAAATTTTCATGAATGTGAAGTATGATTTTGGATAATGAATTTAATGCATGAAATTCATAAAATTGTAACTTTAACATATTAACTTCAAAAGAAACATAAAAATATGTTTTCTTGATCAAGAAAACCTAATAAATGGATTGGTGAGATTTTTTGTCAAAATATAAGGTTTTCCAAAAAGGTCAAGATTTTGGGTTTCTTTACACATAATACTTTATAAAATCCTAGTACATGTGAATAATTTGAAATTGGGCAAAGTTGATCTTGGAAACAACTAGATTGGTGAAGAGTGTTTCTAGGACTTTAAAATAAGGTATGCTTGCATCCCCTATTATTACTTCATGGGTAATTAACATGTTTCCTTCTTTCTCTTGGTCCCATGGACAACCAACCTACACAATATTCCTTTCTCTTTTAAGAACATATTTCTTGTGAAATACCTTATTTATTTTCGATCATCATAATTTGATGGACATTCTTTTGACTTCAGCTTATGCCTTTATTCTTGATGAATCCCTAAATTTCCCCACATTTGTGGTGGATGTTTATATTGCACATTTATGTGATGAAATTTTATATGGATCATTTAATCCCACATTATATTTTTTGGATGTTCTCATCCCTCATACTTTGCTTTATTCTTGCTTACTTTTTTGTTATGCATCCTGTGGTGACTGCTAGTATAATGTTACATGTGTTTTTTGTGGATGTGTAAATTCAAAAAATTGAAAATGCAGAGGTGATAATTTCTACAAGAGATATTATTTGAGTAGATGTGTACCATGTCCTGCTCGGAGTAGATGTGTATCATGTCTTGCTCGGAGCAGATGTATATAAGTCCCTGCTCACCCCATATTTAGAGTAGATGTGTATAAGTGCCTACTCCATATTTATGGTAAATGTGTTATTTCCTACCAACATGTTTATATTGTTCTAGTAATTTCACAGGTAAAACACATGGATGCCTTGATCTTATTTTATTAAACTCTTATTTCTTTTATGCCTGATTGGGTAGTCCTTTTCTTTTATATGAGATTTTTTTATTTGACATCCTTTATTTCTTAATATTGCTCAATTTCCATTTAGTATGCACATACCAGATTTTTGCCGATGTCGTCTTCTCTTTTCCTTTTGTGGGGTATGCTTCCAACCCTAGGTATATGTCAAGGAGGAGACAACTAGGTTGGACTAGGACCACAACAAGTTTAACTGGAACTTTGTGGGAGACTTTATTGAAGTTGTTAGGTGATCCTCATCTAGTCCTATGTTTAGCTAGTTTTTCCTTTATATCATCATGTGTGGTGAAACACTAATGATGATAACAAGTTTGTAATGGTTAGATACTTTATCAATTGCACAACTACTTTTGGTCTTATGATACATACATGTTGAATGAATTGGTTATCATTCCTTTTTGCAAAAATATATGTTGATGTTTGGTTATGTAGGATGATGCCTTTTTATTTTATAGGGAGTGGATCCCCTCTGGAATCTCACTCCTTACAGTATGGTATCAGATCCAGTGGATGTCATTTATCTAATTATTTCAATCTTGTCTCCTTAGGATGTTTACCATTTTCATAGGTTGCTTATACCTAGTACCCTGGCCTTGTGCAGACAAAATCCTCATGGTAGGAGATAACTCATATGCTGAAAACCAATTTGGTTATGAGACACCCCAGAACCCTAGGTTTGGGATGCCAAGGATGGATCCTCCCTTTATCCCTCCGGTGACTCAAGTTACTCCTCCAACTGGAAGTGGACCATCAGTAGGTCAAGAAATCCCATCCTCTGTTGCTGCTAATGTATACATAGTCATCTCTCATGAGCAAGAATTAGCCATGCTTCGATAACTTGTTACCACATTGATGATAGGGAAGATGAACAACTCACTTGTACCTGATAAGCCAAAGGAGTACTCGATAATGAAATTCATGAAGATGCAATCACCCTACTTCAAGGGTGAAGGTGAACCAGAGACGGTCGATAAAGATGATGATTGGGTGTTAGCCATAGAGTGTACTTTTGATGGTATGGCATGTCCTCCACACCAGAAGGTTAGTCTTGCTTCATATGTGCTAGGTGGGCCAACTCGAGTTTGGTGGAATGGTATAACAAGGGATCGTGATGTCTCTACCATGATCTGGGAGTAGTTTTTGGTGCTTTTTTGTGGGAAGTACCTCTGCATTGCTGCACTAAAGAAGAAGGAAGCAAAGTTCTATAGTTTGAAGCAAGGTTCCCTGCATATTTCTACATTTGTACAAAAGTTTTTGCTATTTTTTAAAAATAACATTCATCTTATTCATCCCACTCTCCTCGTGCAGGCAAGCTTATCAGATTAAACATACAAGGAGTTAAATGTGAAGAAAATATGATAGTACTACTACCATTACATTTATCCTTGTCTAACCAATTATGAATTGCCTCTGGTGGCCTAATATAGTGAAAAGATCTTTGCTTGTTTCTAATGTGGTACTTCGCTAGGCCATCCACAGCTGCATTGCAAGTTCGTTGAATATGGGATAGAGTCCATTGACCATGTCTGACCAGAATCTGTCGGCACCCATTATGCAATTGGATTGAGTGAGAAATGTAGGGTTGACCTATCCTTTCAAGGACTTAACTACAATGTGGGTCATGATCTTATTCCACAACTTCCCCTAGATTTTCAACAGATGGTGGATAAGTCCTTAGTTGTGGAGTCATATCTAAGTTTCCATGCCCTGACACACAAAGAGAATAGTAATAAGAGGAATCACTCTAAAGATGATCATGAGCATGAAAAGTATCAAAGACCAGAGGACCTCATTGCACGAAGGAGGGATAGACAACCGATATGTCAATATTGCAATAAACCTAGACATATTCGCCCTAGTTTGCCCCAGCTTCATAATAGATAGGCACCAGTTCAACAACAATAACAACCTCATGTACCTCCTCAAAATAATGTCTATGATAATAAAGGAAGACTATTGAGAGACCTGCTGGGAGAGTCTTTCTTTGGACGGACATGAAGTTTATGAATAAGATCATGGTGTAGGTAACCCATAATACCATAGTTAGACTTTAAAGTTATGTTTCTTTTTTGTGTGATACCATAATAGTTATCTTTTGTACCTATAGAGTGGTTTGACTTTTTAAGATGAATCTTTTAAGAGGCGGTAAATAGTTTATGTTAAATTTCGAGGATGAAATCCCTTCAAGGGGTGGTATGCTATAACAGATCAAATCCTAGAACCTTATCCTATTCCAAGGTTAAGAGGTTAGAGAACTTAGTTCTTTGGGCTTAGACAAATAAATATAAAGATATACACAATAATAGTTAACGAAAATCCTAACATCTTAATGCATGAATAAACCACCCTAACATGTAGACATATAAGAAAATATGGTATAATACCATCATATTAGTATGTAGACCAATAAAGGATACACAGAATATGTCACATGAGATAATGTTATTAAGGTATAATGATAAGAGAGATAATAAGCATAGGAGAACTATGTGTTCATAATTGAGAGAAAATATTGCATTATCCACATAAATATAGAATTAATAAACTAAATAAGGTAAAAGAAAAATATATAATATTTCATGCATAAAAATGACATATATCCTTTTGGTGGTAATATGATGGTAATAATGATGAAATAATATATTAACTGAAATAATAATGGGTCACAAGTGTAAAACTCATAAAAGGAAGACTAATTGGTTAAAGATAACTTGAGATTCATTTTCCTTGGGTTTGGTTTGGCTTGAATGACAAGTTTCATAAATTTGGGATAATAATAATTATATAAATTATATTTAGAAAAGAAAAGGTGATTTCCTTCAAAATATAAAATAAAACATTTAATGACTCCACAGGTGGAAAATAATATTATATTCATAATATAAACATTAAAAATAGCCTTTGGGTGAATTTTCATTGAATTTAGAAAATATTTGATAAAAGGTAAATAATAGGAGGGAGAAAGTGTGTAGAACCTTCAAAACAATAAATAATATACACAAAACTTCAACATGTGAAATTAAGGGCATGCTCGTATTCAACATACTTAATATGACTTGTGCGTGACATTTTATCGAATTTGGAGAATCCTAGAGTTATTAATGCATGAGGAAAGAAAAAAAGATTTGCTAATTTAATGAACTTACAGTCTTCAAAAGGGAAATCTAATTTCATGTTTAAATTCTACATACTTGTAATAGCTTAGTTATCAAATATCAACTAATTTAGAGTTTGTTTGCACCCTTAATCTAGGAGAGAGAAAAAGAGACATTATTAATGCGCCACTTTATTCGAAATTGATTAGGAATTGATTAGCGGCCTATTTTTATTTTTACTATTTCTGTGCGAACGTGACTATTAGATCCACGACCCAATGACTCATGAATCGTTTCCTAGCTTGGGAGCAGACAGGAAAGTGCATCCAATTTTCCTAATTTTTCGAGGGAGATTTCTCCACGTGTGGTGCATGAAAGAATGTAAAACAAGTTGCATTGAATTTGTGATCAATTTCCAAATCTAGTAAGCTATAATTCAAGCCCTATTTCACTCTGGTTGCGATTCACCCAATTCTTTCTCCAAACCTCTCAAAGCCTCTACACCTTTAAACCCTAATACCAACCCAACCCTATAAATACCTATACCCTCGCCTTTGAATGAATTTGCTCAATCTTTCTCTCACACTAATTTTTCCCGAGATCTTTCCCTCCACCGTCACAAGCTTGTTGTCTAGAACTTGTTGTCGGTGGGCCTTTTTCCCTCCAGAGGTCTCCTATGTTCAATTGTTCACAAGGTATACTTGCTCGACACCTGCTCTTTCTTTTCGTGTTCTCAAATTGTTGTTTGGTCGATCCTACATGATTTTCCCAATTCAGTCGAGGAAGCCAGCTGCTTCACGCAACCATGACTCTTGAGAGATGAGAGGGATGAATTCCTCTGATGTATTATTCTCAATTTTGCCCTCCTCATCTCCTTCTTTATTTTGTTTTTCGCTTAGGGGTAATATGCTCTTTTCACCATCAGTCTCTTTGTTTTGAACGGGTCAAAGCTGAGGTTTGACCCTGTGACTTAGCTGCCCTTGATTGGGCCAAATCATCGGGACGACCCCACTTGTATCCTTTTCTCGTGAAATTCTTCACCTATGTGGAATTTTCTCATTTTCTGATTGGCCCAATTTGTAAAATTCATATATTTTAATAGGCTTATCCAAAATTTACAAGTAAATATGTTTTGGAATTGGAAAAATGTGTTCTTTCAAATAAAATTGTTTTCAATACATGATTTCCATGATTTTTTGAAGGATGATTTTGTATAATGAATTTAATGCATAAAATCCATACAAATTGTAACTTTAACATTTCTTCAAAATAGACATAAAATATGTTTTCTTGATCAAGAAGCATGAATAAATTGATTGGTGAGGTTTTTAGAGTCAAAATTTGAGGTTTTCCAAAACGTATAGATTTAGGATTTCTTTACACATTATACTTTATAAAGCCCTAATACATGTGAATAATTTGAAATTAGGCCAAGTTGATATTGGAAACAACTAGATTGGTGAAGAGTATTTCTAGGACTTTAAAATAAGGTATGCTTGCATCCCCTATTATTCCTTATCGAGAAATTAACCTATTTTATTTTTTCTATTGGTTCTATGGACAATAAACCTACACAATGTTCCTTTCTCTTTTGAGAACATATTTCTTGTGAAATACCTTATTTGTTTCTGATCATCATAATTTGATGGACATTCTTTTGACTTCACCTTATACATTTATTCTTGATGAATCCCTAAATTTCCCCAATTTTTGGTGGATGTTTATATTGCACATTTATGTGATGAAATTGTATATGGATCATTTGATCCCACATTATATTTGTTGGATGTTCCCATTCCTCATACTTTACTTTATTATTGCTTACTCTTTTGTTATGCATCATGTGATGACTGCTAGTATAATTTTACATGTGTTTTGTGTGGATGTGTAAATTTCCCATAATTGAAAATGTAGAGGTGATAATTTCTACAAGAGATATTATTTGAGCAGATGTGTATCCTGTCTTGCTCGGAGCAGATGTATATAAGTCCCTACTCACCTCTTATTTAGATTATATGTGTATAAGTTCCTACTCACTCCATATTTATGGTAGGTGTGTTATTTCCTACCAACATGTTTATATTGGTCTAGTATTGTTACAGGTGAAACACATGGATGCCTTGATCTTATTTTATTAAACTCTTATTTCTTTTATGCCCGGTTGGGTAGTCCTTTTCTTTTTCTATGAGATTTTTTTTTATTTGACATCCTTTATTTCTTTATCTTGCTCAATTTCCATTTAGTATGCACATACCGACTTTTTTCTGACGTCGTCTCCTCTTTTCCTTTTGTGGGGTACACTTCCAACCCTAGGTATATGTCAAGGAGGAGACAACCAGGTTGGACCAAGACCACAACAAGTTTAACAGGAACTTTGTGGGAGACTTTATTGAATTTGGTAGTTGATCCTCATCTAGTCCTATGTTTAGCTAGTTTTTCCTTTATATCACCCTGTGTGGTGAAACACTAATGATGATACCAAGTTTGTAATGGTTAGATACTTTATCAATTGCGCAACTACTTTTGGTGTTATGATACATACAAGTTGAATGAATTGGTTATCATTCCTTTTTGCAAAAAAATTATGTTGATGTTTGGCTATGTAGGATGATGCCTTTTTATTTTATAGGAAGTAGATCCCCTATGGAATCTCACTCCTTACAACATGGTATCAGATCCAGTGGATGTCGGTTATCTAACTATTTCAATCTTGTCTCCTTAGGATGTTTACCTTTTTCATAGGTTGCTTATACCTAAAACCCTTGTCTTGTGGAGACAAAATCCTCATGGCAGGAGATAACTCATATGTTGACAACCAATTTGGTTATGAGACACCCCAGAACCCTAGGTTTGGGATGCCAAGGATGGATCCTCCCTCTGCCCCTCCAGTGACTCAAGTTACTCCTCCAACTGGAAGTAGACCATCATCAGGTCAGGAAATGCCATCCTCTACTGCTGCTAATGTAGACATAGTCATCTCTCATGAGTAAGAATTAGCCATACTTCGACAACTTGTTATCACATTGATGGTAGGGAAGCTGAACAACCCACATGTGCCTGAGAAGCCAAAGGAGTACTCGACAATGGAATTCATGAAGATGAAACCACCCTACTTCAAGGGTGAAG
Organism: Alisma plantago-aquatica; assembly: GCA_963693085.1. Lineage (NCBI taxonomy): Eukaryota > Viridiplantae > Streptophyta > Magnoliopsida > Alismatales > Alismataceae > Alisma > Alisma plantago-aquatica. The sequence goes on along the minus strand of OY856415.1, from coordinate 255,606,852 downwards.
GTGAACCAGAGATGGTTGATAAATATGATGATTGGGTGTTAGCCATAGAGTGTACTTTTGATGGTATGGCATGTCCTCTGCACCAAAAGGTTAGGTTTGCTTCATATGTGCTAGATGGGCCAACTCGAGTTTGGTGGAATGGGATAATAAGGACTTGTGATGTCTCTACCATGATGTGGGAGTAGTTTTTGGTGCTTTTTTGTGGGAAGTGCCTTTGCATTGCTGCACTAAAGAAGAAGGAAGCAGAGTTCTACAGTTTGAAGAAAGGTTCCCTGTCTGTTTCTACATTTGTACAAAAGTTTTTGTTGTTGGAATATTATGCAATTAGATTGAGTGAGAAACATAGAGATGACTTATCCCTTAAAGGACTTAACTACAATGTGGTTCATGCTCTTATTCCACAACTTCCCCTGGCTTTTCAACAGATTGTGGATAAGGCCTTAGTTGTGGAGTCATATCCAAGTTTCCATTCCCTAACACACAAAGAGAATAGTAATAAGAGGAATCACTCTGAAGATGGTCATGAGCATGAAAAGTATCGAAGACCAGAGGACCCCGTTGCACGAAGGAGGGATAGACAACTGATATGTCACTATTGCAATAAACATGGACATATTCGCCCTAGTTTGCACCAACTTCATGATAGATAGGCACCAGTTCAACAACAATAACAACCTCATGTACCTCCTCAAAATAATGGCTATGATAATAAAGGAAGACTATTGAGAGACGTGCTGGGAGAGTCTTTGCTTTGGATGGATAAGACGTTTATGAAGAAGATCATGTTAGAGGTAACCCATTATCCCATAGACTTTAAAGTTATGTTTCCTTTTTGTGTGATACCTTAGTGGCTATCTTTTGTACCTATAGAGTGGTTTGACTTTTTAAGATGAATCTTTTAAGGGGTGGTAAATAGTTTATGTTAGATTTTGAGGATGAAGTCCCTTTGAAGGGGTGGCATGCTATAACACACCAAATCCTAAAAATTTATTCTATTCCAAGGTTAAGAGGTTGGAGAACTTAGTTCTTTGGGCTTAGCCAAACAAGGATAAAGATATACACAATAATAGTTAACTGAAACCCTAACATGTAAATGCATGAATAAATCACCCTAACATGTAGACATATAAGCAAATATGATATAATACCCTCATATTAGTATGTAGACTAATAAAGGATACATAGAATATGTCACATGAGATAATGTTATTAAGGTATAATGATAAGAGAGATAATAAGCATAGGAGAACTATGTGTTCATAATTGAGAGAAAATATTCCATTATCCACATAAATATAGAATTAATAAACTAAATGAGGTAAAAGAGAAATATATAATATTTCATGCTTAAAAATGACATATATCCTTTTGGTGGTAATATGATGGTAATAATGATGAAATAATATATTAACTAAAATAATAATGGGCCACAAGTGTAAAACTCATAAAAGGAACACTAATTGGTTATAGATAACTTGAGATTCGTTTTTGGCTTGAATGATAAGTTTCATAAATTTGGGGTAATAATAATTATATAAATTTTATTTAGAAAAAAGGTGATTTCGTTCAAAATATAAAATAAGACACTTAATGACTCCACAAGTGGAAAATAATATTAGATTCGTAATATGCACATTAAAAATAGCCTTTGGGTGAATTTTTATCCAATTTAGAAAAACTTTGATAAAAGGTAAAGAATAGGAGAGAGAAAGTGTGTAGAACCTTCAAAACATTAAATAATGTACAAAAAACTTCAACGTGTGAAATTAAGGGCATGCTCATATCCAACATAATTAATATAACTTGTGGGTGAAGTTTGATCAAATTTAGAGAGTCCTAGAGTCATTAATGCATGAATAAAAAAGAAAAAAAGATTTGCTAATTTAATGAACTTAAAGTCTTCAAAAGGGAAATCTAATTTCATGTTTGAATTCTACATACTCGAAATAGATTAAGTGTCAAATATCAACTAATTTAGAGTTTGTTTGCACCCTCAAACAAGGAGAGAGAAAAAGAGAAATTATTAATGCCCCACTTTATTCAAAATTGATTGGGAATTGATTAGCGGCATGTTTTATTTTTACTGTTTCTATGCTAACGTGACTGTTGGATCCGTGACCCAACGCCTCATGAATTGTCTCCTAGCTTGGAAGCAGACAAGAAAGTGCATCCATTTTTCCTTATTTTTCAAGGGAGATTTCTCCACGTGTGGTGCACGAAAGAATGTAAACAAGTTGCATTGAATTTGTGATCAATTTCTGAATCTAGCAAGCTATAATTCAAGCCCTATTTCACTCCAGTTGTGATTCACCTAGTTCTTTCTCCAAACCTCTCGAAGCCTCTACACCTTTAAACCCTAATGCCAACCCAACCCTGTAAATACTATACCCTCACCTTCGAACAACTCACTCAATCTTTCTCTCGCACTAATTTTTCCTGAGATCTTTCCCTCCATTGTCGCAAGCTTGTTGTCTAGAACTTGTTGTCGGTGGGTCTTTTTCCCTCCAGAGGTCTCCTCTATTCAATTGTTCACAAGGTATACTTGCTCGACACGTGATCTTTCTTATCATGTTCTCAAATTGTTGTTTGGTCGATCCTACATGATTTTCCCAATTTATTCAAGGAAGCCAACTGCTTCACACAACCATGACTCTCGCGAGACGAGAGGGATGAATTCCCTTGATGTATTATTCTCAGTTCTGCCCTCCTCACCTCCTTCTTTATTTTGTTTTTCGCTTAGGGGTAATATTCTCTTTTCGCCATCAGTCTCTTTGTTTTGAATGGGTCAAAGTCGAGGTTTGACCCCATGACTTAGCCACCCTTGATTGGGCCAAATCATTGGGTCAACCCCACTCGTATCCTTTTCTCACGAAATTCTTCACCTATGTGGAATTTTCTCATTTTCTGATTGGCCCAATTTGTAAAATTCATATCTTTTAATATGCTTATCCAAAATTTACAAGTACATATGTTTTGGAATGGGAAAAACGTGTTATTTCAAATAAAATTATTTTCAATACATGATTTCCATGATTTTTTGAAGGATGATTTTGTATAATGAATTTAATGCATAAAATCCATACAAATTGTAACTTTAATATTTTAACTTCAAAACAGACATTACATATGTTTTCTTGATCAGGAAAAGCTAATAAATTGATTGGTGAGGTTTTTAGAGTCAAAATTTGAGGCTTTACAAAATGTCTAGATTTAGGGTTTCTTTACACATTATACTTCATAAAACCCTAATAATACATGTGAATAATTTGAAATTGGGCAAAGTTGATATTGGAAACAACTAGATTGGTGAAGAATATTTCTAGGACTTTAAAATAAGGTATCTTTGCATCCACTACTATTCCTTATTGAGAAATTAACCTATTTTCTTATTTCTATTAGTCCTATGGACAATAAACCTACACAATATTCCTTTCTCTTTTGAGAACATATTTCTTGTGAAATACCTTATTTGTTTCCGATCATCATAATTTGATGGACATTCTTTTGACTTCAGCTTATGCATTTATTCTTGATGAATCCCTAAATTTCCCCATTTTTTTGGTGGATGTTTACATTGCACATTTATGTGATGAAATTTTATATGGATCATTTGATCCCACATTATATGTGTTGGATGTTCCCATCCCTCATACTTTACTTTATTGTTGCTTACTCTTTTGTTATGCATCCTGTGGTGACTGCTAGTATAATGTTACATGTGTTTTGTGTGGATGTGTAAATTCCCACAATTGAAAATGCAGAGGTAATAATTTCTGCAAGAGATATTATTTGAGCAGATGTGTATCCTGTCCCCGCTCGGAGCAAATGTATATAAGTCCCCGCTCACCCCATATTTAGAGTATATGTGTATAAGTTCCTACTCACTCCATATTTATGGTAGATGTGTTATTTCCTACCAACATGTTTATATTGTTCTAGTATTGTCACAGGTGAAACACATGGATGCCTTGATCTTATTTTATTAAACTCTCATTTCTTTTATACCTAATTGGGTAGTCCTTTTCTTTTTCTATAGGAAGCCTTTAATTTGATATCCTTTATTTCTTTATCTTGCTCAATTTCCATTTAGTATGAACATACCAACTTTTTGTTGATGTTGTATTCTCTTTTCTTTTTGTGGGGTACGCTTCCAACCCTAGTTAAGGTCAAGGAGGAGAGAACCAGGTTGGACCTGGACCACCACAAGTTTAACTGGAACTTTGTCGGAGACTTTATTGAAGTTGTTGGTGATCCCCAACTAGGCCTATGTTTAGCTAGTTTTTCCTTTATATCACCATGCGTGGAGAAAGACTAGTGATGATAAAAAGTTTATAATGGTTAGATACTTTATAAATTCCACTACTACTTTTGGTGTTATGATACATACATGTTGAATGAATTGGTTATCATCCCTTTATGTGAAAATTTTATGTTGATGTTTGGTTATGTGGGATGATGCCTTTTTATTTTAGTAGGGAGTGGATCCCCTCTGGGATCCCACTCCTTACAGTGAACATGCATGAACCATAGATTAAGCTATATCATTTAGGAATCATATTCAAGAGATTAAACACAACGTATATCATGCAAGAAACAACCAAACTAACGAATTCTGTAAGCAACAACAATGACACATGAGGGATAAGGCTTTCAATTTGCCTTAAGCATATATATATATATATATATATATATATATATATATATATATATATATATATATATATATATATATAGACACACACACACACAATACATGCATATATATATATCTAAGATCTACATACAAAAATATTTAAGGAAGCCTAAAACACATTGTTTTCCTTATAAATAAAAAATGAGAAGGTTGGTTTGGAGTCACCATCAAGTTTTACTCAGAAGAACCACATAAAACCAAAAAGAAAGTGACAATGCACTGGTAAGGAATTGCTCATACTCAATTATAGATCTGGAAAGGGTTAAAAATTGGTACCCCAAACCACCTACAGAAGCAATATTGCAGGGGTATCATATAGAGCAATGCGTATATGAATCACATGGAAGAAGACAATATGATATTCTCTCACCTTTCTTTGTTCTACACATGTGAAAGGGTTTTGCGCTCCTAGGCATGAAGTGGATTTGTACATGGTAAACTAACTCTTGGAAGTTACCAGCAAAGGATCAACATTAGGTGCAAACATCAGTCCAATATGCACTTTCTAGCCTTGAGTGCTTTCACACTTCTGGGTGACAATTGGTTTTGCATCGAGTAGTTGTTTTATATCTTCATCTCACTATCTCTCTATGGTTTCTTGTCCTCTCTCTTCTCTGATGGTTCTCTTCGGGTCGTCTTATGGGGGTCTGTAATGTTGTCCTCCCCTCTTCTTTTCTACTGTGGATGAAGTTGTTGAGGTGGTTTTTCTCTCTATCCCCAAAATTGATGCCCACTCTCTCTATGGATAGTCAACGGGTGACATGTGACCTCATTTCACATTTTATAAGACCAACATGGTGTGTGGGTGCAGATTTAGTTGGCATTTGTACGCATGAAAGGTTTCACGCCCAAGTGTCCTCTAAAAAACTAAAATGTGAGTAGTTCAATTTGACACATCTTGGTGTGAAATCCTTTGGCTCCTAGTGTGGTCTCAAAGAAGAGACTCAAAATATGTGCGGTCTCATTTGACACCAAAATGAGATGACTTCCTCATAATATTCCAAAAAGGATGGGGGCTTGGGTTTTGTCTAATATGGGTGCAAATTGGATTTGTGCCCATAGTTAGTAGGGTCAAATTTAGGTTTTACATGTCTCACATATAACCTAGATAATGTATAAATTTTTTCCATGAGGTTTTTGAATCCATTGGGATCAAAATTTAGGGTTTTCCTAAGTCTAATGTGGATTCACATCTTGCATAAACTTGGTGTAAATTGGTTTTGTGACTAGAACTATCCATAATGTATCTGGTGGGCCCACCTTTTATTCAAATATGTGGCTTTTGTCTTTATTATGTGCATGGTAATTGCCTTTTGGTGGGCCATGTGGTGATTTTTGTCTATATCATGTCGTATGTAAATACAAATAAGAGCAAAAGCCATTGTATGATTTGAACATTTAATAAGTTGTTGGTCGGTTCTATAGTTGCATTGTCCATATCGCATTGCATAGGAACACAACTTGGACATTATATGTTTGCTATTATACAAATAGATGGTGTTTTGAGTGACCAGATTGTGAGAGGGACCATATCCCTCAAAGAGTATGGAAGGTTTTGGGTATTATTTGACACAGTGTCAGTAATTCAAAACCTTCCATGTAAGTTGAGTGGGGAATAGAATCAGACCTAGTTGTGTGTGTGAAGTTTTGTGTGTGTTGTGTGTAGATTCAACAATCCATGGAGATGAAGTATTTAATGTCTATCATGGGTGTGATTGATGTCAAATTTGACTTTTTGTCATGTATAATGCTGTAAAAAGATGTTCATTCTACAATCTCTATGTTTGTGTAAAGTATGGTACTATAGTTATTTTTTTAGCACAAAACCCTTTTTCAATTTCATTTCTACAAATGGTATATGTGTCAAAATTAATGTTTGTGATATATAGATGCTTTATCAAATGAAATGTCTTGAGGGGAATCATCTCAACAAGGTAGGTATGGAATCCATGCTGAAAATGTTTCCAATTTTGAAAGAAGGGGACGAGAAGATACGAACTCTTGAAGGTATGAATTGTCATTGGTGAGATAGACATGTAACATAGATGAGATAAATGACCTTCCCCATTATGTGTGTGTGTGTGTGTGTATATATATATATATGTGTGTGTGTGTGTGTGTGTGTGTGAGTGTGTGCTTTTTGTGGCACATGATGAATCTGAGAGTCGCAATAATGAGCCATTTCTAGCTTGGTGGACTGCACATCCTTGGAGAGTACTATCTAGGGATGAGGTAAAAGAATCACAATTCAATGCGTTAAAATTTTGGCTCATTTGTTTATTACTACTTCATTTGTAGGGTCCGGAGGTGAGCAAGTTTCACTTTCAGAATCATTGGGATGAAGTTTGAAAATTATATACTAACTTGTATAGGTGCGGAAAGGAGTTATCTAATGCAACTGACTTTGGAGATTATGTTAGTTGTCCATATCAGCTTGACAATAATCATTTATTGGTGACATAAGAGAGAGGTTTTGTCTACAGACTGATACTTTTCATCTTCCTATTAGGAAAATGGCATCGACCGTGAGTGAATTTACATGAATTATTGGGTTAATATTTGGTTGGGAAACTATATGGCATTGCAAAATTGGAGATGTGCAGATATGGAGAGAGAACTAGGATACATAATGCCCAATGAAGGAATGGTAGTTAAGGTAAATCTGAAGTTGGATGGTTGACAAACACCTTCATATCACATTTTTATGAACAATGTGGGTTCTAGTGGCTTTTGTCTGCATCACGTGCATGGTAATAGCCTTTCAGTGGGTTATGTGGTGATTTTTTCTATATTATGTCGTATGTACATACAAATAAGAGCAATAAATATTGTATAATTTGAACATTTAATAAGTTGTTAGTCGGTTCTATAGTTGCATTATCCATATCACATTGTATGGGAACACAATTGGACATTATGTGCTTGCTAATATATAAATAGATGGTGTTTTGAGTGACCAAATTGTGAGAGGGACCATAGCCTTCAAAGAGTATGGAAGGTTTTAGGTATTACTTGAGATTGGTGTCAACAATTCAAAACCTTCCGTGTAAGTTGAGTGGGGAATAGAATTGGACCAAGTTGTGTGTGTGCATTTTTTGTGTGATGTGTGTGGATTCAACAATCCATGGAGACGAAGTATTTAATGTCTATCATGGGTGTGACTGATGTCAAATTTGACTTTTCATCACATACAATGTATTAAAAAGATGTTCATTCTACAATCTCTATGTCTGTGTAAAGTATGGTATTATTATTTTTAAGAACAAAACCTTATTCAATTTCATTTCTTCAAATAGTATATGTGTCAAATTTAATGTTTGTTATATATAGATGCTTTGTCAAATGAAATGGCTCGACGGTAATCATTTCAACAAGGCACATATGGGATCTGTGCTGAAAATGCTTCCAATGTTGAAAGAAGGGGGTGAGAACATACAACCTATTAAAGGTATGAATTGTCATTAGTGAGATAGACATGTAACATAGATGAGATAAATGGCCTTCCCCATATATAAGTATATGTATATGCTTTTTGGGGCAAACAAAATCTAAGGGTCGCAATAATGAGCCATTTCTGGATTGGTGGAATGCAGATCACCACATAGTACTATCTAGGGATGAGGTAAGAAAATAACAATTCAATGCGTTAAAATTTAGATCATTTATTTTTTACTGCTTCATTTGTAGGGTCTAGAGGTGAGCAAGTTTCACTTTCAGAATTATTGGGACGAGGTTCGAAAATTATATACTAACTTGTATATGTGCGAAAAGGAGTTAGGTAATGCAACTAGCTTTGGAGATTATCTTATTTGTCCATATTAGCTCGGTAGTAACCATTTATTGGTGACATAATAAAGAGGTTTTGTCTATAGACTGATACTTTCCATCTTCCTATTGGGGAAATGGATTTGACCCTGAGTGAATTTACATGACTTATTGGGTTAATATTTGGTTGTCAAACTATCATGCCATTCTCAAATTGGAGATGTGCAAATATGGAGGGAGATCTAGGATACCTAGTGCCCAACAAAGAAATGGTAGTTAAGGTAAATCTAAAGTTGGGATGGTTGAAAAACACCTTCCTATCACATTTTTATGTCTTTGAATATGAAGATGAGGTGTTTGTGCAAATAAAAGTAATTTCTTTCTTGATTTTATTTGTGAGAGGTGTTTGTTTTATGGGGGGGGGTCGGGAAATACAGTTCATGTAAGTTGGTCATATTAACTTGCGGATCTCAATGCGTATGCATACCTTCATAATTCCATCTGATTGTGATGTTGGGTGACGATGATGATCATGTTCAACCACTTAATAGTGTCCTTGTCTTGTACACATTCTGTAGGTGGGTCATATATTGAGATATCCAAGTTATATTTCCCTTCTTGTATTCTGATGAAATGATGCAATAAGAGCATTTGATCATTTATGTTGTGTACGGAGGTCCAACATATGGATTCCTAGAGGCTACCCTTCCCAGATTGCCTTTTTTGAGTTCCCTCCACACCTTAGACAACCATATCCATAATTATATTGAAATGTGCGGCACACCTAATATAATTACTAATTCTAAGGTGAGAACTTCTGAACAAGTGTTTCATGTGGGTTCCATTTTCATTTTGTTAATCAAACTTTTGGTGATGTGTAGACAAGATTTCAAATATTTCTATGTTTTACATCCCCTGTGGAGACCATCATGAGATAATTCTATGATGTTATCCTCCTAGATTGCATTTAGTGTTTGCCTGAATGTCATGTTTGCAAAATTTGGTACCTTGGGGAGAGAGTTTCAAAATAATGGCAACATGTTTGACATATTCATGTGGTTCCTCTTACGGAAGATCCCCTAAAAGGTGTACCATTTGATTAGAAGTAGGTGAATTCAGTAGTCCACCTATGCCATATGACAATACTTGCAATATTATCATTCACGGGGTCAAGTGCACATTGTCACCCAAATTGCATTTACAACATGGTATCCCCCTGTTAGGTCAGTAGAATGATTTTATTACATGTCATAGTATAATATATGTGGTTTGATGTGCATGTGATGATTTGCGGGGACAACTATGATTCTATTGATGGGGAAGATGTTTCACCTCCATCATATGTCCAAGTACCCAGTGACGATGGTGTGAAAACTCCAATGGTTGTGTCCCTATGAGAAGAAGCCCATCCAAAAATGATCCTTATTCATCATATAATTACAATATAGGATGCAACCTTGGTGATGATGGTACATGCTATGATTATAACATTTGTAGCACTCAATATGTGAGTGGAAGGAGTTCTATGCCACCACTAGAGATGACAATGCCCCCCCCCCACATGGGAGCTATCATCGGAAAGAGTCTCAATAATTGACTAATTTTAGTTATCTACAAGTTTTCCCAGTTATAGTGAAGAACCAAGAATGTCATCATAGATTATGGAATGACAACATCACCACATGTCGATGGAAGAAGTCAGGATACAACCTTTTTTGAAAGCGGTAACTCAATTATAGATGACTTTGTTGGGACTGGATGGATGAGTGAGGGATGAGGTATTAGTGATATTATAATGCTCGATAATGGTCATACAATGGCTCAGTTGATCCATTTGAGGTAATGAATTACATGCTATGTAGTGAAAATATAGTGAAGTTTGGTAGCGGTCACATTGTGGTGGATATTAGTTTTGATGGAGTTGAGACTCATTTTTCTAGTGGAGGGGGTGGATACAAGGGCGATATGTTGACAAGCATGATTGAGGGTTTTCCTTTATATCATCCATGGTGCAAAGTGAGTGGCACAAATAGAAATGAAAATACAATAATCCTACTTAGTGATGTTGATTCCTTCGAGAGAGGTGATTCTCAACTTGTAAGTGATTGGGATATAAAACAAACTAATAATGCCATATACATTCAAGGTGATTGAGGTGTGGTTCCTTCACACATTGGGGTTTGAGAGGATCCAACAATTTTTGTATATCTGGTGAAAGAAAACATAATTGATCTAGTTCTGGATCTGGGGGTGACAAAACACTCACTCAATGTTTTGGGAATGATGATATTATTATTTCTGCCATGCGTGATCGTAGTCATATGGTAGGTCACTTGCGAAACCTAGCCCTCCATGAAGAATAAAATGATGATACCAATGAACTTGAAGCGTCAACTATGAAATCTCAGTCAACTCATAAGAAGGGGATAATACCAAGGCACTTCAGAAAAACAAGTAGATGACAAAGTGGTCCAAGGGTAGTCAAATAGTTTTTATTTGTGTTTTGAATAATTATCTAAATTTAAGAAAGTAAATTATTAATGTGATGTATTATTTCTTTTCTATGTTGGCATGACAGAGTATGAGCTTTACATGATGTTGTTTTTAGGGCTGTCTTATCATTTGTATGGGACATGTTATCACACATTTCAATCATTTTGGTCATGTCCTTTTGAATGTGTATAATAAAATATTGTCACCAAGTGTAGTTGCACCCCTTTCACTTTAAATATGGTGCAAATAGGTTCACTATTCATTTTTATTTATATTGTAATTTTGATTTTTTTAAGAGGCGTGGATAGACTCTATGCTCAAATTTTTGGAACAAATTTTCTGTGGGCACCAATCTGTTTGGCGTTCAAAATTTTTTTGGGTAGTTATTTTTTCTAGATTTTTCTGACACTATGTTTGAGATGCTAATTGGTTTAGTGCTCTACTTTTGGGGATTTTCTTCAAAGAATATTTTTGCATTTTAATATTTTTTACAATGTTTTTAGGTCACCAATCCATTTGGGGTAAAAAAATTTGGACAATTTTTATAACATTTATTACATTTTTTGACAACCTCTTTTGCACTCTTTTTTTTGGGGGGGGAGGGGCAATTAGTTTTGTGGTTTAGGTTTTTTTATTGGCACTTTTTTTGGTGCAAATTTATTTAGTGTTCTGGAATATTTTTGTAAAACTTTTTTTTGGGGGTGCAAAATTATTTTGGCTTTGTTTTCTATAGCATTAGGATTCACACTCAAGTGTTTGTCTCTTAAACTTGTGGTATGCTTAGACTAGAGGTCTTTATATAATAAAACCTAAAAAATATATAAATTAAAGGGATTATGGTAATTAGCATTATATCTGTCACCAGTTCAAATAAGGGAGAAAACATGAGCGTGAACTTGTTTGACTCTCAAAAGTACAAAACCTTTATGCACTTGCCAAGTTAGAAATATTTTGGTGCCTACAGAGGAGATTCACATGTGAAAAGTGTCAACCCATCGGTCCATAGAGGATATCGTGTAATGTAATTTTGCATCAACGTGTATCAAACTGATTTGCACTGGATACGTGGAAAGACGATCTATGTCTGATAGGTGGAAACAATTTGTCATCTATAGAGGAGATTTGAAGCTAAATGGTATGAACTGATTTATGTCTAAGAAGTTTTTCTTTTGTGAAGATATTTAGAATCAATCTGTCTCAAACCTATTTGTACATGATAACTGGAAATTCTATCTATGCCTGATAGGTGGGAGACAAATGTTTGTCTGTAGAGGAGATCTAAATCTGATTGGTGTGAAATCGATTTGTGCTTAAAAAGTGTTTCTTATGCGAAGACCTGACATGAGGTCAGTATACGTCTGACATGTGGGAAGCAACTCTTTGTTTTTAGAGGATATTTGAATATATTTGGTGTGAAACCAGCCTAGGAAAATTTTCTTGTGTGAAAATGTTTTGCATCAACATGTTTCAAACAAATTCATATATGATAGGTGAAAGTTGATCTATTCCTGATAAGTCTCACAAAAACTCAGATATTGTCTAAGTGTTGTCTGTCATTGAGATCTTATGTTATAACCTCTTACTAATATGATGAAAATCCTATGTCAAGTTCCAAAATTTAGAAAGGCTTTAAACTACTTTGAAATTGCATGTGAATGTATAATTGGCGTGGATATCAATGAGAGGATGAGCATGTTTAGTTATAATAATGAGTAATCATTGATGGATCTTGTATATATTCACATATATTAAGAGTTTATGACAATATCAATTCAGTTGTAGGATCAAAAATTCACATTCATTTATACTATGCAATGTGATCTTGATGAAGATGGTGTAGTATTCATAGTTGATTACCTGGTTGAAGCTGAATGATAAATGGTCTCAGATCACATAGAGACAACAATGGTGTACAAAACTTAGTGGGTTTCTAGATGTGAAGAAGAAAGTTACAAACAAATTCATGGACATATAGAAGAGTTGTATGAACATCAATATTTTATGGAGCATTTTGAACAAGATGGCATATTACAAGAAGTTGAAGCAAGGATAAAGGCCTTTTTTGTGCCTTTTTAATAGTTTTTTTTGGTACACTTTTCTTTGGGAATCAAAATATAGAAGTCAGTGTTAATGTGATATCCATGGCGGCAACTGCAGAGAAGTGAGACAATGTCATTCCTTGGATTTTGAGATAGCTTTATCAGTGTCTTGATGTTGCAAATGATTCTTGGAAAAATGGTGGGTTCTAGTCCCTTTATTGTTGATTGTAATCCAAGGACTAACCTTTCAAAAATTTATCTTACTACTTGAGATATCTTGAATATGCCATTCCAAAAGAGAGGTGAAATAGTTGCATGGTTGACAAATCTTCAAGATGAGTCGATCAGATGGAGATGGATGCCATAAAGGATTGATACGTCCTCATATGGTATTGATATATTGAGTTTTGATAATCTTTCCATTCTTCTAGGATTTCGGAGTTGTCAGGCATATTTTCCCATTATGGTGTTGTGCTAGTTTGGGTGAAACTAGGTTGCATATCAACTGGATCAAATTCTGCATTAGTATAGACAAGATGTTGAAAAGGGTGACTGCCATTTGTCAGCCAAGTTAGCAGACATGTGGAGTAACCCCAAGATGGTGTTTGTGGAGGAATTCCTTGTTTGTTGGAGTTCCACACCATACATCAATGTGAAGCATTTGAGCATATACAAGTAACATGCAAGCTTGAAGGGTATCTCTTTGATGAAGAACTCAATGGAGGAAGAGATAAAGATTAGTATAAATATCAATATCATTTTGGCATTTTTTGGAAGTTGGTCAGAGTAGGTGGATAATTTTATGAGTTTGTAGATCTCATCTTGCACGTTAGTCTTATCTTGAATGATATATTTATCATTGCAAAACATGTTTTGAGATTTTCAATTTTTGTTATGAAGACGTAGTAATTTAGACTTCAAGCATTTAGAAGTTTTGAGATGAAACATGATTCATTCTTTTCTCTATAAAATTGAGGTTCAAAATTTTAATTATTTTATATGTTACTATCTCTTTAACTCTTGTTTAGAATGTGCTCACTTGGTTTATTCAAATGAATGGAAATGTGTGTAGCATTAATGAACTTATGGTAGAAGTTAATGTCTTTACACGATGGAAGAGTGAGATGGAAGTGGATGATCACCACATTCTAAATCCCCTTTTCCACATTTTCTAGTGATGTAGTCAACATATCCAACTTAATAAGAAATATCATAACCTCTTTGAGTTATTCATGGATAGTTATCCCTCACAAAGATGTTCTTACAAGAATCACTTGAAAAAGGAAATAAGGAATATTTGGTATCCCAATGGCTCTAGGTGACATGCCTATTCAAATAAAGGAGACAATTTTTTTGTTTGTATTGTTTCCATATGATATACCCCATTTTTAGACATTTTGTTAAAAACTCATATTGCTTTGGTCCAATTACAAAAAGACCATGAGACATTAGTGCTGAAGACTTAAGGATGGCAGCTTTTCCACCTCGTCGGTCTTTGACATCATGTCAGATCACCTTAATCTTAGGCAATTTGTCACAACACATATAGACTTGGTCCAACAACAAATGGACCTTGGGACATTGGTTCTCAAGACTTAAAATGGGGTTTTTTTGCACCTCACTAGTCTTTGACATCAAATCAAACAAGTTATTGGGCTCAAGTGTTTTATGACAAGCACATATATCCTTTATGGTACAATCTCATTTGGAATTGTGGGACATCGATTCTGCCTTAGGATGGGGTACAAATTTTCAATTCCACATTGAATGGGTTTTCCTAAAGTAGGTCATTCCCTCATGAGGAGTACCCATGGAAGATGACACCTATGTTCATAGAGTGGGGTGTAAAAGTCACATCAAGAGATGTTGACTAGTCACAATCTCAACCACCTTCCTTACATGTCCTAGTGGTAGAGTGATAGGTGAGTCTTATAGTGATGAGTGTTGTGGATATTGACTTAGGCAAGTGTGTACATATTTGGATGAAGGCATTTAGTTGAAGTAAACATTTCATAATGAAAATGAAGAAATAGGTTAATATCATCATTGCCCACCGTTTCTAGATTTTTGATTGAATTACAAGACGTTGCCACTGCCTTGACTTATATTACAAGTTGGAAATTAGTTATGTGAAGTTTGAGACATATTAAGAAATTTTGGATTTTTGATGAGGATTTCCTAGTGAATAAATTTGGTGAACATGTGAAATATGCTTGAATTTTGATAATGTATATATGAGCCTTTTGCTCTGACCTTTAGCCTATGCCTTTGCGAGGGATTTGAATGTTCCCTATATCACTGGAAGAGGGTTTGCATGGCATGCTTAAAGAAGTTGATTTTAGGTTCATTAACTATTGGGCCTCGAGAAATGACCATAATCCTTTTGTCATAGGCCAATATTCTATTTTTTAAGGTCACCGATAGGTATTTCGCTAGTTTTTTCCCAAATAGAGCGTAGATATGTTTTGATCTCATTTATTAACCATTGTGCTCATAGGTGATCCACGGGTATCACTGTCCTTATCGACAAGAGTATGATGTGATTTAAGAAACTTTTAAGGGCTTTACCTCCATTGGAGCTAGTTAATAATAGTATATCTTCACATTACTTGCATTGATAAGTGACAAATGTATGTCTCCATCCATATCTTGCAATCGTCAAAATCCTCCCAAATATATGTCATGGACAATTTCGAGCCCCTCCCACTTTGGATTAAACTTTCCATGAGTATCATGGTTGATGAGCATGCGAATGACAAGATCATTCTTCTTGAACTGTCATGGGTGCACTTTCTTAGTGAAGGCTTGATTCATCTTGGCATAGTAGCATTGTGCGTGATAGAGTGCTTAGTCATCATCATCATCTAAACCTCAGTCCCAACTATGTTGAAGTCGGTTACATGGATCCGTCATTTCCATTCAGTTCTATCATTGGCCATATTTTGGCTGAGATGTAGAGATTCAAAATCTCTCTTTATAATCAAGAATGGACATAATGCTTAGTCGTATCTCTTAAATAGTGTTCAAATAATAGATATGTTCTTGTGCTCAATATGTTTACGGAATGTTAGATTCTTGAAGGATTCCTATTGAAGGGATTTCAAAATTAATAGGTAGAACTACTTCTATTCCATAGACCAATGAATAAGGGGTGGCACATGTTGATGTCAGGATTAACTTTCATTGTAATGCCAATTGTTCGTGGCAGTCTCTAGACGATGGGATTGTTTTTTTTATCATTAGAGTATTGGATTATCTCTCTTTAAGAATTCAAAATATATTTATTTCTAGCTTTTCTTGCACCATTTTATGATATTATCTTGCTATATCATATTTTAAACCACCCGAGAACATGGAGCAAACATCCATGATCGGGGATTGTGTGATGGAAAGAGCGAGAGACCAAGCAATTGCCTTCCCTGCAGTCATATAATATGAAACCAAGTGCAAAGAGTTGAGTGCTCTCTCTCTCCATTATCCCTCCACCACAAACTACATGTGGAGTGGGTAGAAGAGGTAGAAGGTAGTCTAAAGCAGGAGCCAGTAGAGGGAAAGATGATAGGCCATCGACTCTTTTAAGCACTTACAGACCCGATGTGTCCAACCCAGTCCTTGAATGAAGTCATGGAGGGTAGTCAAGGTCTGTGTGGTACTAGAGTATCCAATGTGGTTGCACCTAGTTCCGTTGATCATGAGGAGGAGGAAGGACCACCGTCCATGAGACGGAGAGGTTGGGTGTATAGAGTTGGATTGGATGAAGATACCTACAAAAGAAGTAGACTGAAACACATGAGCTCGTAGCCAATTTCTCATCCAAGTAGGAAACCAAGGCGACGATAGTCTTCTAGGAGAATAGACATCCTATGAGAGCTAGGGAAACGTAGTAGATCCCAACGACGACGCTGAGAACAAGGAAATACATGTGAGCGTCGTGGTGGGGGAGATGGCGAACCTGTCGGGGTCACGTGAAATGAAGAAGC
Source organism: Alisma plantago-aquatica (assembly GCA_963693085.1). NCBI lineage: Eukaryota > Viridiplantae > Streptophyta > Magnoliopsida > Alismatales > Alismataceae > Alisma > Alisma plantago-aquatica. Next base: position 255,589,882 of record OY856415.1, on the reverse strand, counting down.
AACACTAGATGCAAGGAACTAGGTCATTTGTGTGAGGAAGGATTAGACAACATTATTGGTTGAGGAATATGCAAATGAGGGACGACACTAATCCCTCACCAAAGTTGGATCTCCGGCGCTCACGCTACGTGACCTAGGAGAAAGAAGAAGACACTACCACAGCTACAACTCGACCTCCTAGAGATGGACTGTATTGGTGGTAGCACTTCCAAATAAGGTGACAGAGGTAGTTGGTAAGGAGGAGAACCCACACACGGATTGTCTGTTGGAGTTCAGAACCTACCGATGGTGGCGGCTAATGAACGCACACAGGCGTTCGGTCGATCATGCTCTCACGAGAGGGAGAACCCTGACCGATCGAAGCAAACCTGAACTGGGCTCAAAGGCAAAGAACCATCAGCTCTTTCAGACCAGACTAGTTGACTCAAGATGAACCAGGAGAGTACATGAGTGAAATTAGGAACCGCACCCCTTGTGGCCACGTGGCAGTTTCTAGTTGGTCTAAAGGTAAGAAATTCACAGATTTTTTATATTTCACAGTAATTAGCTCGATTATCAGAAAATTACAAACAAGCTACCAAACTTCTTAGAAAAATGTGTAGAACAACCCAAAAGCATAATATTAGGCTTTTGATGCACTTACATCAGTGATATCATGTAAGTTGTGAAATACTTATTTCATGGATAATAAATATCAAATGATGGGATAAAATTATGATAATATGTTAGTAAATCCATATTCATGTTTATAATCCATTTAAGGTTAGTGATAATGATGTTGATGCATGAAATCATATAATTTTCTTAGTATGGATATCTAGGGCTAATAACCCTAAATAAAATGTAGAAAATACATATATGCTCAATAAATGTTGTAATATTCATTATAAGCTTATATCAATATATGGAACATCATGTTTAATTCTAAGATTAAAGTGATACACATAATTCATGTTATAGGATGATGATTGCCCTTAATGTGATCTAAACCCTAATACACTTAATGAATATGACCTAGGGTTAATACATTCACACAATAATGTGAAACTTGATTATTGGATAATGAGACATAATATGGAAAATGACATCAATAAGATAATTCTAAGACAAGAATGCAAGTAATGATAGAAATGTCCTAATGATCTAAGTCAAACACTAATAAATCATAACTAGGGTTGAGATGATGAGAATCTGATGATGGTATGTGATCTTGTCTTGATCAAAGTTGACCAAGGTTATAGTTGACCTCATGGATATGTGATGATTAGGAATATCTCTTTGGAAGGTACACCATTACCTCTTACTTGGCTTATTATACAAAATGCTTGTTTTATATGTGCAGTAGAATACTTGGCATATGATATTGGATGAAATGATTGTTCTTGTATGATATCTTGCTTGATTTTCCATACTTATGACTATGAGCACATGAAACATAATATATATGTTCCATTATATGAAAGCACTAATTTTCTTTGGTAGCATAGTGCTGGAAAGTGATCATTCTCTTTAGTAGAAAAGCATATTGTATAATGATCTAACTCTTTGGTAGTAGATCATAAGGGCTTAGATCTCAAACTCTTTGGTAGCTGAGATGATGCATTATTCCCTCAGGTGGCAAATGCATGGATGATATAATGAAAAATGTGCTTAAAATATATGTTATCTTTTGTTAATAAATATCTTTGTTCAAGTATATGCCTTTCTTATATCTGTTAATTGTTGCCAAGTATTAGTTTTATCTTATTGCCAAGTCTTAGTAATGAGAGGTATATAAAAGACACATAGGCATACTCAGTATAATATTCTTGAATATTGTGCTGATGTGTACCACATGTAATATTTTGTTTAGGTTGTGGTTATATGCTCTTGAAGAACCCGGATGGTTGAGAGTTGTGTGGCAAGTTGATGTATAGGTGGACCTACTATCTTAAGATCCTGTTGTAGATGTAGCACATGCATATGTAAAGTTTATTGTTCAATATATAATATCAAATGTTGTAAAAATCCATTATGTAATTATATGTTGAATGGTGAACATGTGTTGTATGGTCTTATTATTGTTCATGTGCATGTGCTACTGTTGTTTCCTTCTGACTTCTTCTGATTTTCTTCTTCTTAGCCTAGTGTGGGGTGTTTAAATTGTAGTCTCACTGAGGCGAGGTTTCATTTTAGACGTCTCACATCAGATTAAGTTTTAAAAAATCTGGAGACGTCACAAGTGGTAGCAGAGCATGAACAATAGCAAAGTCTGACATTTTCTCATTATGCAACTCAAACTAAAGAAAATCTTGAACCTTAAAAATCTTTAGGGTTAGATTAGTCATCTTTTAGAGACTAGATTTGACATAGCCTCTAGGTTAGCACCTAGATGTCTGAGAACTAGGTCTAGATTGGTGCTTGTTATATACCAGGTCCTTAGGTGTCGTTCTTTCCTTATAGTGCAGTGGTATGGGACGTTGCATTATATGAAAATGATGTACATCATGAGAGAGAAACATTTGACATATGATGTATCTATGTTTTTGGTAGCTACACCATCCTACGCCATGTTCTCACCCTTTTTACTAGGTGGCATGGGACTAGACTCTGTACTATGTGCAGTACACTTGTTTTGTAGATTTGGTTTTTGATTCCAATCGGATCGAACCTCGATAGTTTTCTATAACACATGTTTTATTGAAGAAAAACTATATAATATTTATTATATATGTAAGTATTACAAAAATGTGTCTCCACACATGTACGGGTAGGAGGTGGTCCAATCAGCCTTAAGTTCAAAAGCCCCTAGAAAGTCACACAAGTAATTAATTTGATCAATAATAAAGAACAAAGAAAATAGACTTTATGTGAGCATGTGTGTGAAGGCACATCACAAAAATCACTGTTGCGAAGACAAAACTTGTCACTCTTATGCACAAGATTTTAATTTGTTTGCCTCCTAGATTCAGTCACCCCCAGCTCAGGTACTGCCTCTAGTGCCAGCAAGAGTACAATGTTGAACAGTCTATGGTTCTTGAACATCATCAAAAAATTAAGTCACATGAAACACACCAAGATGCATAATAGTGAATGGAGAAGAAGAAAAGAGATGAGCTAGAATAAGGTGATTGAGTAGGCTAATGCAAGGTGGAGGCCGCACACAATAGTAGTAGAGAGAGAATAATTTTTGCACACAATAGTTCTCTCGCACTCAACTATTCGTGGTTTACAATTGTATTTCTAGAAGTCTTTTGTTGTTTTTTAGAAATGTATCAAACTCGTTCCTTTATAGATGGACACAACCACCCAAATTGGTAAACAAACAATCAATTTTCTTCAATAATTATTTTGTACTCAAATCCCCAAATAAGTTATTTGTTGGGCGCATCTAAATAGAACTAAGGAGATACATACCAGACTTTTAACGACTAATGAATCTGGATAGGAAAGTGAGAGAATTTGACTCAAAAGACTTTGTGGTTTTTAGCTAGTTTAAGACAATTATTTTTATAAGACAATTAAAGAATGGGAAATTATGCATCTTTAGATTTTTAAAATGACAGAAATTAAAACGCCATTGAGAAAGATAAAACAAAAAAATTATTTTATAAAAACGAGTGGGTGAGGCAAGGTGTGCAGTGCATTTTTGTTCGTCAAATCATAATGCAACAATTAGTCTGATCAACCTTAAGTTCAAAACTCGTCCCTTCTATAGATGAACAAAGTCATCCAAATTGGCAAACAAACAACCAAATTCCTTCAACAATTATTAGGTATGCAAGTTTCCAAATAAATAATTCGTTGGGCGCACTCAAACGGAACTAAGGAGACATGGACCGGCCTTCTAACAACTAATGAATCTGGATGGAAAAATTGGAGGATCTGATTCAGAGGAATTTATGATTTTTGAATAGTTTAAGGCAAATATTTTTTAGTGAAAATCAAAGAATGAAAAATTGTGCATCTTCATATTTTCAAAATGGTAAAAATTAAAACATCGTTAAACAAAATCAAATAAAGAAATTTTGTTCAATAAAAATCGACGGGGTGGCGTGAGGCGTGTGTTTTTAACTCGTCAAAGTGCAATGCACCAATCAATCCAATCAACTTTAAATTTATGAGCCCCCAAAAAATTCACAAACTTTTAGTCTCCTCTCTCTTTCCTTTTATTTTTAAAATAAAACAATGTGGGACTAAAATTGACTGACACTTTTGAAATATAACTGAAATACATAGAATACAACATAATTCTGACTTCGCCACTGCATGAGGGTGAAGCTGACAGCCGCTGACTCAATAAAATAGTAGCAGCGAGGGCCATCCTAGATTGTAACTGCAGTGTCCAGAAGTCAAACTGTGGATGGTCGGTCCCTAGCAGCAATGGCTATTCGTAGTGGTGTCAGATGTCGTTGGAACTTGGCAGGATTTGGAAAACACTAACCAAGAAGACATTGGGGCAGTGGCCTGTAGATCGGATTTGGCTTTTGCCGTCGTCGCATCGTTGCAGCTTGTATAGTAGACTGGTCATTTTCTTTTGCTTCAGTTTATCTACATATTATAGACTTACGGTGCCAGGCACTGAGGAATTACAATTAAACATCGACTGTGCATTGGAGGAGTAAGTATTATTTTCTATTTTAACGATACCACATTTTCATTTAATTTCCTATCTTTTTTGTTAGTGATGAAACCGCTGCCTGAAGGGAACGAGCACCATGCCTAATAGAAATAATTTAGAGCGTACAGAAGGTCGGCTTACGCTATAGGTAAACATTTGAAGGAGATGATTCTTAAGGGTTGATCTTGAGTATACAACTAGACGTTGCACTCTATAGGTAAATATTTCAAGGAGATGGTTCTTACGGGTTGATCTTGAGTATTCAATTAGACATTGCCCTTACGAATCCGCTTGGTCTCTTACACGGCAACTTGATTTCCTCGATTAGTCGTAGGTTTTAGATAACCGTGCAGCTTAACTATTTATTGGATTTTTAAGTTGAAGTTTCTTCTCTAATAAAGGCTGGTTTCTTTTATTATTTTTTATTTATTTAGCAGATTTGCCAATTGAATACTACATTGACGAGCTCATTGCATTTTTATATCTTCATTCATTGTTGTGTAGTTGTTGGCAATACAAATTTGGCTTTTTACTGTTGATTTTTTGCATTTAATTGATTCATTCTTTGAATATTCATAATAACAAACTAAAAAATTGATAATTTAATTAGAATCGACAGGAAATAGTTGGCATTGTTTTATGATAAGGTGGAGAAACTATAGTAGTGTGATGTCAAATGTGGTTAGTGTTCGGATGCTCTTGTAGTGTTTTTTGCTATCACGACTCTCTTTACGTTCAAAGATAGAAGCCATTCATATTTTGTCTAAGTTCCAAAGAAGTATGTTCGTCAATTTCTTTCGGTTCACTAGCTTTTTTTATTTTAGGGTGCTTGATTGGTTAGCTTCATCATGTACTATATTTGTATAATAATAATAAATTAAACATGAAAAATATAAAAAATACATGAAAATACCTTTATAAAACTATCAATTGGTGAAAGAAAACGTGAGTAAAGTAGTGGAGTGAGCATATTTAGAATGATTCTTTTAGCAAGGATCTCAAGGTGACATTGTTAGGCTTGAATTCCAAATACATGATTTTGAATCGGATCTGAACCTTCAATTTCACCTTATAACTCTAATGTCAGGGTGTTGCCGTTTACAATATTTACTTAGAAAATGGTTCTTCACAAAATACACATTGTGAGTTCTAATGGTCTTATTCATCATGTTTGTTTATAGCCGAATACAAAGTTCCATATATGTAGTAAAAAATTGTGATGTTTCACAAATTAACCTCTTATTATCGCTCCTTTTACACTTCAAAATTATGCCTCTATAGTTATAAAATCTAGTTATCGATACCACCTAGGTTTTGAAACACATGGCTCCAATTCATTCTAATGTTATTTTATCCATCACAGAGACCGAGAATGTAAAATAGAAACTCATATCTCACCGGTATTTGTCAATCACAATTGGGAGAAAATATTTTCCATGTACTAAACAAATATCATATCACATATAGAAAGTATGGTAACTAAGTAATCGATGGTGGGAGAAAAAAGGTTACACCTAAACCTTTTCTCCCGGGGGCGTGTCGTCTAGGGTTCTCTGGCGACGTGCGATTCCGAGATCTCCTCGCCCTCGTCTCCGAGGCGATGCCGTTGTTTCTCTTGTAGGTCTCCTCCACTGTCATGGCGGATGAGGATTTGGTGAAGCACGTGGCTGCACTCAGAGTTTGCGAGGAGGAAGAGGCAGACGTTCTGGATTTTAAGGGTTCCAATATCAAAACCGCTGGTGATCATCTGGATCTAGCAATGGTGGGACGGCTGGCCACAGAGAGATCTTACAACTTCCCAGCAATGAGGAGGACGTTGCTCAACGCCTGGGCACTACAGAAGGAGGCAATGTTCAGGCAGATAGCAAATAACCTCTTTGTGATCCAATTCCTTCACTGGAGGGATAAGGAGAAGGTGGTTAACGAGGGCCCATGGAACTTTGACAATTATCTGCTAATCACAAGAAGCATCACTGCCGAGGACACGTCGGAAGAGATGGATCTATCTCGATGTACGTTCTGGATACGGCTGTACAACTTGCCGCTGGGATACTGTACCGAGGAGGCAATAACGGCAGTGGCAGGGAGAATCGGAAAAGTCACTACCGTCGACTGCGCCGACCTGGGCTGGAGCATATCCTGCCGTGTGAGGGTGGAAATCAACGTAAACCTACCGATACGACAAAAGTAAAAGATACGAGACCTCAATGGCAAGGTGGTCTCGATCGGGATAAGGTATGAGAGAATGCCAAATTTCTGCTATCTGTGCGGGTCATAGGACACCTTGAGAAGGACTGTGCTGAGGACGGTGAAGAAGAAGAATGCGAACAATAGTTGATGTGGGGGCCTTGATTTAAGACATCTCCGGTGAAGCGTTGGGTGGTCCCTATTAAGGAGGACCTATTCGAGAAGGAGAGCACCAAGAAGGATCTTCGTTTTACTACTAAACTGATGGGGTCGCAAACAGGTGGACGGAGCTTCTCCCAAGAGCAAGCAAGGACTGCATTCACGAACCAAAGAGAAAGCAAGATCCCAGAAGGGGAGGAGGCGGAAGTAGCATCGAATTACGATCCGTAAATGCGGGAATTGGAGGCAATTTTCAAGGAAAAGGAAGGGGTACAGGAGGCGAGTGGACGAAGAAGAACCATGATAGAGCATTGTGAGAAGGAACTAAACAATGGGCCAACTATTACGGTGACCAAGGCTGAGAACACCAAGGAGTGCAATCGGGTTAGCGGGAAGGAAGGCTTCCCAATAGCAGGAAGAGAAAGATCGCAGGTGGACGATGAGGTGTTTCAATCTGTGAGGGTGAATACATGTCGAGCTACGATACAAGGTAACTCGGTGTCTCCAGTGCAGGGGATTCACAATGACAGTAGGGCAACAACGCAGATGGAGGAGATACATGGTGAAGACGTGAATAAAGCAAGAAGCTATAGGAGGCAACATCAACCCCCAAGCATGGCCGATTCAGAAGGAAGACACGACATATTGCTAATCACATGGAGGAGGTCAATAACCCCATGCTAATGGATGATACCCATACAGGCAGCGAAAGAGGATGACAAAGGCAGACATATCAAATTGAGATGATAGAGGAGGAGTCAACCACCAGTTTAAAAAGATGAAAGGCCACAGAGCAGATGACAGCAACATCAGGCGTGCAAGTAGCGGGTACTGGAACAGACCAGGCCCGTGAACAACTATGAAAATCTTATGTTGGAACGTCCAGGGGTTGGGCAGCCCCGGGACGGTGGACTCACTCCACCGGAGATGTTGGAGGGAGATGCCCGATATGGTTTTCGTCATGGAAACCATGTGTGGTGGAGGGGTAATAATGTTACTATTAAATCCTTTTCTGAACACCATATATGCGCTGACTATGAGGCAGACAAACTGGAGGATAGATACTGCTTTGTGGGATTGTACGGGTGGCCTGTTGTACTAGAAAGACACCGTACATGGACTCTTATGGGAGACATCTGTCGGAACTCTACTCTTCCCATGTTGTTTGGAGGGGACTTTAATGAAATTACGTCTCAGGAGGAAAAGAAAGGCGGACAACCAAGAAATGAATGGCAAATGAGGCACTTCAGAGAGGCTATAGACACATGTCACTTGACTGACCTGGGAAGCACGGGCTGCAAATTCACTTGGAAAAGAGGTCTTCACACAGAAAATCTCATGTTTGAGAGACTAGATCACTTCTTAGATGATAGGCGTTGGTGCGATATCTATGGAGTGCGCAGGGTCAAGAATTTTCCGATCCAGAATTCTGACCATGGGAAAATTCTTTTATGGGCTGAAAAGAGACCTCATGAAGAGGGGCACAACAAAAGATTTTGGTTCGAAAATTTATGGCTCTCTTCTCCGGATTGCAAGAAGATAGTGGAACAAGCCTGGGACGAGAAGAAGGGGGAGGGTCTTCTACAACAGACTAGATAGTGTGCGGAGAATCTCAGCAGGTGGGCGGAGAAGACGTTTGGTAACATAAAGAAGAAAATCAAGAGAAAGGAAAAAGACCTCATCCAGGCTTAGAACAGAACGCCTTCACATGATATGATCCAGGAGTGTTCCCAGTTGGCGAAAGACCTACATGAGATGTAGCGACAAGAGGAAACCTGGTGGTTCGCCAGGGCGAGAACGAATGAGATGAGAGACGGGGACAGAAACACTAAGTACTTTCATCATAAAGCATCCCAGAGAAAGCACATGAACACCATAGCGAGCCTCTATAAGGATGATGGGAGTTGGCAGACAGATAACACTGAGATAGAGGATGTGATCTCATCCTTCTTTGGTACGTTGTTCACTACCTCTCATCCCACGGGGATTGAGGAATTTCTGAGTGGTTAGCAGAGAATCATCCAAGAGGGGGATGAGGTCTGTAATGTTTGGGCCCACTGCCCAAGGCTCTAGTAGAGTTTCAAGAATGACGACTGGCCCCACATACCACCACTAGCCTTAACTGCATGCTTTTTGTCCACTCACACGCAAGCCAGGATCAACTTCCCGACTGGTCACCCATCCTAGTACTACTCCAAGCTGAGCACGCTTAACTATGAAGTTCTTTAGTAATGGGCTCCCAGAAAAGGAGGTGCACCTTGGTGATATGGGTAGTTCAATCATTCCTTTTAAGAGTGTTTTATCTGAGGCCTCAAATTCTGGGATGTTACAATCTCCCCCACTTAGACTCTTGACGTCCTCGTCAAGAGTCAACTATAAGGCCTCATAATCTCTTCCCCATTTCAGTGCAGACCCACAATGGCCCATGGACACCCAGCTCCTGATCACAGAATACCAGCGCAAGGGTGGCTACGTCAACCATGGACAACCCTTTCCTACATGCCTGGACCGCACGGCTCAAGACTGGCATGCCATGTCCATGTGGGCCCCACCTACTGGAGGGGAATTGGCTCTGATACCATTTGTAATGTTTGGGCCCACTGCCCAAGGCTCTAGTAGAGTTTCAGGAATGACGACTGGCCCCACATACCACCACTAGCCTTAACTACACACTTTTTGTCCACTCACGCACAAGCCAGGATCAACTTCCCGACTGGTCACCCATCCTAGTACTACTCCAAGCTGAGCACGCTTAACTATGGAGTTCTTTAGTAATGGGCTCCCGGAAAAGGAGGTGCACCTTGGTGATATGGGTAGTTCAATCATTCCTTTTAAGAGTGTTTTATCTGAGGCCTCAAATTCTGGGATGTTACAAGGTTGATCTAGACAGAACGCCCACTGAGCACGAGATATGGCTAGCTATGCAACAGATGCATCCCAATAAGGCGCCAGGACCAGATGGTATGAAGGTCATCTTCTATCAAAAATTCTGGGACAAAGTAAGAAATAGTGTCATGGATTTCATTGGTGGGTGGTGGTCAGGAAAGCATACACTTCAGGAGATGAATGAAACTGACATTGTCCTCATCCCAAAAATAGCCTCACTAGTGTGCATCACGGAGTATAGACCTATTGGCCTCTGCAATGTGTCATATAAAATCATTTCAAAAGTCCTGGCTAACAGGGTAAAGCCGTTGTTAAATAAAATGATCTTGGAAAATCAAATCGCTTTTGTGGGTGGAAGGATGATCACAGACAATGCCTTGGTGGCATACGAGATCTTCCATACAATGAAGAACAAAAAGAAAGGAAGAAAGGGTCTGATGGCTTTAAAGCTGGACATGAGCAAGGCTATGACAGGGTGGAGTGGAGCTTTATGGAGAGAGCTATGGAGAAGCTTGGGTTGCCTAGGAAATGGAGAGCAAAAGTTACTGAGTGCATGACCAGCGTTTCACACAAATTCATCGTCAATGGCACAAGGAGGAGATCTACAAGACCGACTAGAGGACTCCGCAAAGGTGACCCCATCTCTCCCTACCTTTTTCTTTTTTGCGCTGAAGCCCTTTCTCTCTCCATTTCACATGCAGCACAGGATAGACGCATACATGGCATATCTGCGTGCAGATATGATCCACAAGTATCTCACTTCTTCTTTGCAGATGATAGCATTGTATTCACGAGGGCTACTTCAGGAGAATGCTCCGCTTTAGCTGAAATTTTCAGCCAATACGAGAGGACATCCAGGCAGAAGATTAACTACGACAAAAGTGAAGTATCCTTTAGTGGGAATGTGGACACAGAGAAAAGGGAGATCATAACAAACATTCTGGGAGTTAGAGAGGTGGATAAACATGAGAAATATATAGGCCTCCCGACAGTTATAGGAAGATCAAAAAAAGTTGTGTTTGCCGCTATAAAAGACAGGGTATGGAAGAGGCTGCAAGGGTGGAAAGAAAATCTCCTATCCAAGCCAGACAAGGAGGTACTCATTAAATCTGTAATCCAGGCGATCCCGACACACCTTATAAGCATCTTCAAGATACCAGATGGGATATTAGATGAAATCCACTCCATGATTGCTAGATTCTGGTGGGGTGCGAAGGATGGGGAGAGGAAGATCCACTGGATGTCTTGGGAACGACTTTGCAAACCAAAGGAAAGTGGAGGAATGGGCTTTAGAGATCTTAAAGCTTTCAACCAGGCACTTCTGGCCAAACAAGGGTGGCGCCTAACCACTTCGAGCTCATCGCTGGTCCACTGTGTCATAGGGCACAAGTACTTCAGGAACTCTACACCCTTAAGAGCAGGCATTGGAGGACTCCCAAGCTACTCATGGCGGAGCATATGGGGAGCAATACAACTCATCAAACCATGCTTCCTATGGAGAGTGGGTACAGGTGACCAGATAGACATATATGAGGACAGATGGATACCACAGTTGGGAGGCCCGGTGCAGCGTTACCTCATGCAGGGACCAATGAACTACAGTAGGGTGGCATACTTGATTAGTGAAGAGACAGGACAATGGGACATGTATGCACTGTCTGAGGTGTTTCCTCCACACATCAGGTCCATGATACGTGGCATTCCCCTTGGTAGGCAGGCAGGTGACGATGTCCTATACTGGGAAAGGGAGAGTGATGGGGTGTATACGGTTAGAAGTGCATATGCGTTCATCAGAATAGGGGCAGAGATCATAGAGGAGGTGGAAGCTGAGGACTGGAAACGGATTTGGAAGCAAAAATGGCCGCCAAAGCTCAAGCACTTCATATGGAGGGTTATGTAGGATATCCTTCCCACACAGTGTGCCCTTGCCCGGAAGCACATCATAGAAGACGACACTTGCCAGAGATGCCATTTGCAGCAAGAGGACGCTACGCATGATCTCTTGACGTGTCACCATTCCCTTCATGCATGGACAACTGGGAAATTGGATTGGGCGTCATGGACAGGTGACAACGTTAGGAAGTTTGTACGTGATCTGATTAGAAGCGACGACCAGAAGCGCACAGATGAAGGAGCCACTTTACTATGGGTAGCGTGGACCGCGAGGAACAAGTCAATGTTTGAACAACGACCACCTTACACGCCGGCATTAGTAACAAGCTTCCTCTCCCTAGTAGCGGACAGCGTAAGCTATACGGAGAAGACTACCAACTGGAACAAAGACAACAACATGGAAAGCGAAAAGGATTGGAAACCTCCCCGACAGAACTTCACAAAGATGAATGCCGATGCTTGCGTTCTAAACGACAGGTCAGGTGGGATTGGCGCAGTACTACGAGATGACAAAGGTATAATCCAAGGAACGCATCAATGCAGGGTGGACCATACATTTTCAGTGCTTAGTGCGGAGGGAATGGCAGTCCACTCGAGCATGATAATCGCCTTGGAACAAGGCATCACCGACCTACTGGTGGAGACGGACAGCGCCCTACTCATCCAAGCGATCAAGAAGAAAGGCTGGGGGCGGGGTTATGAGGATCGCCAAGTGCAAACATCATTAGTCTCTCCGTTCAGTTTCTTTCCTTCAATATTAGTTTTGTAAGAAGGCAAGGTAATGGGGTAGCTCATGCCTTGGCTTCAAACGCCTGTCAGCTCGAAGTTTCTCGACGTCTTATAGATAACTTTGATGACGACATTGTACAAATTTCTTTTAAAGACATCAATAAATAAGAGCGACAGGCACCCTTTATAAAAAAAAAGTAATCGATGGTGGGAGCAAAGGTATTCTCAAACACAACTAAAATATCATTCTGCCATCTCATTTGGTAAAGCGGCAACGATTGTTCGTGTAGTGATTAAATATTGTGCGGCAACGATTGTTCGTGTAGTGATTAAATATTGTAGGACAACGATTGTCAATTTGCAAGCTATGTTACCAAACATCAAGTTGACCACCGCTGTTATTTGTATTTTTTTGCATTTAATGCAGCGACGACTATGTTTGCGGATGTCTTTTTTTTATTATAGGAAAAGCCATGCTGATTCATATCGCACCAGAACGATGGCTGACCAAATACTATGTCAAACATTAAATGCATGTAAGAGATATAGTAACTAATTACTAGAACCTATGTTTTTTTTTACATTGGATTGTAAATGATTGGAGTTAAACGGCAGAAAGTGCTTGGGAGCATTATGCGTTGCGAGAAATTTAGCGCGTGAATTCGTCCGCTAAATGCATTATAATGAATAGTCCCGACTATAAGACCGCTATTAGGCCAACGCGTAGGAGATAAAGCCGAACGTGTATAGTCTTATAGGTACTGAGCATTTACCGTCACAACGTCAAGATGGCCGAGTTGGTCTAAGGCGCCAGTTTCAGGTACTGGTCCGAAAGGGCATGGGTTCGAATCCCATTCTTGACATTATTATTTTTTCTTCTAGTAGACATTCCTATGTCATATATTTAAGAATTTGATATGATACCTAAGGACTCCTTAGATACGACAACAGACGACCAAATACTGAAAGGGTGTGGGTTTGAATTCCACTCTTGACATTATAAATTTTTCTTCTAGCAGAATGTCCTTATGTCACATATTAAGAATTTGGTATGATACTTATGTCACATATTAAGAATTTGGTATGATACCTGAGGACTCGTTTGATATGGCCGCAAATGAACGAGTCCGTAAGGGCATGAATTCGAATCCCATTCTTGACATTACAAATTTATCTTCTAGTGGACGTAACATACTATTTGTTGGAAAATGAAAGAGTTCGTACCACTCCCAAATAAAGAGTGGTTGCATGGGTTCGAATTCGATTGTTGACATTATAAACTTTTCTTTTAGTGTCCTATGTAACATATTAAGAATTTAGTATGCTACTTGAGGACTCGTTTTTTATACGACAACCAATGAATAGAGTCCAAAAGGGCATGGGTTCGAATCCATTCTTGACATTACAAATTTATCTTCTAGTGGACAGTCCTATGTCAAATATAAAGTATTTCGAATTATACTTGAGGTTTCATTTTATGCAACAATATACAATTTTGATGAATTAGAAAATGTAACATATTATTTGTTGGAAAATGAAAGAGTTTGCAACACTCCCAAATAAAGAGTGGTTGCATGGGTTCGAATCCCATTCTTGACATTATATACTTTTCTTCTAGTAGACGTCCTATGTCACATATTAAGAATTTGGTATGATACCTAAAGACTCCTTTGATACGACAACCAACGAATGAATATTGATATGAAAGGGTATGGGTTCGAATTCCATTCTTGACGTTATAAATTTTTCTTCTAGTAGTCAGTCAGTCCTATGTCACATATTAAGAATTTGGTATGATACCTAGGGACTTGTTTGATACGACAACAAACAAACGAGTTCGTAAGGGCATGAATTTGAATCCCATTTGTGACATTACAAATTTATCTTCTAGTGGACGTAACATACTATTTGTTGGAAAATGAAAGAGCCCGTACCACTCTCAAATAAAGAGTGGTTGCATGTGTTTGAATTCAATTGTTGACATTGTAAAATTTTCTTCTAGTGGACAGTCCAATGTCATGTATTAAGAGTTTGGTATGATATCTGAGGACTCGTTTGATACGACAACAAATGAATGAGTCCAAAAGGGCATGGGTTCGATCCCATTTTTGACACTACAAATTTATCTTTTGGTGGATAGTCCTATGTCCAATATAAAGAATTCAGTATGATACTTGAGGACTCGTCTGATACGACAACATATAGTTTTAATGAATTGGAAAACATAACATACTATTTATTGGAAAATGAAAGAGTATGTACCGCTCCCAAATAAAGAGTGGTTGCATGGGTTCAAACCCCATTCCTGACATTATAAACTTTTCTTCTAGCGGACGGTCCTATGTCACATATTAAAAATTTGGTATGATAGATGAGGAATTGTTTGATACGACAACAAATGAACGAGTTCAAAAGGGAATGGGTTCGAATCTCATTCTTGACATTACACATTTATCTTCTAGTGGACAATCCAATGTCAAATATATAGAACTTGGTATGATGCTTGAGGATCAAACGACAACATACACTTTTAATGAATTGGAAAATGTAACATACTATTTGTTGGAAAATGAAAGAGTTTGTACCATTCCCAAATAAAGAGTGGTTGGGTGAAGAAGTTGTTGTCATGTTGAAGAAAATATAACAATACATAGAAATATTTAAGAAATATCTTTGTGGAGGCCCGAGCTATGAATTTTATTGTCAATCTTTTTTTAAAAGCAAAGTCAAATGATATAAAAATAAAATATGAAGAATTACAAGATGTGATGTGTGCGTTGTAAGAAAACAATTGATTCATTAGTCGGCACAACAAAGATATCAAAGTCAAAGAAAAAGGAAATGATGATTAAAAAATAATAATTATGACGTCTCTAGATTTTTTTAAAACTTAATCTAATGTGTGACGTCCATATTAAAACCCCACCTCAAGGAGACTACAATTTAGACACCCCACACTAGGCTAAGAAGAAGAAAATCAGAGGTTTGGTACATATCATCATATTACCAGTAAATGATAAGATCTTTATGCATCCTATGCATAAGGTCTAATGAAAGCTTTATCCTCCCACTACGTTTAGTAAAGGACATCATGTCATATTGTGCGTGAATAAGACTTGCATGTTTCCTTAGGTTCAAAAACCAAGGGAATCTCGATCAACATCGATACATATTCTAGGCATGCACTTCTCATATTCGTACAAGATGACTAATGCTAATGACAGTCTTGAGTTATCAATTATAATCATTTGGTATAAACATTCATCTTTGAATCATTTTGCATAAATATCACAAGGAGGTTAGTCTTATCAACCACAACCTAGCCCCACTGGTTTAGGGTTATGCCCCCACCCTGGTCTTTTCCCATTCTCAAGTTGATCCGACCCAGGTCTGGATATACCAACTCTAAAAGTGAGTTAAGGGCCTTATATTTATCTTATGCAATTTCTTGTTTCCTATGTTTCATGTATATGCAAAAATCATTTATGTGTCTTACATGCATGCATGGATGCTAACACTTTACATACTTACATGCATGGGAAACCACTGGTATCTAATTTGTGGTATACAAATTGAATTACCCAAACTCATTTGGATTGTCTCTTTCCTTTACCCCTACGTAGGGTTCATTTATTAGTGTTATTATTTCATGTATACCCAAAATTAGGTTTTGCGATTATGGTAAAGGATTAACCACTTCATCCTAGGGTTTTACTTATCATGTAACCCACTTAGGATTTTATAACATAACTCCCATATGTCTTCAATGACACCGTAATATGAAATTTTAGCTTCATGTGGACTCTTATCCTTTGTACTTGCAAAAAATAATGAAGACGCTTGAAGGGTGACCCCACTGTTTTGGATGACACTCTTATCATCTTAACGCTTTGTGTAATATAAGAATCCATTTATGTCAAACCCTTCATAAGACATAACATTCAATTTTGGTTTAAAGGTGAGACATTTGATAGTTTCAGTAATATTATCTAGTGTTTGAGATACTATATTGTTGTTGGTACTGAGAGGTAGTATCTGAGCTAGAGGTGACTGAATCTGGGAGGCAAGAATTCATGCCAATACCTGAGCTGGGGTTGACTGAATATGGAAGGCAAGAATTTATAGCCTAGGATAGCTTTTCCTGGTACTATTTATTAAGCGGCTGGTTACTTCACCCTCATGCAATAGTGAAGTCTTGTTGTATTCCAGTCATGTATTTTAGTTGTATTTCAAACCTTAATAAACTTTTGTCCCACATTGCTTACTTTAGAAGTAAGAGAGATCCTCTTACATGGGAGAGTATACCAAAGGCTTGTGGGACTTTTAAATTTAAGGCTGATTGGACTGATTGGTTCATTTTGTTTTGATGGATTAAAAACACACACACACACCTCACCTTGCCACACCCCTCCCCGCCCATTTTTATTAAATGATTTTTTTAATTCAACAATGTTTTAATTTGTGTTGTTTTAGAAATATGAGGATGCATAATTTCCCGTTCTTTAATTACCTTAGAAAAGAAATTGTCTTAAGCTACCAAAAAATCATGGATTCCTTGAATCAAATCCTCCCATTTTCCCATCTAGATTCATCTGGTCCATGTCTCTTTAGTTCTATTTGGGTGCATCCAACAAATCATATGTTTGGGGATTTGTATACCCAATAATTGTTGAAATACATTAGTTGTTTGTTTGTTAATTTGGGTGGCTGCGTTCATCTATAAAAGGAATGAGTTTGACTTATTTCTAACATATAGAAAAAGACTCTTAGAAATATAGTTGCAAATTGATATTAATTGAGTGTGAGAGAACTGCTACGCATAAGAATTTTTCTTTACCTACTGCTGCTGTGTGTGGCCTTCACCACCTTGCATTAGCCTGCTGAATCACCTTGTTCTAGCTCTTCTTCTTTCTTCTTCTCCACTCACTATTGTGCATCTTGACGTGTTTCCTACGACCGGATTTTTCAAAGACGTTCGAGGGCCATAGGACTATTCAACACTATACTGTTGCTGGTACTGTGAGGTAGTACATGAGCTAGGATGACTGAATCCAGGAGGCAAGCCATTGAAAATCTCATGCATATGAGTGAAGGATTTTGTCTTCATGATAATGCTTCATGATGCACTTTCACCCACATGATCACCTAAAATCTGTTTTCTTTGTTCTTAATTATTAACCAGATTTTTTGCTACCATATTTTAAAAAATTACTCAACAGTTACTGGAAAATCAGAATATTATCCAACATTAGTGAAGATAAAATTACCTCTCTAGTTACTACTTATTTGTTGTTAATCCAATTATTACTATTTATATAATATGAATCCTAGAACCATGATGATCATGGAAGACATAGCTAGTATTAGGCCTAAAAAATTTATAGGTTTATAGTTTCATCATTGGCAAGAAAAGGTAAATTCTAGCTTGCTTCCTTAGGTCTAGTTTCCACTATCACACCACCTAGGGAACGTGAACCATCTTTCAATGCTGTTGATGTTTTGATTACAACATATAATGACCCATCTTCTCCTTAATCTTCTCCTTACTATTCTCCTACCAAAATACCCAAACAACTACATTATCTTTGTCATGGTAGGATCTTTTCTGCTCTTTTTGATGAGATTTATGAATTCTACCACAAGCAACCTTCCGCCCTTGAGATTTGACAGGCTTTGGATGACAAGTTTGGAATACAAGATACTAAGATAGAACAATATGCTTTCATGAGATGGTATGAATATAGTATGGTGAATAACAAGTCAGTTCCATCCCAAGTATTTGAGTATCAAAACCTTATCTCAAAGTCTATTGCTAGTGGTTATAAGATTGAGGAAAATGTGCAAGTGGCAACTCTAATTCAAAAGCTCACTCCATCCTGGAAGGACTTTGCCAAGTCTCTTTTTCATAGACATGATAGGTTAATTCTGTCCGCCTTAGTGAAATCCCTTCAAATTGAATTCTATCATAGGGAAAAAGATGTCAAGGTCAATAACTTTGTAAATCTAGTAGATGATGCCAAACTCAAGAACAAACCAAACAAGTTCAATCCTAAGTCTAAGGAATCTTTCAAGAAAGGAAAGCAGTCCGAGCATAATAAGAACTCTGATTCTGGGGGCAAACACATATGCTACACATGTGGTATGCCTAGTCATCTCGTCAATCTTAGTAGGGACCGTAAGGGTCAAAGGAAGCAAACTTACCAGACTCATAAGAAAGTAGAAGTGAAGATGATCAATGTGGAGGCTGATGCATCCTATTTTAAAAGGCTAGATACCACCAACTCTCTTGTTCATAGTGTTATCTTTTCTTCAAGTAAAAAGTAGTAGATGGACTCTGGTATGGTTTCTCACATCTACTATGATCTTTTTGCTTCTATCAGGAAGAAAATCATCATGGGATTCTTGGGGTGATGATGTGTTTGAAGAAAATTTTAGGCTATGGACATGTGGATCTGAAGTTCACATCTGAGAAAGTCCTTAGACTGCAAAATATTGTACATGTTCTTAGTTTTAAGAAAGACCTTGTTATTGAAGTCTTAATAATGTCGTCTGGTTATACTCTTTTGTGTCAACAGAATAAAGTTATAATCTTTAAATTTGGTTCTTACATAGGGTGTTGGGTACAGTTGTGGGGGTGTAATTAAACTCTAGGTTTCTTCTTGTAATGGAACTTCTCATATTAATGATAATTGTTTGAATATCCTTTCTCCGCCCATATCTTGTCATATTTTGCATGCTCATTTAGGGTATGTGAACAAGAATACTATGAAACATATGGTTCACATGGACTTGATTCCCAAGACTCTAATCTCTAATGATGTTAGATGCCAATTATGTGTTCAAGCCAAATTATCTAAGAAACCCTTTAGTTTAGTAGAAAGGAATAGATCTTTGCTTGAGCATGTTCACACAATATATGTGATCTAAATGGTATTCTTACTCGTGATGGCATGCACTGCTTTGTGACATTTATTGATATTTTTTTCCAAATATTGTTGCATTTACTTGTTGACATCTAAATTATGAACAAATGGAAAAACTTAGAATTTTTAAGTCACAAGTGGAAAATCAAACTGAGAAGAACCTTAAGAGGATTAGATCAGATAGAGGTGAATATACTTCTAACAAACTTAAATAGCTCTATGAAGATCATGGCCTTATTCATGAAACCACTACCCCATACAACCCACAATGCCATGCTGGGTGAATTTGGCTTACATCAACGAATGTGGTGGAGGCTCTTTTAACCACAAACTATGTGTTGAGCTATTTCCCTTTAAAACATATAAAGAAAACACCTTATAAACATTGATTTTAACAAGAAATCTATTTTAATTACCTTAAAGTGTGGGGGTGCTTGGACAAAGTTAACATTTCTTAAAATAAGAAGACAAAGCTTGTCCTAGAACTGTTGATACCGTTTTCATAGGTTATGTAGAAAATAGCAATGCAAACAAAGTTCTAGTAATAAAGTCAGACATCCCTGGCATCAGAAAAAACTCCATACTAGAAAACAAATTTGTAGCCCTTCAAACCTAGTGTTCCTAAACAAGTTGGTGAAGGTCCTTCAAATGTTCAACTTCAGAACCTTCAGAAACCAATCAAGATTCAACTCCTTTTATCAGCATACCCATACTTGAAAATGAAGCACTAAAACTTGAAGTGGTTGAGCCTTAGGTGACTTTGGTGTGGGTAAAAGGGCTAAAGTAACAAAGAACTTTACTTTGACTTCTCACCTTTATAGTAGAAGATGAATGTAAGACCTATGAAAATGCCATGAAATTCATAGATGTTGGTTTCTAGAAGGAAGCTGTCGATAATGAAATATAATCCATTATGAAAAATCATACATGGATTCTGATTGATCTTCCTCCATTTTGTAAAATAATGGATGCAAGTGGGTCTTAAGAAAGAATTTGAATGCAGATAGTAGAATCGACAAGTTTAGGTCAGGTTAGTAGCCAAAGGTTACAAAGAACAAGAATGAGTTGATTACTTTGACACCTATGCTCCTGTAACAAAGATCACTTCCATTAGTGTCCTTATTGACTTGACCATGATACATAATCTTAAAATACATCAAATTACTACTACATAATGGGGATATGGTGAAAATTATTTTAGGCATTCCGCGTCGGTTACAAACTGACGAACAAATGGGAGATTGTAAAACTCAAACTTTCATCATTAGTTAGGTAAACCAATGAAAATAATTTATATTTTTTGTTCTTTGCTAGGGCGGAACTGATGATGTAATGTGCATCGAGAGACATATTTGTGGTTTTCTTTGACCTTTGCTCATCGGTTGCAAGAATAGTAACCGACATCGTTACTGTTTCCTTGTCAGAAGCATAATGACAAATAATCGATGTCAATTTTCACGATGTTGATTTTATCAGTGAATGAACAATGAAAATTTTAGGTATATACCATCGGTTGGTTTTGAATAACCGATGGTGAAATCTTATGTAGTTGGTTATTTTCAAATAACTAAAAAAAATGAGTATGTTTTTTTTTATAAAGTAGGTCTGCAGACCTACTGTCCAGCCTCCTAGCATGTATGGGGATTGCTGTTCTTCAGAATTGAAATTTTTGAAGAACAATAGGGTCTCTGCAAGCATCATGACTTAACAACAGGCCGACACACCTCCAAGAAAAAGATATTATACAAAGTAGGTACAAAAATGTCACATCCTATCATTTTTTACTTTAATTTGCACACAAATCCATAAACACACAACTCAATTATTTCAGTTCTCAGCACAATTCAATTTCATACATAGCACAAATAAATATCATTATTTTCCTTGTACCTTCACATTCAAATTCACACACATATACACTTAACATTCAATTCACACTCATAAAATACATATCAACATCACTTGTCAACTCAGATTTTGAGTCACAATGTAAAATTATACATATCAACATTCAATTCATACTCACAAAATACATATAAAAATATGATATCAAAGTTCACACTACCAAAAATATCAATCAACCATCAAACATTTTGTTCAAGTCCACATTTTCGATGAAGCAGGTGGCTCATTGTTCACTTAGGTCATTCAGCTACTCCAATGTATATATAGGGTTCAGTCTTTATAAAAAACTACAAAGATAATGAGACTTTTTAAGTAGATTATTTTTATTATCAATTGATACTACTTCATTAATATATGATCCAAGACTAATCACTTACATTATCTATACATCTGATTTGTTCCACATGATTGACAATCACCTGCATATACAACATCACGTAATATGCGCATGCCCATCCATTGTCTTATATAGATGCCTGTAGATTTACAATTATGTTAATAAAATGTAATTAAGCATAGTTGGTCATACATTATGCAATTGGAATGAGAAGACTATACATCAACACACCTCCAAGTTACTAATTTCTTTTTCTTATCTACCTTCTCTCTGCCTGTACGGAATGCTTTCACACTCATGTAAGTTAAATTAACATATATGTTATATTATTAAACAGTCATATGATGTAAACATTAACAAATATGTTGGGCACCCAAAAAACTATACTTACACATGAATCACCAATTTCATTGGATGTCCCTCCCTTGGTGGCAATTTTTCACTCGAAGGATCAAAGAGATACACACTCCAAGTCTCAGGAACAATCACTAACAACTGCATGTGCCCATTTTATGAAGAATATAAGGTAAATAAAATAAATATCTCACAAGAAAAGTGTATTCATAGGTTAGACATATAAACAACAAGCCAATAACTTACTTAACGTTGAAGGGAGATAAGATCACATTCTTAGAAGCACCAAAAGACTGCATGCCAATAGTCACATATTCTTTGACGTCACTCAGATCTCTAAGTACATCGCTAATCAATGATGGCATTAGAAATCCCACATTTTCTATTCTGAAGTCACGAGCCACGTAATATAAATGACTGAAATATATATAACCAATACTCACTTTATATGTAGAAAATAATTAAACAATTTTTCACATATGACGGGGTATTCACACTCAGTATATCGAAAGTTTCATTACTCATGTGTTCAACCAGTCCTACTTAAATACCTCAGAAACATCTGTTAACACTATAACATTGTCCCGATGTATACCTACCATATCCTTCCCAAGGCTATTTGGTCTATAATGTCTAACCATCTTGTCAACTTCTGGCATCTAGGGCCTAAGGATTCAAACAAATCCAAAATGAGGGGTCAGAGGCATCAGAACCTTAGGGGGCTTGTTATATTTTATAGGCTGCATGCATGTATTCTAATATTAGCTTTCGATCATTTTATATAAGTTTAAATTTACATTTGTCATACTTGAAGAAATATAACGAGTCATTCAGTCCACCTAGTAAAGCCGCCTTCTATCTCTCCAACTGTGGTGACATCTGGATGCTTGTATGCGGGAGGTATGCCACTCATTCTTGGAAAGACACATATGACATTCACACGGTCGTGATCATTCGAAGAGGAATACCATGGGCCACATCGGTGATAGAATCCCTGACATCTACCTCGATGTTGCCTACTAGTTCATCAATAATAAGATGACATTTTCTAGCCACCTATAATTTTATGAAACATAAAATTTAATTTTACAAAAATACATATTAACTTGAGGGATTATTGTATCATAATGTAATATATAAATTTACTTGAATTGAGTCTTCTACCAGCTCTGGCCTACGGGTCCAAAGGACTACTCCCAATGCACTCTATGGAAGATTGATGAACAAGTTCTATGACTATTGGAGAAACTAGCTTCTGCGCCACCTGAGAAGCCATATATTTCTTCAAGGCTGCTTCTACCAATCTCTACACAAACTCCTAGTCCAATTCTCCTTTGTTTGCTAGTTTACACTTTTACTGGGATGAGCCAAAAAAGATTTTATCCCATACCCAACTCCAACAACCCTAACACGTCCCAGATGCTCTTTTGCCCTAGAGCAACCATCAACTCATCGTGTGTGCCCTGAGGGGTAAACTAGCCCTCCTTTTCTTGGGTAGCTAGATCCAAATAATTATCATAAAAAATGACTATTTAGTAAAACTTATCCAGTGAAAAAAGAATAAGGACATTATCACTAGATCAAGAAATTTACCATTTTTGAATCCACCTCCTGTGTTGCTTGGATGGGGATTTCTCCGACTTTGTTTTTCCTCACATTTATCCACTCAATATAGTGAGAGAACTATCCAGAAGCACTAGAAGACTTGGAAGTAGGAGTAGAAATAGAAGGCCCTTGCTCTTGCTCTTACTCTTGCTGCAGCTCTCTCATTTGGTGGTACTTTAACCACCTGTACCCAATCGATGGTTGTACACATTCTTGTCACACCTATCTTTTTGAGCGTTGTGAAGGGATTGATTAACTCATACAAGTGATATTGTTAAGTAACCACAAGTAATTATAAAAATGTAATTAATTCAATACATGTAACACATATGTTTGTCTCTACTGAACAAGCTCCTTCCAATCATCTTGATTAATATAGTTCCGTTTAAGCCATGGTTCCTTCTTGTCTCCAAAGACACAAGTTCTTGTGAGGATTGCCCACCAATCTCTATGTCTTCTCCTGACGAGATGTATAACATACTTGCGATGCAACTTTTCATGAAGTTTATACCGGCCCTAAAAAGGTTTAACATTCAATACTGTTTAGAAATGTTAAATGAAAGAATAGGAAAAAGACTATAAAAACATATCTTCATTTATCTCACTGCCAACTCCCTCCAGATGAGTTCTTTGTGGACCATACTCACTTGTCTCCAATCCTCAATAAGGAGAGGAACTTTGTTTTAAGCAAGGACCCCATAGTAGATGACAAACTCTTTAGTAAGTGGTATGCCTACTTCATTGAATTCAACGATGCACTTCCTCCCTTACCTATTTGCAGAGTCTTTCATCATAGTTATCCCTCTAGCTCCCTTATGTTTTGGGTTATCAACACTGTTAGCACCCTAGTTAGGATGCTTAGCATCCTCATGCTCATGATCACTATGCTCTTGGTCAGATGCCATCTATAAAATCAAAAGTAAACAAATGATAAAAGTGAGATCACATATAAAGTCAGATTACGTATAAAAAATCAACAGTATAAAAGTCAGATAACAGATAAAAAGTCAACACTATAAAAATTCAGATCACATATATGAGCAAATAAACATGTTACATAATGCAAAAAAAGTCAGATCACATATGAACAATATACCTTAAACTAATATCCCTTCTCTATGATCTTTGCGTGTATAGTCATTAGTGTTATATTCAACATTTACACTTGATAAGCCAAAAGAAAATGGACTAGAGTTATCATACTTGTCATATTACTCTTCTTCATCAATAGGATCTAAAATGAACTATCTTTTGCCATGAAGAATGTCAGACCAATTTTCTTTTGCAAGATCATTGATATAGAATACATGTTTTTCCTATGATGCCATGATGAAGGGTTCATCCATCTCATCTGTCCACTCATAATTCACTATTGTGAAATTGAGTTTGTCGACTACAAATCCTTTCTTGTTATCAAACCATTTACACCTAAAAAATAGAACTCTAAACTCTGTGTAGTTAATTTCCCATATGTCTTCAATGACATCATAATAAGACATCTTTCTTTCACGCATACTCTTGTCCTTAGCACTAGAAAAATACAATGAAGATGCCTGAAGGGTGACACCACTTTTTTGTACGAAACTTTTATCATCTTGATGTTTTGTGTAGTATTAAAATCCATTTATGTCAAACCCTTCGTAAGATGTAACGTGGCTCTTTATACACGATCCATTTGATAGTTTTGTAACATTATTTGGTGTTTGAGATAGTTGATTGAATACTTCCTTTTCAGACCACCTAATAAATGTTTGATTATGTTCTCTATTAATCCACATTGAACTGGCCCGGGGATAACTTTTCTTAAGGTTGTTGGTGTGTTCAGTGATATAAATACCCACATCATCAATGTTGTATAAAATACACAAGTGTGCCTGTTCCCACTACTCATGACTGATATTTATCCGTCATTCTCTAAAAATATCTTTGCCATAATAAACATCAGGGTTCACCACATTAGCAATAGCTTTTTTGTAACTCAAAAGTTCATTGAAAAAGTCCATAAACTCCCTAGTAATATAGCCCTATATGATACTCCCTTTGGGGCGATAACGGTTCTGAACATCACCTTTAAAAACACTCATGTACTGCTCAAAAGGATACATCCAATGCGAGAAAACTGGCCCAATATTTTGACTTCCCTAGTTAAATGGACAACCAGATGTACCATGATATCAAAGAATGAAGGGGAAAAATATTGCTCAAGTTGACATAGGGTAACGACCACTTCTCTTTGCAACTTATCTAGAATCTCAGAATCAACTACTTTTCTGCATAGAATGTTAAGGAATAACCAAAGCCTAGTGATTGCAAACATCATATGCTTAGGAAGGATAGATTGAATAGCCACAAGAAATATATGTTGCATTAGAGTGTGACCTTCATGAGATGTAAGACCTATCGACTTTAGATCATTCTTTGATACCAATCTATGGATATTGACTGAGTATCCCTGTGGTACCTTAACATTACACAAGCACTTACAAAAAGTTCTCTTCTCCTTTGTAGACAAGGTGTAACAAAGAGGAGGTAGATATGTGTAGTAACCTTTGGTAACTTCAATTGTTAATTCTTTCCTTATACCCATTTCACATAGGTCCATTCTGGATTTGATGCCATCTTTAGGCTTACTGAATATATCCAACAGAGTTCCAATAATGCTATCACAAACATTTTTGTCAACATGAATGACATCGATACAATGTCGAACTGTCAAATAACTCCAATAAGGAAGATCCCAGAATATCGACCTCTTTTTGAATAAAGACTTTTCACTTGTGGGAGTAGTACACGATCTCTTACCAAAATGATTTTCAATGTTGTTTACTCTTGCATAAACATCCTCCCCTAACACAGGTTTAGGGGAACTCTGTTCCTTAGTTGATCCATTGAATATTTTGTGCAACTTTCGGTAAGTATGCACCTTTGGTAGAAACCTTTGATGACCAAGATATACAATCTGACCACCATGTTTCCATCTAATAGAATCTATATTTTCCTCTCATATAGGACATGCCTTGGATCCTTTAACTCTGTATCTAGACAAGTTCCCATAAGTAGGAAAATCATTAATAGTATAAAACTACATATCACATAAATTAAACATCTCTCGACGCAAAGCATTATAAGTCATTGCACCTTCTCCCTATAGTTTGTTTAGTTCATCAATTAAAGGTTCAAGGTAAAAAATCAATATCATTTCTAGGTTGTTTGGGGCCTGATATCAACAATGAGAGCATGACATACTTATTCTTCATTCACAACCATGGAGGAAGATTGTATACAACAAGCATGACATGCCAATTATTATGTTGGTTTCTTAATATTCCATATAGATTCATTCCGTTTGTACAAAGTCCAAGTCTTAAAGTCCTGAATTTTTCACCAAATTGAGGATACAATAAATCAATCTTCTTCCATTGTAGGGAATTAAACGCATGTCGTAGCATACCATCATTGTTTTTTACCTGTGCATGCCAATATAAATTTTGTGAATCTACGACATTAGCAAACAAGCATTGAAACTGGGATATTATAGGCAGATACCACATCACCTTGGCATGAGACTCAATTTTGGTCTTACTCGATGTTATCCTTTTATACCTAGAAGCCCCACATTTTAGACATTCTTTTAAACCGATATAGTCATTTTGAAATAACACACAGTCATTCGGGCACATATGCATCTTCTTAGCCTCCATTCCCATTGGGCACACCATCTTTTTCACTTTGTATGTTGAGATTGGGAGCTCATTGCCTTCAGGGAGAATTTCTTTCAATAAAGACAACATAGATGTGAAGCTTTTATCACTCCACCTATTGTTAGCCTTCAGAGTATACAATCTCAACACAACACTCAACTGTGTAAACTTAGTACAACCTAAGTATAATAGTTTCTCAACATGTACACCATTTCTAAATAAGGGAGGTGGGTCTATAAGATTCAAACCACAACTATCTAACATCACATCAACCATGTCTGTTAGAATTGGTTCATTCTCATCAACATCATCATCCATTTCTTCTTGTACATAGCTACCACTACCAACATTTGCTGATCTCATACTAGGAATCACCCCATGCCAGTACCATTCTATATAGCCATGTACAAAGCCATTACACATGACATGATCTTTGATCATGTCAACAGTGTCAAATTTCAAGTTGTTGCTACAATTCCTACTGGGGTAATATAACCTATCTCTAGGTTGTTTTCTATATTCCTCTGCAAATCTTACTGTGATGACTGCTATCAAATGGACAGCATAATCGCACAAAACTATGCTTAAATAATCATTAACAACAAAATCACTAAAAATTAAAACCTTTTTGCCAAGAGATCCGCTACTAGGAAAACTCTTTTCAGAAAGAAACAAACTATATATATACATCATGGTTCACTTGTACATACATTGTTCCATCACCTTGCAAGGATATGAGATAACAGTTTCTTTTCCAAAACATACACAAAGTAACATTATGCATCAAGGCGTACAAGCCAAAATCTTAGATCGTTTAGAAAACTGTTTATGCACTATCTCCCAAAGGACCTGAGAGTACATGGACGACACAAAGGACTCTATATCTACATAACACATAACATCACATTCAACCTGAGTTGTTACTGCTATCCTTGCTGCTGCTGCATGCTCTCTGCTGCATGATTTCTACTTCCTCGTGTACATCCATCTAAAAAGTTGTGGAACCCACATGGTGAGACAACAAGTCCCAGTGCGAGATATAACTCTCTGTCAATAGTATACTATCACAATTAAACTTTTATGAATGAGAGCAGAAGAAACCTATATCAAATTAAACAAGTATAACTGCTTGATTATATGCAGAGTAAATCAGTCTCCTCATCTTATTAGTTCAGATATCTTCAACTGAGCAATAGATCATTTAATCACTTTTTAAAAGGAATATGTTGAACATGTATAATTGTTATAAACTAAATTGTATAAACACAAAGCAAGGCTTCAAGTAATGTTTCCATATTTAATCCTTAAACAAATACACTACACAACTGATTACATCTTTAAACATTCCATCTTATGCCATATGGAGATGGGAAAATACCTTCCGTATCCAACTGACCACTATGAAGTTAGCGTTAGTGCCATATAGGTCTATGGAAGAGCCAGAATCCATGACCTCATCCCCTCGGTTAGTACAAGAATATTGGTAGTGACACATGAGTCAATCTGCATATTAGCTAGTTTGGCATATAGGGGCTCTTCGCTATAGAGATATAGCATGTAGCATGTTCTCTGT
Organism: Alisma plantago-aquatica; assembly: GCA_963693085.1. NCBI lineage: Eukaryota > Viridiplantae > Streptophyta > Magnoliopsida > Alismatales > Alismataceae > Alisma > Alisma plantago-aquatica. Next base: position 255,561,030 of record OY856415.1, on the reverse strand, counting down.
TTACAGTAAGGCCTATAGTCAATCTTTCTTGTATGTATTGAGTCATGGCCTGCAACCATACTCTTCTTAGGGTATGGATTTACCACCTATCCCGATATTACATTAGAGCTACGGCCTACAACCACACTCTTTTTAGGAAAATGGCTCAAGGCCAAATCCTGGGGTTTGAAGGAAGCAAGGAAATACTCATCTTGCACCCTCGCATATTCAAAAATATGCACTCCAAGTAAAATTCGTTTCACCATTCAGCAAATCCTGACACTGAATGGTTCTATGGCCAGGGCAACTACATTTTTAGTTCACTTGATAGATTAATTGCATTACAACATATTTTAGCATCAATCAAGTTACAAACATGAATGGTAAATAAATGCTATACAGAAAGGTGTAACATATTTTTATGAGATCTTGTATCAATTGGTACATATCTTGTTACACTCATCCTGGGATCTTAGTCCCATGAACACTTCATTGGGAATTTCATCCCTTCAACATTATCATTATCATGATCATATGTTTGGGTATCAAACCCTCAATTCATTATTGAACAGTATCACCTCTCATCAGGCTATAACCAACTCTAGGTCATCAGACCCATATGAAAAATCATACTTGTTGTACAAGTATATCACATGGATCACAAGGCCTTATATAATATGTATTATGCTAAATCATCATAGCTCATACCTAGATATGCTCATTATTTCATAACCCCTTCATGGTTATGATTTCATAATAAATGTAATATCAAGTAAATATCATGATAATTCCATAAAGAGAATCATTCAAATTGCAACCCTCTCAGAATTAGGGTTAAGGTTATCCCTTGTAACTAATTTAGGATTTTCAAGTTCATATTTATCAACCAACCCATATTCACATCATAAGAGCTATATTACTGCCACAAGTGTTCAATCATACTTCATCAAGTACCATCAATTTATTATCAACATGAGGTATTACCTTTCTCATGTGAGTAGTACAAGTTTCTTTCTTATCCTTACTAGGAGATTGACTTCAACATACTTATTACATTGATTTAACCTTATTTAGACTTATCAACCTACACTTATTAAAGTGTATTCATCTCATTACTTTCATGATGTATTCATTGATTGTATTCAACATGTATCATCCTACACTCATAAAGGTGTATCAGCCTTCATTCCAATCTTTGTATCGGCCTAGACATATTCACTTGTGTCGGCCTAGACACATATACATGTGTCGGCCAAGACACATATACATGTGTTGGCCAAGACACATCTACTTGTGTCGGCCAAGGCATATCTATGATATCGATTTAGAGATACTTAGAGTAGTATCATTTGTATGGTGCTTGGGGTATATCTATCATAGAGTATTCTTGTATGTCAGCCATACTATCATATTGTGTATTGGCCACATCATCAACTTATGTATCGGCCTCACCATCAACTAGGGTATCGACCTCACCATCAACTTAGGGTATTGACCACCCTATCCACTAGTATGTCGACTACATCATGAACTTATGTATCAACCTCACCATCAACTGGGGTATTGGCCTCACCATCAACTTAGGGTATCGACCACTCTATCCACTAGTATGTCGATCACATCATGAACTAGTGTATCAGCCATATCACCAACTAGGTTATTAGACACTCAACATCAGCTAGAGTATCGACCTAGCTATTCCTTTGAGTATCGACCTTTGTTCAATATGAGGTATCAACCTCTAGGGTTTGTTTTGCATTGGATGAACCCTCATTCAACAAATTAGTTCTTGCACCTATCGGCCTCAACACTACTTGGTGTATCAGCCAAGGCTTCTAAGAATGTATTAACCATACTTCCACAAAGTATGTCAGGCTAAGGGTGTCTCCCATCACACATGGGTTGGACTAAAGGGATATCAGATTGTGAATGTATCAGATTAGGGATAGGATTTGACCATGTCAGCCTCCATACTCAACTAAGGCATCATAGTTTAATATTTCATCTTCACTAGATATCTCTTGGTCATGGAAAACTAATGCCTTTGAGGCATATTGTTTTAGAGCATCTAATATATCAGCCTAACAACCACATACCATTTTAGAGCATCACAAGTCATATCAGCCATCCATGTGATGGTGCAAGCATATATGTCGACTTGTATATATTCTACATGTCAGCCTACCTTATTCTTAGCATTAGGTGAAAGGTTAAAGAATTGAGATAATAGTAGTCCTACTCAAGAAATCAAGCCAAAATCATAGGAGTTCATGTGTATCAATTTCCATACTTATACCCTAGTATCGGGTTAGGGTTTCCCACAAACCAATATCAGTTTGTGCATATCAGTTTCATCAACTTCAAGCTCCAACTTTTCATTCATTACTACTCTAATTCATGGACAACAACCCCATATATCCAATAAAGCTCATATAACCATCATTAAAACAAGAAAATTCGAAGTAGAAAAGGAATCACCAAGTATTGCATGATAGAAGGTGAATAATAATAAAATTGAGTTCAAGTTATATAACCTACCTCAAGATCAACTCAAGAGCTTCAAGCTCCAAAGCTCCACGTTCCCAAGGTTGAAGATGACTTATCAAAAGTCCAAGACTTGAGCAAAACACTTCTCTATGAAAGAAGATATCATAGTTAGGAACTTAGTGAAGAAAGAAGAGAAGGAAAGAATCATGATCGAAGAAGCATAGTCTTTCCAATGTTGAAGATAATCATGGCTTCACCTTAGGCAAGATGCTCAACATTTTCTTTGTTCCTTGAGATCCTAGGGTTGTCCTCCAAGTGAGAGATGGTAAAGGAATCGAAAGGTTTACTAGGAGGTGAAAAGTGAGGTATATATAGTTGAGGTTTATGAAAGAGAGTATGTATAAGGTGTCATCACCATGTACACTTGAGTGACACATGTCCATGCATGGTAACTTCATGCATCCATAATTATCTTTCCATGCAAAACTCTTGAGGATAATCCATAGATAAGATATATGTTTGGGTATCTTGCTTGATAAGATATCAAAACCCAATCTTACTTTATATGCAAACCGATATTGATTTTGTAGGGAACATGCAAACTGATAGGCTTCACCTACTTGAGGTGCTTATCCCATCATGAATACTTTCAAAGGTTACCAAACCAATATGTGACCTCCTCTATGGATTCCAAGCCGATAGGCACTCCCATATACACTTCATAACTTGATACAACCTCATCTAGGGTTCAAAACACTCAATACTTCTTTGGTTCTTTCACCACAAAGAGTGTTATCATTCAAACAAGATTCACACAAGATGCCCCCTTCTTTCTCTTTCCTCTGGTTGATACTAAGAGAGACAAGAGACATTCTAGAGGTGGCAACATGAACATAAACCCCTCATTTGGGTGAATTGCAATCTTTACCAATGTTATCATATAAGGCACAAACAATTTGCAAATAAGTTCAAAATTGAGAAATAAACTCTTCTCAAGTCTTAATTACTTTTCAAAAAGATTAAGACAATATTCTAAGAAACTTAGGCAAAGCTTCTAGGGTTATCCCAAAACCCAAGTCAGGGGTGTTACAATTACAAACTCATCGAGACCATTAATAAACTCCAGAGTGCAGCGATTTGGTTTAAACATCCATGATCGATCCATTTCTATATGATCAAATGAGAGATGAGTAGCTCATCAAGTTCTAGCTAGTAAGTTAATTTCAGGAGAAAAATATGTTTGAATAATTGAGCCATAATCATCTAGTAGCATTCACATTCGTGAATGTGTACCACCTATCCCATTCTTGAGCACTTCATCTCACTAGTAAGTGTGTAATGTGTGTTCAATTTTAATAAATTTTGGCAATATTTCCCCTTAACTCTCCAAGTAAACCGATGTAGATGGGCAAATACCCACCTACATATGTACCCAGAGAATAAAGGAGAAATGCTGTCAAAATTTATTGAAATCGTGCACACATCATACACATACATCCTAAGTGAGATGAAGTGCTCAGGAATAGTCTCAAACCAGGGACTATCCAACGTTTACTCCTAATGAGTAAATCTCAGATAGGTTTCTAGGCCAATAGATTATAGGGGTTAGGGCTTACAAATTAGAATTTACTATTTAGAAGTTTAGGGTTTAGGATTAATAAGGTATATTTATATGAATTTCAATGTAATTCAAGTTAATTTAGAAAAATTGATATCAATTTTAGTGTATTGATTCCTAGGTGTGATCATTTATCCATACTAACATTTAATTGCTAACATTAAACAATGCACTTTACATAGATTGTAAAATAAAGATTCAAAACTAATCTCAAAATGAATCAAACACACTAAACTCCTTTCACGGTAAGTGAACCCTAGAATTAACAAAACTAGGTATATGATGATACAACCCATAAGAAGATACATCTTATTGCATCATATATTAGGATTGAATCTCAAGGGCCAACAATCTATAATATATCAAATGTTCATATGAAAAAGTATCCACAATTTTTAGACAAAAAATTTATCTCAAACCTAGTTATAGTATCTAGTTATTTATGATAGAATGAAATTCAACATTTGATTCTACATTATTCAAAAGTAATAAAATCTTCCAAAATTTCTATTTCCCTTATATTAATTGCATATAAAGGAATAATGGAAATACTAAATGTGCATATGGACATGATCAACAACTAAACCAACCTAAATGCACACTATAGCCAACACAAGGAAGATAGTAAGAAGGAGGAGAGGACACACCTTTTAATGTGGTTGGAAACAATGGAGGAGTCCTCTCTAGCAGGCGCCAGTGAAGGGAGCTTCAGCAAGGAGGGTGACACGAGCACCTGGATGGGGAGCTCAGAGGCGTTGACAGAGGAGGCGGGCATGAGCAACTGGCTGGGGAGCTCAGACGCGCTGACCGAGGAAGCTTTAGAGGAGGCTAGCGGAGGCAGATGGCTGGGGAGCTCGGAGGAGAACAACTGCGGTGGTTGGAGGAGAATAGTGGAGGCACCTGTGGTGGCCAACGCTGGTAGGTCCACAGAGAGCAGCAATAGAGCTTGGTGGAACCCTGGTATCACGAGAGTAGCTTGGAAAATCAGACAGTATCACGGGGAGGGAAAGAGGGGAAATGATTTCTGGGTTAATTAATAAATAAATTCAATATCAATTTTCAAAAAACCACCAATGTAAAAGGAATATCGTCGGTTCTATACACAAAACCCTTGCCAAAAGAAAATTTTTATCGTCGATTTCCCATGAAAAATTGACGCCTAAAATTGTGACCCATTGACACATACGCCGTCGGTTGTAATCAACAACACTGACGTTAAATATCAAGTGGGGGTGAAAAATTTTCACGGGACACATGACACGAACATCTGTGTTGTCGGTCACTTCAAAAAGAACTGATGACAAACGTCAATTGATTCCTGTGGGGCCGATGGCATGTGCACATCTTTATCCTTTTGGTTTTACAGACAAAAACCAACGATATAGGTTTTTTGGAGGCAAATGAAATGCTCCCAATTTTTTTTGTGAAATTCTATTTTTGCAGGTGATATATAGCATTGGTTTTTTGGAAAAGACTGACGGAAAAAAGAAAGTGCAATCAATTTCCTTATTTGGTCAATCCACGACGGTTAGCAATGTCTTCAGCTAGTGAAGCTGTTAGGGATTGACACGACATTTGGGAGGGAGAGACAACTCAAAGTCATCATCAAAATTTATCGTATCGATTTTGGAGCAAAGGCATCTTCTTCTTGGAAGAAGGAGAAAGGCATCGAGGTGCCTTTGTCTTTTCAAAGTAAGACCGAATCACCTGTATGTAAGTATTTGAATCAAATATTGATAAGAGGAGTAATATTCGATATACCAAATTTTTTTCTAAAAAATTTGGTGTTAAAAAATATATAGTTCCTCTCAATCCGTATATGCCAAATAGTGCATGCTGCCAACTCATGGTAGTACGGTTTAAAACTTTCATCATGATAGGAATCTGTATTGTTGATGAGGTAAGTGATGATTATAATTGTTGTGATCATGTAAATGAAATATATTTGTCCATATGTCTTTAGCAAAAGCATATTTGATGAAAATGTGTTGAGTGTTTCATGAGTTATTTTTGCAAAAGAAGCATAAGAAAGTTCCATTGAAGCCTCTAAACATACAAGCTGACCCTATAAAGAGTTTATTGTGTCTTGTGAGACATAATAGTGTGTGCACTTTTTGAGGGCATTGATGTTCCAAAAGTATTTTCCATAGTGACTATTGTACCAAGAATCACTAAAAAACTTGTATGCCATGTTGGCCAAGAATTTGGGACACATATCCATTGTGGAAGTAAATGATGAAGGTCTTCATGGCTCATTTATGATGGTATTCCTTTGACTCTCCATCGTTATGGTATTAAGAAACAACTTAAAGGCATTCTCCTTATTGAAAGTCAAGAGATTGTAGGCTACATTGAGATTAATATTTTTGGATGTTGTATGGGATATGTAAGTTAATATTAATTTGGTTGAGTTTCCCAAGGATGACCAATTGTGTTTCCTAGAAGACATGATCTAAAAGGAAGGATAAACTCGAATAAAGTCTCTAATAAGATGGGTTTTGTGGTTTAGATATAACCATAAATGTGAAAATTTCTTCTGGTTTTGGACATCAGTTCATGAAGGCTGATGTTTGTGGTATTTGTTGGTAATGTAGTATGTCCAATTGTCCATTTTTTTTCTTTTGATCATGATAACAATGACTTTATTTAGAAAATATTATAAATTTATACAAACGTTGATGATACTGCAACCTCCACGTTTCTTAGATTTGTTTCTTAATTGGCCAGAAGCATATTTCTTTTGTTAGATGTGTTGAACTAGAGAAAATTCCTGCAAATCTTGTAGTTATAAAGCTCAACTTTCTTGGGTATAGGAACACAACTCAAGAAATAAGATGGTCTTCTTGAAAGTTAGGCATTGAGGAGGAGAAGATGACCTACTCTATTAAGACATCTAGTTTTCTGTGTTTCTAGTAACATGGTCATTTTGTCTATAATGGGTTTTTGAATAGAGGAAGTTTGTAGGGGCAAAGTGGGAGACCCAAATACGAAGAGGGAAAGACCAAGATTTATATTGAATCATATATAGAAATCTGTTCATAACACTCTCGTTGATGCAAGGGCCATCCAAGGTGGATATAGTAAAATTGAAATTAAGCCCTGAGAGGTTTCAAAAGGTTCCAAGAAGTCTGATGGTGTTGATGATATTTTTGTCATTGGAAGAACAAATATAATTTTGTCTTGTGAAATTTGTATAATATGTTCTCTCATTGGCTGTTTTATTGGTGTGCAAATGTTGTCGGAGACTCCCAAGTGGAACATGAAGTCTAGAATGGATGTAATAATGACATATAGCTAACATGATAGAGGGTCACCTTGCCTTAGTCCATTGGTACACCAGAATTAACCAAAAGGAGACCCGTTAGTTAATATCAATGAATGTTTAGATTTGAGGCAAGAGTTGATCCAATAAATCCATTTTTCATGAAGATTCTATCCCACAAGGCATTAAGAACAAAGCCCCAACTAACGTGTTAAAGGTGGTCTCACTGTCTAGCTTTTTTGAACTAAAACTACCTCTTTTGATGCAATACTAGAGTGTATGATTTCATTTGCCATAATACACACATCCTATCTTTAACATTCTTTGATTGAATTAGTTTGATCTTTACTGATGATATGATTCATTTGTTTTTTGATCCTTAATATTAGAATTTTCAAAGGATTTTGTATGAGTTGTTACTCAAACTAATACGTCCAATTTGACTAATATTAGAGGGATTTAAGGTCTTTTTTATGAGCATTTAATCAGACTAATTAAGATTTAACTTCTCTTGTTCAAAAAATTCCTCAAGTAACTTGAATATCTCAGACTTAATTGTCTCCCAATTTTGATGATTGAAAGACATATTGTAGCCATAATGACCCAGTGATTTTTCTATAGACATGGGGAAGGCAGTCTTTTGAATGTCATCTTGTATGGGTTAGCAACTTCATCTTTGATGAATTTATTCTAGTTCATCACTATGTGAGGTGAGATAGTGTGGTTATGATTAAATATTTGAAGTACTCCATGTGTGTTTTGTTATTTCCATTCTATTGTTGGTATTAGTTGTTCCATAGTCCAATGTATGAATTTAAAACTCATGCTTATGGGCCTACTGCAAAATTTGTTGATTTCTTATTTAATTTTTATTACCTACCTTGATCCATTGTACCTTGGATCTTTGCTACCATAAAATTTCTTGATTTGAGAAAAATTAATTAGTGGTTTATGATCATCGATTACTAGTATCTGTGGTCTTAGTTTTCTTCAACACTAAGGTCACCGTGGAGCTTTTCTACTTTTTCATAGATATTCCCTATAGAAATATTCCATATTTTTAGATTAAACCCAAATATATTTATTTCTTTTCTTTGACCTTTTGAGCTTTAATATGTTAGGATCCAACAATTAATTACTATGTAGTTTTATCGACTATAGTTGATCCAACTGCATTCTATGTGTTGGATCTAGGGCTCTAGAGGGGGGAATAGAGCTTCAAAATTCTCACAAGGTAAGTTAGACCATAAATTATATGAATCAAAACCAACAGCTTAAGTGCAATTTGAAGTCCTAAATAATAAGCATAGAAAGGATGAGAGAAAATGAAACAAGTGCTTGGATAGGGTGGTTTAGAGTGGTTCCACTCCCCAAACTAGGAGAGAGTCAGTACACTACCTAGAGATGTCAACCTCTAGGACTTTGCAAGAACTTTCCTCTATATATTCACTTATAAGAGTTACAATACAAGATCCACCAAAGGACTTACCTATCCATTACAAAGAGTCTTCAACCTTACCAAGGACTTACCCCACTTTGCAAAGAGTCTTCCGCCTTCTTCCAAGGACTTACCTACTCTTGCACATGTCTTTAGACTTCAAGGAATTACCCACTCTTATTGGATCTTTAGCCTTTACCTTCTCCTTCACCTGGAGAAGATCTTCACATCTTCTTCAACCTTGAAGAAGAAGAACAACAACTTCACCTTCGCTCAGAGTAGCTTGCTTCAACCTTTTCTTCTTTGAGAAAGGGGTAGGGAAGATGGATTGGAATGAGAGCTTTACAAGCACAAGAAAGTATCTCTCTCACAACTGACCCAAATCACTCATAATCACAAAATGTTATATAAATGAGAGAGAGAAAGGGGCTCAATGAGTTGCAACACACTCAACTATAGCAAGAACTTAAAATAGCATGAGTGAAAAAACTTGGAATGAACTCCAAGGGGTCCTATTTATAGAAGGGGGTGTTCCTTTGAGTGTGGGATCATTTAAGGGTGAAATGTAGCCATTTTCCAAGTTCTAATGGATCTATTCTCGCTCAAAACAACTCACTAATGATTATAATCACTTTTTCTACATTTTCCATACAGTACATTTGGTCGAGTATCAATACAGATAACTCAACCGATCCACTAAGACACAAAGTCAATTTTCAAACTATCCGTTGAGTTTGTTATGGGAATCTCAACCGATGAGCTAAACTCAGTTTTGCTCAGTGAGTCGGTTGGTCAAGTTCTGTGAGTGTGCAACTCGACCGATTGGTTACTCCAAAAAACCCATCACTGGATCAGTCGAGTTTCCAACTCGACCGATAAATAGCTTGTGACCAATTTTCTAAATTGACATTTGAGTGATCAAACGTTGGAATTAAGTGTCCCTAATTTTTTCTTATCTTAGTTACAAGTCATATGATCAATACAATTGATTACAAAAATCATCTAAGGTCATTTGGAGTGATTTCCCAAATTGCACACTTGCATTGCTTTTGACTTGAACTTGAACAAGCCAGGGCTTGAGTAATTTGATCCTTTTCATGTACCTAAATCCTGAAATCAATCTTGAATAAACATATTAGAGACATAGGAATGGAATGGTTAAGTCATTATCAAAATATGGGAAATGTATAACTCTCAAGTCAACATTCTCCCCCTTTTTGATAATGACAAACCATTCCTCAATCATATTGAAAAGGATATGTAAAGTCATACCTTTGCCTTATGAATTGTAGAGGGATTCATGATTTGAATAATGTAAATTTCTCCCCCTCAATCTATGCTTACTCTTACCTACATAGTTAGTCTATCTACATAAAGCAACATGACATATATACTATATGGTCCTTTAGTAAGTCATAAGATAAAGCATATAATGGACAAGAAAAAAGATCACATAGGTAATAAAAGCAATATGATTGAGCTTCAAAACTTTGAACTTCTCTCCCCATTTTGACATTATCAAAAAGGAAGGGTGGGGGTAGAAGATCACATAAACATGTCTTCTCTAAGAACAACCAAACATATGCATCCACAACATGCAATCACAAAGCATGCACCAAATAGAGACGAGAGAAACATACAATATAAGTCGTAATCAAAATATGGTAAACATGGCACCAACTCATGATATATAGTAAATCAAAGAGTGAGTGTACAAAGGATTAAGATTACAACCCAAAAAGCATGTTCTTATAAACAACTACGAGCCTAATAATGAAAACTAGATGATAATATAGTACATCTCAGAAATTGTGCCCAGATGTTTTTAATACAAAATACCCTAGAAAGATATATATGATCAAAGTCATGACTAGAAATGAGAAAATCTAAACATCTAGGTCATCTATGTTCACATCATCAACAACATCATTAACATCAACATCTAAGGCTTCTGGCTCATAGTCATCATCTATGTCTAAAGGTACAGTAGAGACATCAACGTCCTCATCAATAGAGTCATTGGCAGAGCCATCATTAGAAGCATCACCATCATCCTCATCAGCCTCCTCATCAGTAGTAGTAGGCTCCTCATTAGCCTGGTCTGGCATCTCCTCATCATCAAGAGAACCAAAACCTCGACCGGGCCAATAGGCATTCTGATCATCCCAAGACATGTCAAGAGCATGGAGCTCATTTGCCTGTGGGAAGGAAGGATCAGAACTGCCAAGACTAGCAAGTAGAGTGGCCAAGGGGCCAGCTATTAGAGACAACACTCCAGGGGAAGATCCACCAACAGTAGAGGGTGTAGTAGCAGAAGCAGTAGGTGGAGGGACATGGTAAAAGTGATCATATGCATAGGATGCATAGTCACCTCCTGGGTAGGGCTGGTAGGCATGATAAGGGTGTGCACATGACATGTTCATATGGACATTATGGAACACATATCCCAATGCATGTGCTCCTAAACCTAAATGCTGTGCGCCTGTTGATGCATCATGTAGCCCATGAGGGTTTCATTAGATAAATTGAACGAGGCATGGGAAAGTTGGGTAGGCTGATGTGGTGGAGGTGCTCGGGTAGAGGTAGAGGTAGAGGCACCATGTGTGGTAGAGGATGGGGTAGGTACATACTTCTAAAGTGTGGTGTCACTGATGCAAACTCCTTTCCAGGCAGGTTTGTAGTGAAGGTCATGGAAAAGAGATTTGCCAGAGGCAAGTTGAAAAAGACAATAGATCATGGCTGGGTGTTCTTACCTGAGTCAAAGTAGGTCATATGGGGGAGAACATATCTTGCCCACTTGACTCCTATGTTCTTTAAGAGACAGTACATAATTATCGTAGTGTTTTCTACAATTTTAGTCTGATTTTTCTTTGGATGAATATTGTAGTTAACAACTAAGGCAAGTATGCGGTTCTTGAGATCCAAGGAAATGGAGGGAAGGGTACACTTCTTCCTATATGGAAATTGAGGATTCTTCAAGAACTTATGAATATCAGGGAGAGTAAGATCATACTTCTTGTAGAAGGCCTCAGACTCGACTAGGTCAAAATACTTGAGATAGTCCTTTCGTCAGATGTCAGTAACTTTAGTACCCGAAAAGAAGATGTTCAGGGTATCCTCAAAGACATGGAATTTCTTTTCGACTATCATGAAAGTTAGGACTACTTGAGTATTGGGTGGTGGTACAAATGTGTCATATTTCCATTGCAAGTTAGCATAGAATTCTGAATGACTTTTTTACTAGTTATGGACTTATTATAGCACAAGTGCTCAACACACAAGGTAGAGAGATGGTGGTCATACAACAACTCGACTACTTGATCAATGACCTCTTGTCTTCGTGGGCTTGGCTCAAACAAGGCATGAAATGGAAAGGGGTTCCCAGGAAGGAGCTCCTTGTACCTATTAAGAGCCTCATTGGAGACAAAGAAGGTGTCATAGAAGGGAATGAGATGTGAGTCAATGGATGATGATGGTGCACTAGCTGGGGCGGCCCTCTTTCTCCTATTAGACACCATGGAGATGAAATGGAGAGGAAGGAGAGAGCAAAAGCAAGATAAACACCACCAAAACTCATCCACAGACCTAGGGTTGATAGGAAAGAAGTCAAGGAAGGTCAAACTAGGTCAAACTAGGGCTAGGGAGAGGAAGGTTGGGGCTAGGATTGAGAGCTTGAGGGAGCTAGAGGTTTGATTGGTCGATTTTTCTCTAGTTGAGAGGGAGAAAAGTCGACTGAACCTAACTTATGTTTTCTCTAGCCCGACCATGGGTCAAGTTATATGACTTGAAAACTCGACTGATAGGCTCTTCAAAAAGCTCTCGACCTCCAATCGGTCGAGTTGACAACTCGAATGATTGTCAACCTGGACCAACATTAAAAAATCTAATTTCTAGCCATTAGAGTGCTAAAATTTATTTTTCAAGTCCATTTTGTATTTTACACATACTTATGCACATATCACTCATCATTGGGTACTATTTTGCTATAAAACAAGTGTTTGTGAAGGATACCCCCAAAAAAGAGAAAAATAAGGTAAAAAGAACATGGAAATTGATTTTTAGCATATTAGCAAGCAGTGGTGATCAAAACATAAGCAGAGCATATAGGATATATGAAAACTAGCTAGAAGGCATATCAGATTCATTCAAAGCAGTTATGAGCAGTTTAGATCTAATAAAGTTAAATTTTTCTCTAGCTAGAGGTTTAGTGAAAATGTCCACCAACTGATTTTCTGTGTCCACATGCATGATATAGATATCCTTTTTGGAAATGTGATCAGGAAGAAAATGATGGCTAACTTCTATATGCTTAGCTCTACTATGCAAGATAGGATTAAATGACAAGTTTTTTTTGAAAATAAAAGACCGATTTCATTACGAAAAAGCCATACGAAATCTACATGTGGAAGAAGTCAGACTAACTGACCACACAAATATCAAGAACATATACAATATACCACTGAAACTCATATCAGAATCTGATAAGGATGATTATGTATAGATCCCTCTTCTTCTTTGTTGACCAAAGCAACTTTTTTTGAGAGATACCTTCAACCTGAGCATATATCAGTGATAGAGTAACTGTACCAAACCGGTGTTCCAAAAGAATGTTGCTTCCACACTTTTTGCCATGCGACTGAGTAACAAAATTGATTGATAAAGGTAGCCTACTAAGAGCAGAGCAAAAGTTTCATTTCACGACGATAGAGACAAATGAGAAACAAAACAACTAACCAAATAGACAACAAGTAAAAGAGAAAGGGGGTAAGAAACTCATCACAGATGGCCTGATAAGAGGAAGTACCTCTTGGAGCAGAGGCCTACTGACGTTGACTGAGAAGAGGCCATGGGGGAGTGGGGTGCCACTTCAATGCGGCTGAAACCCCCCCCCAACCATCCGCCGCCTAAACCCTAAGACTTTGTTACAGAGCTAGGGTAGCCGCTGCTGGTTCCCAGCGTGTGTTAGGCATTATATGACAAGTTAATTACACTAATATTATCACAATAGATAGGTGAAGAATCAAAATGAATGTTAAAGTGTTGGAGCATTTTCTTCATCCATAAGACATGGGCACAACAACTCCCGGCTGCAATGTATTCAACTTCGGTGGTTGATAATGCAACGATGCTATGTTTCTTGGAGAACTAAGACACCAAGCATGGTCCTAGGAGAAAGCAAGTTCCACTTGTGTACTTTCTATCAATCAAGCATCACACATGGTCCACATTACTATAAGCTGTAAGAGTAAAGTCCCTTGACTTGGGATACCATAGACCAAAATTTAGAGTTTTGGCTAAGTACCTTTAAATCCTTTTAACAACTATAAGATGTGATTTCTTAAGATTTGATTGAAAGAAAGCACACAAGCCAACACTAAACATTATATCAGGTATAGAGGTAGTTAACTAAAGTAAACTTCCAATCATACCTCTATAGAGATTCTCATCTACCTTCTCACCTTCTTCATCCTTCTCAATTTTGGCGGTGTTTGACATGGGTGTGTCCATCGGCTTGGTGTTCTCCATCCCAAAGCACTTGAGTAACTCACTTGTATACTTGCCTTGGTTAATGAAGTTCCCATATTTAGTTTGCTTGATTTGAAAATCAAGGAAGAACGTGAGCTCACCCATCATGCTCATTTCAAATTCATTATGCATAAGATCACTAAATTCTTTGCAAAGATCAAGGTTAGTTCCGTAAAAATGATATCATCAACATATATTTGAATGATAAGAAAATTGTTAGTAGTGTGCTTAGAAATAAGGTAGAATCTACTTTGCCCATGATATATCCATGATCTAACAAAAAGTTCTTTAATTTCTCATACCAAGCTCAAGGTGCTTGTTTGAGTCCATAGAGAGCTTTTTGCAACAAATAAACATGGTTAAGTAAACGATCATGTTCAAAGCCCAGATGTTGTGCAACATACACTTCCTCCTCAATTGTAACATTCAAAAACACACTTTTAACATCCATTTGATAAAGAAAAAAGTTTTTATAACTAACAAAGACAAGAAACATATGAATGGACTCAAGTCTAGCTACAGATGCATATGTTTCATCAAAATATATACCTTCCTGTTGATTGTAGCCTTGAGCCACTAACCTTGCTTTGTTCCTTTCCACTTTGCCACTTTCATTAAGCTTGTTTCAGTAGACCTACCTGGTTCCAATGATCTTTCTATCAATTGGTCTTGGCACAAGGGTCCATACTTTGTTCTTTTCAAATTACTCCAACTCTTCTAGCATAGCTAGGATCCACTCATCATCCCAAAGAGATTCCTTGACATTCTTTGGATCGATTTGTGAGATGAAGGAACTTTTGGCTTGTTCTTTGTTTAATGTAGCACACATCTTCACTCTTTCAAACAGATCACCTAAAATCAGCTCTTTTGGATGATTCTTTGCAAATCGGGGAGTTGGATCCTTCTTCTCTTCATCTTTCTTTTCTTCTTGAGTGACCACCTCTTTTCCCTTTTGGTTGATGTTGAGTTCTTTTAGAATAGGAATTACCTCACCTACAACATCATCATTTGGAACAATATCTTTGGGAATAGAGGGGTTAGTCCCAATAAACTTAACATTTATGGATTCTTCTACTTTAGCAAGATCAATATTAAACACTCTATAAGCCTTGCTAGTAGTACTATAGCCAAGAAAGAAAGCCTTGTACGATTTCAGATCAAACTTGTCGAGAGAATCTTTCATATTCAAAGAAAAATAAGGACATCCAAAAATGTAGAAATACTCGATAGAAGGCTTTCTACCACGCCATAGCTCATAAAGGGTTTTCTTTAAAGAAGGATGTGTAAAAACCCAGTTTTGCACAAAGCATGAGGTACTGACAGCTTCGGCCCAAAACTTCTTTGGAGTGTCATACTCTAAAAGCATGATCCTAGCCATCTTATGTAGTGACTTATTCTTCCTCTCTACAACCTCATTTTTTTGAGGTGTTCGAGGTGAAGAGAAGTTATGTGCATAGCCAGATTTTTGACAAAAATGTTCAAAAAGATAATTTTCAAATCCCCCCCATGATCACTACAAATGAAAATGATCTGGCAAGAAGCTTCATTCTCAACTCGTTTAAATTTTTTTTGAGAAAACATCAAGCGTATTACTCTTGGTAACGAGAAAGAAGGTTCAAGTATATCTAGATAAATTATTGACAATAACAAGATAATACTTGGAACCACGAAGCGATTGAGTTCTCATTGTTCCAAATAGATCAATGTGAAGAAGTTCAAGAGCTATATTGGTGTTAAGGACTCATTTGGATTTGAAGGAGGACTTAGCTTGATTTCCTTGGGTATAAGGTTGGCATTCCTCATCCTTATCAAAATTTAATTTGGGAAGTCCCTTGACCAAGTCCTTTTTGCTCAACTTCTTCAACTAATGCACATTTACATAACCAAACTGACGAGGCCAAAGAGAAATATCATTCAAACTGAATACTAAGAATCTACTAGTAATAGGATTAATAGATTTAAGAATAATTACATAAAGATTACCACTTCTAGTTCCCTTATATATGACTTGATAGGTGAGGGAATCTAGAAACAAACATTCAAAGCAAGTAAATAGCATAAGATAACCATTATCACATAATTGACTTACACTAATTAAATTGTCATGCATGAAATCCACAAAAAGAACATTCTTGATACATAAGGATTCACCTACATCACCCTCACCTTTGACCTTACATTTCTTGTTGTCCCCAAAGGTAACCGAACCTCCTTTCTTTTTGTTGAAGTTGTTGAAATGGCTTATATCACCTGTCATATGCTTAGTGCAACTACTATCAAAAATCCATCTACCTTTTTCCTACAAGAAAGGAGAGTGTCAGTTCCCAACACAAACTTTAGGATCCAAAGTTATCTTGGGGACCCATTTCATCTTTGGGTTGGTCCCCTTGGGCTTGTAAGGACAATAAGTAGAGTAATGATCATCAAATTTGCAATAAGAACACACTATAGGATTCTTAGTTCCAGATGACTCTCCAACAAAGAAAGAGGCCTCCTTGCTCTTTTTATTACCTTTAGCTTTGTTCTTTCCCTTTGGTGCTCCCCCTACAAATCTCAAACCACTAGTACCACTTTGTTTGGTAGAATGGTCAGGGATTCATTTAGGGAGTTTTTCCCTTTGAGGAACTTCAGTAGAGAGGGCCTAGGTCTATGATTTTCATCATTAAGAGATATGATAGTAGAAGACAAACTAGCAATATCATCTCTAGCATGAACAAGGTAGACCTATAAATAGAGGGCTTTAGTCAAATAAGAATCTTTCTCAAGAGAAATAGAAGCAATATCATTACTAGGCAAGACATGTTTAGAATATAAATCATTAACTTGACCAAACAACCTAGCATTTTCATATTTAAGCACTTTAATTTCCTTAAGATAAACATCTCTCTCATCCCTATGAGAACCAACAATAAGCTTAATGTAATGACCCTGACCTGGGTTATGAGGTAACCCTATTTTTTTTGGCTAAGTAAGTTGCTTAAAAATTAATATAATCCTCTAAGGTTTTTTTTTATCATGTGACACACTTATGTTCCAAGTTTGGTCCTGATTGAATGATGTCTGAGCAATGTTCCTTTGTTTTGGACCAAAGTGAAATTTACCCAATATGAGGGGTTATATTGCAATATGTCACATGTTGAATGTGCATTAAGTTCTTTAGTATAATAAGAGAGAGAATGATGCTAAGTGGTGGCTTGTGGAAAGCCTAAATTCCAAGTTTGAACTTGTTTGAATAATGCTAGTACTCTGTGCACCAATTTTGGTACAAATTGTAATTTACCCAA
Organism: Alisma plantago-aquatica; assembly: GCA_963693085.1. Taxonomy (NCBI): domain Eukaryota; kingdom Viridiplantae; phylum Streptophyta; class Magnoliopsida; order Alismatales; family Alismataceae; genus Alisma; species Alisma plantago-aquatica. The sequence goes on along the minus strand of OY856415.1, from coordinate 255,543,436 downwards.
AATGTAGGGTTGATATGCAAATTAACACCTCTAGAGTGTCTCTAATACCTCCTAGTATAATGTAGAGGAGATATAAAGAAGGAGACACCATGTTTGAATCAATTATGACTGATGGTACTCTTAGTGATGAAATGACCAAGAAAAGGGGTTGAATATGAAACCCAAACTTGGATTGTATCAAGTTGAAAAGCTTATATATGAGTGCCTATCGGCCACATAAGCCATAGGAGGAGTCTCATATAGTTTTAAGAACTCTTGGAAAAGCCAATGACGTGCAAAGCACCTCAAGGAAGTGAAGTGTATCGGTTTACAACTTCGTTAGAAAAGTTGCATCGGGTTGTGAATAAAGTGGTGATTTTGTTGATATATTTTGTTCAAAAGAATAAGTAATGGAAGAAAATTCATCCCTAGATTATCCTCAAGAGTTTTGTATGTCAATATAAATGTTAATGCATGCTTTTAAATGTGTCAACCATGCATGGACACGTGGCACCTAGTAGCTCAAATTGATGACACCTCATTTTCACACTTCTTCACGAACAACAAGTATATATACCCCTTCTTTCACCGCTTTAGTGAACTTTTTCGAAAGGTATCTGCATATGGTCCTTGTATCATGTCGGAGTGAAGTGGTATCGTGCATAGGGCCTTGGGTATCGTCCATAGCAAGTTCATATCGGCCAAGTAGGGAGATATCAACCTAGTGAGGTGATATCGGCCATAGTGGAGTGTTTAGATCACAAGTGAGGGGGATATCGGCCAAGAGTGGTGGCATATCGTGCATGAGTGGTGGCATATCGTGCATGGGTAGTAGGGTATCATGCAAGGTGATAAGGAGCAATAAGGAGCTCAATACTTAACCCTAAGGTGAGGCCATGATCATCTTCAACCTTGGATTGAAGCATGATTTTAGGGTTATTATCTTCCTTTCTTTTCTTCTTCACCAATTGCTTATCCATGGTGATTCTTTACATATAGAGAAGTTGTGAAGTTCATCTTCAACCTTGGGAATGTGAAGCTTTGGAGCTTGGAGCTTTGAAGTTGTTCTTGAGGCGGGTTATATAACTTGAACTCTATCATGTTATTATTCATCACCTAAAATGCTATACTTAATGATCTGCTTTTAATTCCGAAATTTTCAGAAATAGTTGATGACATCATGAGTTCTAGTAGTTGCCTTAGACCTATTACCATGAACTATAACAGTTAGAATGAAGGTATAGATCTATAAGAATATGAAATCACCTTATAAAGTGATATCGGGTTCAAGCACACAAGCAAGCACCTCTAACCCGATATGGTGATGCACCTACTTCACTAAAACAATATGGATATGATTTTATACTTTCTTGCTCGATATGGTGGTGTAGTATACACCTCTTTCACGATATGAGGTCAAGAAAACACCTCAAAAATGATATTGGGCTAAGCACACACCTCTCTGTCCAATATGGTGTGAAGAACACATACATCTTAAACCCAATATGGAAGCACACATACACCTCAAACCCGATATGGAAGCATAGATACACTTCAAGATCGATATGGTAAGCACACATACACATCTAAAGTGATATGGGTAGCAAGTATACACCTCTTGCTCGATATGGTAAGCATACATACACCTCTAAAGTGATATTGGGTTAAGCATACACCTCTTGGATGATACGATGTTGAGCACATATCAATAAAATGATATGGCGGGTAACCCAATACATGTGTTGAACTTGACATACATGATAGACTTTATTATTCAATTTTATTATTGATGCATGTTATCTTAGTGAATGGCATGGAAACCCAAATTCAACTCAGTTCCAAGGTTTCATACATATATTGATTTTATATGATTTGTTGAAAGTAGTCTTTATTCACTGAATGTTTATGTCGCATGAAATCTTTATGGGGGCCATGTGAATAAGTTGTTGCCTAGTGAGAGGTGACAAGATGTGTGATGGCCTTGTAATCCATGAGAATACTTGTACAACCAGTGAAATGAATACCTTGGTCCAAGGACCTAGAGGTAATGGTTACCTATTACAGAGGTAACAATGCTATGTGATGATCTAAGGGTTTGAATACCCAGATCTAGTAATCATGATGATGATGTGAAGGGATGAGAATTCCCACTAATGTGATAAGGGATTGAGATCCCAGGTATCATGTGTTTAAAAGATTTGTAAAGTACGTGATAGATGTATTACACGTTTCTTTGTAGCATTTGTGGTGATTAAATGAAACCCTAAGGGTAGGGTGTTCAATGAATCAAGTATTTTGATATCAATGTTCTCAGTTATTATTAATAATTCTTTTCATGATAAGTAATTAACTCTTAATTGAGTTATGAGATGCACAACTCAAGATTTGGGTTGATATGCACGAATGTAGTGTTTATGTGCCAAATTGACATGTATTCTATTTATTTAAGAATTTTAGTCTGCCTACATTTACAGTATGTTGAATTCTCAGTGAATTACAACATTTGAGTATATTGTACTACCAAGTTACAAATGATATACATGTTGCATTTATAAGTTTCTGATAAATAGACTCGGTACCATAGAGATACCAAAGCCAAGAATAAGTAAGAGAGAGATGCAATGTAGTAAGAGCTTTTCTAGAATAATAAAATAATAGATTAAGGGCCCTGACACCGTAGAATCCCTATGAGAGGTATGCGCCTTAGGGATGAAACGACCTACCCTGGCGGTGCGTCCAGTATACGGGGGTCAGAACGCACCCACAAAGCGTGTGGGGAGACAAAGCCCTTGAGGAAGTCTCCTAAGAAAAGATAGGTTACCCAACATGAACCGGAAGTCACAGAGGTACCCATAGAGCGTACAAGGATGAGGCCCACAGAGTGTCTCAGACTCTCCGCCTGTGTGCTCAAGTTAGAGGAGGAGTCCAGTTTACGGCACCATAGGAGTGCCGAGGCCAGAGAGCCAGTTTTTCTGTTGCAGACCATGAGAGTAGTCAGACTTATCTATCCCGGGGTGTCGTCTAAGTCTTGTATGGTGGGATCGTAGTTTGCTACGAGTCTTCATATATAGAGTACACTGCATATGATCATGGCATAAGCTAAAATATGTTCATATATGTTTAAAGAGTTTCTTATAATAAAAAAAGGTTAAGATAGATTCGAGTACATTTTCACAGTAGTTGTTCTTTAAATATAATTTTGACATTTTCTGTTATTTTTATTTGTATTGTTTTAGACCTGCTCAGTGTAGTAATTCCTAAAATGAGTATCACGAGATGAGCTTGAGATGTTGCTATAGTATGATGGGTAAATGATATACATGTTCTTCATATTCCTTATAAAAAGAATAGATGATTTACTTCTCTATCATAGATAGTTGCAATGATTTAAAATATGAGAATGTTCTAAACTGCTTATCCTCTGCTCAGGTTTATACTATTTAACTATGATAATAACATTGTTAGCGAAGAGTTATATCTTTCGCTGGGACAATTGTCTCACCCCGGGGGATCCACATTTTTTTTAGGTGGACATGCACGAGGGGGTTTGAGACCGTACTCCAGAGAATGAGCAACAACAATAGGGTCAACAGTGATAGCTCAGGTGGAGTGTACTTCTGTTGTGTCTTATAGATATAAGTCCTATGTGTCATCTCTATACTCTCAGGTCCTTGGAGTTGGTTCATATTGGTTTTATGAATGATATGAGATTTTGGCTTGAATGCCTCAAGGTTTTATGTTGCTTCAGTATGTATTTTGATAGAGCAACTGTTATATGTTATCCTCGAGATGAGATGAAGCAATGTTGTACAATGTGAATCATGATATGTAAGATTTTTGGATCTTTCAGTAAAATTTTTCTAGATAAGGATCTCCTTGCAAAATGGTTTTAAATTTTAGTGATTTTTTTTGTTAATCCGCTGTCCATGTTTATTCTGCTTAATTAGTAACAATTTGTTTGTCAGTTTGATAACGATCGTTACATGTTTGGTATCAGAGCTTAAGGTTCGCTGAGTCTACAGAGACATATAGGTATTGAGTCTGTTCCAGTGTCCTCCGTATATTCTATAGTGACTTCTATTTATGTAGAAGAAAGGGTGAAGTTTAAAAATGACTGGAGAACATGAGGAACACGTTGCTAAGAGCAATGTTTTTGCACCAATAGAGGGTGCAAGGGATCAGACAAGAGAAGAACAAGTGCATGAGAATTCCCATTTTGACCCAATCAGGATATAGAATTCTATTTTTATGCTCTTGTTGGGCTGGTTAGGACAACATTGATACATATAGTAGACTGGATACTAGCATTACAACCTAGACTACCAGTCCTTAATGCAGAAATTTTGGGTTTTGAAAGGATTCCTAAATGACATAGTCATGTTGGAATAGTGGAAAATGTGGGAAAAATTAACATATGGCAAGAAAATAGACTCTACCATAAGTTTAGAAAGATACTAAATATGTGATGGTAGTGCCCAAGAAGGGGGAAATAAGTCGAGAATTAAGGAAATATCACTACAATTCTAGAGACATATTATAGGTAAGGACATGTTGAGCATATTAAACCCTTTTCTTTGAAATGAAGAGAGGAAATGACTCAACAACCGAGGTAGACTTAGAAGGGCTTACAAAAGTTACAACCTAATAACGTAAAAAGGCAAGAGCAACAACATGAAACAGCTAGACTCTATGTGTTGAGTCAACCTAAAGAAGTGGATGACCATGAGGGGTAACAGTCAGATAGAGCTTTTTCATTTCTATATGCCTTATCTTAATGTGATCCGATAATCATAAAAAGGATTGTTGTAATGGACCTCCCTATTGATTTCCCTATGGGAACATAGGGAAGAAATGATGAGAACTAGAATTTATATTCTGTTCAGTATTCTTTTAAATGTTCTATAATTGCTCTTATCTATGAAAAAGAGGATGAGATATAGGAGTGATGCCTGGAGAAAATCTAGGAATGTTAAATCCTGTGTTTGTGATGGTATGAAAAGTAAGGAATATGATTGTAAATGAAGTGCATACTACCTAATCTTAGTAATTATACCCTGGATAGGTATTCAACTATTTAAGATAAGGTGAGTATGGAACTCTTAGATTGTTATCTTTCTGATTACTCTGATCACGTAGTCATTTTGAGACAATCTAGTGAGCTTAATGAAACGGAAAATATGGCATGGATAATTTTTATCACAACCTAAGTGCAGTAAATGGAATCTGAGATGATCTCAGATCAATCTATGTGCATGAGGAAGTAAAAGACTATAATCCTCATGACAAGAGAATGAGAACAAGGGATATGATCACTATTAGATAAAGTCTATGTGAATAGTAAAGATCTTTTCCCATGATGTGGAAATGGGAAATGTGATCAAATGATGAGATGATCATGAACATGTTAGACAATAACAAAGAAAGGAGTGATGGCATGCAATCATCCTTATAATTCCTATGCTAATGGCAAGGAACCTAGGATGAAACAAGAGTAAGTGACTCATGAACAGTTGAAAGTTCATGCAATAATTAGAGGAGATGATAATCTCTTCTCTTTGATAAACAACCATGGGTAATGATGGGGTGATAAGAGGAATATGTTTCTTTGTGTTCTTTCCTTTCGGGGACATGGCAATCAAGTGAGTCTTATGACACTTGATGTGCATGAGTTAGAAGTGTTGAATTGGTGGATACTTAGAAAAGTATCAGTTCGTCTTGGACTTTGGTTCCAAGATAAAGATATGTGTAACAAGTAATGTCCCAAGATGAAAGAAAGATTCTTTTATATGTGTGTCTTTCGTAATAACAACAAAGACATGGAAATAATGAGAATGTGATGTGTTTCCAAAACCTGTGACAGATACCAAGGTAAGGAATTCTGGTATCTAAGAAATATCAGGTGGTATGGTAAAGTAAAAACATAACTCCTAATAAGATGATTTATGATTTTTACCTGGAATGGCCAACTATGAAACCAGTCTAGATACATAAAATAGTATGGACATCCTATGTTAGGGGTTTATGCTCTGCATAAACGTAACATCGATAAGGATGTACTAATTGAAGGAATAATTGCAAAATCATTGTGGGAAAAGCTTATCAAGTTAAAAATAATTCCTTAGAATACCCCTATCGAGATATGTTAAGGAAACTTATACATAACATCTATAGATATCTCTAAGATAAGTTCTTAATTGATAAGTAACCTCCCCTTATGATAAGAGAATGTACAACTAATGGGATAGTTGGTACAAGTAGTAAGAAAGTTTAGTGTTGTGTCAGTAGGTTAGATGGCACAATAGATATATGATAAGACTTGTAGTCCCAAGTGGGTGACAGAATGTAACTCTAGTCTTTCCTTGGAAGAGAAATGCTAAACTGAATGAGGAGTATGGAAGACTCCCCAGAATTAAGAATCTTATCACATAAATTTGTAAGATGAGAAAAGTGACAAAATGGTGAGGTTTGATACCTGAATTAAATAAGGTATGTATAATGTTTCTCTGACTAAGAAAAGTGTTACCTGACACAGAGTTGACTCTACAGTCAATAATGAAAAGGACAGTAGAGTATGTGTCCTGTATGACAGATTCTATGATAATCATGTGTGGAAGAACTTTGTGTTGATCAAAGTTCTATGGCATCTCCATGACATTAAGATGTTATGTGGAGACTTGATGATATAATGAATAAATTATATTTGTCTCCCTTTACTTGGGATTTCGGGGACGAAATCCTTATTTGGGGTTTATAACTTGTAATGACCCTGACCTGGGTTATGAGGTAACACTGTTTGTTTTGGCTAAGTAAGTTGCTTAAAAATTAATATAATCCTCTAAGGTGTTTTGTTATCATGTGACACACTTATGTTCCAAGTTTGGTCCTGATTGAATGATGTTTGAGCAATGTTCCTTTGTTTTGGACCAAAGTGCAATTTACCCAAGATGAGGGGTTATGTTGCAATATGTCACATGTCGAATGTGAATTAAGCTTTCGTATCATAATAGAGAGAATTATGCTAAGTGGTGGCTTGTGGAAAGCCTAAATTCCAAGTTTGAACTTGTTTGAATAATATGCTAGTACGTTGTGTACCAATTTTGGTACAAATTGTAATTTACCCAAAATGTGGGGTTGATATATAAATTACCACCTCTAGAGTGTCTCTACTTCCTTCTAGTATCATGTATCAGAGATAGAAAGAAGGAGACACCATGTTTGAATCAATTATGAGTGATGGTACTCTTAGTGATGAAATGACCAAGATAAGGGGTTGACTATGAAACCCTAACTTGGATTGTATTAAGTTGAAAAGCTTATATATGAGTGCCTATCGGCCACGGAAGCCATATGAGGAGTCTCATTTTGTTTTAAGAACTCTTGGAAAAACCCATGACGTGCAAATCACCTTAAGTAGGTGAAGTGTATCAGTTTACAACTTCCTTAGAAAAGTTATATCAGGTTGTGAATAAATTGGTGATTTTGTTGATATATTTTGTTCAAAGGGATAAGTAATGGACGAAAATTCATCCCTAGGTTATCCTCAAGAGTTTTTTATTTCAAGGTAAATGTTAATGCATGCTTGTACATGTGTCAACCATGCATGGACACGTGGCACCTAGTAGCTCAAATTGATGACACCTCATTTTCACACTTCTTCATGAACAACAAGTACATATACCCCTTCTTTCACCCTTTAGTGAACGTTTTCGAATCTTACCACCCTCTTTCCTCAAGGTATCGTTCATAGGGTCATTTTATCATGCAGGAGTGAAGTGGTATCATGCATAGGGCCTTGGGTATCGTCCATAGCAAGTTCATATCGGCCAAGTAGGGAGATATCAGCCTAGTGTGGTGATATCGGCCATGGTGGAGTGTTTAGATCACAAGTGAGGGGGATATCGGCCAAGAGTGGTGGAATATCGTGCATGAGTGGTGGTATATCATGCATGAGTAGTAGGGTATCGTGCAAGGTGCTAAGGAGCAAGAAGGAGCTCAATACTTAACCCTAAGGTGAGGCCATGATCATCTTCAACCTTGGATTGAAGCATGATTTTAGGGTTATGATCTTCCTTTCTTTTCTTCTTCACCAATTGCTTATCCATGGTGATTCTTTGCATATAGAGGAGTTGTGAAGTTCATCTTCAACCTTGGGAATGTGAATCTTTGGAGCTTGGAGCTTTGAAGTTGTTCTTGAGGTGGGTTATATAACTTGAACTCTATTATGTTATTATTCATCACCTAAAATGCTATACTTAATGATCTACTTTTAATTCCAAAATTTTCTAAAATAGTTGATGAAATTATGAGTTCTAATAGTTTCTTAGACCTGTTACCACGAACTATAACAGTTAGAATGAAGGTCTAGAGCTAGAAGAAGATGACATCACCTTATAAAGTGATACCGGGTTCAAGCACACAAGCAACCACCTCTAACCCGATATGGTGATGCACCTACTTCACTAAAATGATATGGATATAATTTTATACTTTCTTGCATGATATGGTGGTGTAGTATACACCTCTTGCATGATATGAGGTCAAGAAAACACCTCAAAAATGATATTTGGCTAAGCACACACCTCTCTGCCCGATATGGTGTGAAGCACACATACACCTTAAACCCGATATGGAAGCACACATACACCTCAAACCCGATATGGAAGCATACAAACACTTCAAGGTCGATATGATAAGCACACATACACCTCTAAAGTGATATGGGTAGAAAGTATACACCTCTTGCTCTATATGGTAAGCATACATACACCTCTAAAGTGATATTGGGTTAAGCATACACCTCTTGGACGATATGGTGTTGAGCACATATCTCTAAAATGATATGGTGGGTAACTAAATACATGTGTTCAACTTGACATACATGATAGGCTTTAATTATTCAATTTTATTATTGATGCATGTTATCTCAGTGAATGGCATGGAAACCCAAATTCAACTCAGTTCCAAGATTTCATACTTATATTGATTTTATATGATTTGTTGAAGGTAGTCTTTATTCACTGAATGTTTATGTCGTATGAAATCTTTATGGGAGCCATGTGAATAAGTTGTTGCCTAGTGAGAGGTGACAAGATGTGTGATGGCCTTGTGAGCCATGAGAAGACTTGTACAACCAGTGAAATGAATACCTTGGTCCAAGGACTTAGAGGTAATGGTTACCTGTTATATAGGTAACAATGCTATGTGATGATCTAAGGGTTTGAATACGTAGATCTAGTAATCACGATAATGATGTAAAGGGATGAGAATTCCCACTAATGTGATAAGGGATTGAGATCCCAGGTATCATGTGTTTAAAAGATTTGAAAAGTATGTGATAGATGTATTACACCTTTCTCTGTAGCATTTGTGGTGATTAAATGAAACCCTAAGGGTAGGGTGTTCAATGAATCAATTATTGTGATATCAATGTTCTCAGTTATTATTAATAATTCTTGTCATGATAAGTAATTAACTCTTAATTGAGTTATGAGATGCATAACTCATGATTTGGTTTGATATGCACGATTCTAGTGTGTATGTGCCAAGTTGACATGTATTCTGTTTATTTAAGAATTTTAGTCTGCCTACACTTACAGTATGTTGAATTCTCAGTGAATTACAACGTTTGAGTATATTGCATTGCCAAGTTACAAATGATATACATGTTGTATTTATAAGTTTTAGATAAATAGACTTGATACCATAGAGATACCAAAGAGAAGAATAAGAGAGAGATGCAATGTAGTAAGAAATTTTCTAGAATAACAAAATAATAGATTAAGGGCCCTAACACCATAGAATCCCTATGAGAGGTCTGTGCCTTAGGGATGAAACAACATACCTTGGTGCTGCATTCAGTATACGGGGGTTGGAACACACCCACAGAGCGTGTGGGGAGACAAAGCCCTTGAGGAAGTCTCCTAAGAAAAGATAGGTTACCTAACATGAACCAGAAGTCTCGGTGGTAACCTAGAGGTACCCACAGAGCGTACCAAGATGAGTCCCACAAAGCGTCTCAGACTCTCCGCCTGTGTGCTCTAGTTAGAGGAGGAGTCCAGTTTACAGCACCATAGGAGTGCCGAGGCCAGAGAACCAGTTTTCCTATTACAGACCAGGAGAGTAGTCAGACTTAGCTATCCCGGGGTGTCGTCTAAGTCTTGTACGGCGGGATCGTAGTTTGCTACGAGTCTTCATATGTAGAGTACACTGCATATGATCATGGCATAAGCTAAAATATGTTCATATATGTTTAAAGAGTTTCTTATAAGAAAGAAAGGTTAAGATACATTCAAGTACAATTTCATAGCAGTTGTTCTTTAAATATAATTTTGTCATTTCCTGTTATTTTTAATTGTATTGTTTTAGATATGCTCAGTGCAGTAATTCCTGAAATGAGTATCACGAGATGAGCTTGAGATGTTGCTATAGTATGATGGGTAAATGATATACATGTTCTTCCTATTCCTTATAAAAAGAATAGATGATTTACTGCTCTATCATAGACACTTGCAATGATTTAAAATATGAGAATGTTCTAAATTGCTTATCCTCTGCTCAGTTTAATACTATTTAACTGTGATAATAACATTGTTAGCAGAGAGTTATATCTCTCACTGGGACAATTGTCTCACCCCATGGGATCCAAATTTTTTTAGGTGGACATGCATGAGGGGGTTTGAGACTGTACTCCAGAGAATGGACAACACCAACAGGGTCAGCAGTGATAGCTCAGGTGGAGTGTACTGTCTGTCGTGTCTTGTAGATAGAAGTCCTATGTGTTGTCTCTGTACTCTTAGGTCCTTGGAGTTGGTTCGTACTAGTTTCATGAATGATATGTGATTTTGGATTGAATGCCTCGAGGTTTTATGTTTCTCTAGTATGTGTTTTGATAGAGCAACTGTTATATGTTGTCCTCGAGATGAGATGAAGCAATGTTGTACAATGTGAATCATGATATGCAAGAGTTTTGGATCTTTCAATAAAAGTTTTTCAGACAAGGATCTCCTTGCAAAATGGTTTTAAATTTTAGTGATTTTTTTATTAATATGCTGTTTATGTTTATTCCACTTAATTATTAACGATTTGTTTGTCGGTTTGATAACGGTCATTACACTTAAATTCAACATTTTCAGTTTTAAGAGTTTCAAGCTTATTTTGGTACTTTTGGTTATCTTCCTTAAGAGTTTCAATGTTTTTAAGGTAAACATCGTTCTCTACTTCAACTCCATTGTATTACAACTCAAGATCAAGGTATTGGCCTTGCAAGTTATCAATGCTCTCAAGATGAGTTTTCTCATTAAGCTCAAGAATTTCAAGTTTAGCATACAAATCATCAATAATTTTTCCCAACCTTTTTAATTTAGATTTACACTTAGCAAAAGAAGAAGGGGTAGAAACAAACATATCAATAAGAGTTTCCTTAGATAACTCATGCAAGCTTACCTCACTTTCCTCACTTACCTCACAAATTGCTTCACTAGTAGAGGCCATGAGTGCAAGGTGGCACTATCCATCTTCTTCGGAGCTAGAGCCACTTGAGGATGATTCCTCCCAAGCTGCATGAGCTGCATTCTTGTGTCTTTTTTCCTTCTTATCCTTTGTCTTTTACTTGCTCTCCTTCTTGTACTCTTCCTTCTTCTTAGAGCTGCCCTTGTGGTGTGGCTTTCTTGACTTGGGACATTCACTCTTATAGTGTCCCTTTTGTCCACACTTGTAGCATCTAGGAGTAGAGGAGGAGGATTGCTTTCCCATGAAGTGCTTACCCTTGATGTAGTTGGCTTCATGCTCACTAGGGACATCATCTTTACTTGAGGAGGAGGGAGATGTCTGACAAGAAAGTTGTTGTTGAAGGATGACCACCTCCACTTGTGCTTTGAAATCACTATCTTTGATCTTCTTAGCTTCCTTCTCTTCTTGCTTGACTTCTTCTTCTTGCTTGTCAAGCCTTGGCTCATGAGCTTGGAGGTTGCCAATGAGCTCTTCTATTGGGATGTCACCAAGGCTCCTCACTTCTTCAATGGAGGTTACCTTTGACTCTCATCTCTTTGGTAGAGTCCTCAAGATCTTGGAGTTGATTACACCTCTATCCAAAGTGTTGCCCAAAGCAGCTAGGCCATTGATGATCACATTAAGCCTAGAGTACATCTCCACAATCCCTTCTTTCTTGCCCATCTTGAAGTTCTCTAGAAGGTTGTTCAACATGTATATCTTATCCTCATTGACTTGCTTTGTGCCCTCATAGGTAATGCACAATTTATCCCAAATCTCATAGGTGGTGTCCCAAGATGAGATACAGTTGAACTCTGTTGGGGTAAGGGTTGCATAGAGGATGCTTATGGCTTTGGAATTGATTTAGGCTTCTTTAAGTGCAACTTAATTCCATGTTGAAATAGCTCTGATTGGCTCCTTGTATGGTATGACCATCATCTTTCACATATCAAAGTTCATGCCTTGAATGTAGAACTGCATACGCCTCTTCCAATAGAGGAAGTTGGTACCTTCGAAGATCGGGGGATGCATGGAGAAGCCTCCCTCTAGGTTGAGTGAATCAAGTAGGTTGTCACCCATCTTCTCATCTCATGGGAGATTGTTAGATAAGATCCTTATCTCTAATACCACTTGTTGGATCTAGGGCTTAGGGGGGTGAATAGAGATTCAAAATTCTCACAAGATAAGTTAGACCTTCAAATTATATCTATCAAAACCAATAGCCTAAGTGCAATTTGAAGTCCTAACTAACAAGCATAGAAAGGATGAGAGAAAATGAAACAAGCACTTGGACACGGTGGTTTAGAGTGGTTCCACTCTCCAAACTAGGAGAGAGTCAGTCCACTATCTAGACAGGTCAACCTCTAGGACTTTGCAAGTGCTTTCCTCTATGTATCCACTTATAAATGTTACAATACAAGACCCACCAAAGGAATTACCTATCCATTACAAAGAGTCTTCAACCTTAGCAAGGACTTACCCACTTTGTAAAGAGTCTTCTGCCTTCTTCCAAGGACTTACCTACTCTTGCACAAGTCTTCAACCTTCAAGGAATTACCCACTCTTCTTGGATCTTTAAGATTTGCCTTCTCCTTCACCTGGAGAAGATATTCACCTCTTCTTCATCCTTGAATAAGAACAACAATAATTTCACCTTCACTCGGAGTAGCTTGCTTGAACATTTTCTCCTTCGAGAAAGGGGTAGGGAAGATGGAATGGAATGAGAGCTTTACAAGCACAAGGAAGTACCTCTCTTACAACTGGCCTAACTCACTCATAACCACAAAATGCTATGTAAATGAGAGAGAGAAAGGGGCTCAAGGAGTTGCAACACACTCAACTATAGCAAGGACTTAGAATAGCATGAATAAGCAAGCTTGGAATGAACTCCAAGGGGTCCTAGATATAGCTGGGGGTGTTCCCTTGAGTGTGGGATCACTTAAGGGAGAAATGTAGCCATTTTCCAAGTTCCAACAGATATATTCTCACTCAAAACAACTCACCAATAGTTATAATCACTTTTTCAACATTTTTCATATAGTACATTCAGTCAAGTTTTAATAATGGTAACTCAATCGATCCACTAAAAGTCAAAGCCAATTTTCAAACTATCGATCAAGTTTGTTATGGGAAACTCGACCGATGAGCTAAAGTTAATTTTTCTCAGTGAGTCGGTCAGCTAAATTCTGTGAGTGTGCAACTCAACCAATTGGTCACTCCAGAAAATTCATAACTGGATCGGTCGAGTTTCCAACTCGACCGATAAAAATCCTATGACAAATTTTCTAAATTGACATTTGAGTGATCAAACATTGGAATTAAGTGTCCCTGACTTTTTCTCATCTTAGTTACAAGCCATATCAACAATACAAGTGATTACAAAAATCATCTAAGGTCATTTGGAGTGATTTCCCAAATTGCACACTTGCATTGCTTTTGACTTGAACTTGAACAAGCTAGGGCTTAGTGTAATTTGATCCTTTTCATGTACCTAAAGCCTAAAATCAATATTGAACAAACATATTAGATAAATAGGAATGGAATGGTTAAGTCATTATCAAAATATGGGTAATGTATAACTCTCAAGTCAACACTATGGTGATTCTTCGAAGGCCCTAATTAATGTATTTGGTTTTAAAAATGATTGGAATATGGTTAGAAATGGTCCTTGGACCAGCCAAGGAAATGCTCATTGGAAAAAAATCATCCCAAATATTTTTTCCCAATAATATATCTAGGATGACCCATTGTGTGCCTCAAACTTAAGTTTGTCTAGTGTTACTAACTTTATAATATGTTAGACCAAACTCTTCAACAACACAGTTGAGGTTGTTCATATTCCTTTTGTGATGTTGTATGAATTCTACTATATATGATCATTCTATGCTCAAATACATTCGATTGATGTCACCCCCTATCAACCATATGTACATTTGTAGTTTTAGGCCAAATCATAAAGTTCACTCAAGAAAACTATATTGTTGGGTCTATGTTCACCTTAAATACCTAAAAAGACCCATGTTTTTGTTCATAATTGTAGGTAAATTCTATGTTGATACTATATGAGCCTATACTACTATTGGTTGCAAGTAGATGGTAATTGTTCCAACCCACCAATATACCCCTTCTAAGTCGGCATGTTGGTTTATGTATCCAACTATACATTGTGTTGCCTCCTAGATAACAAAGTTGTTGAGCAGATAATGATGTTTTAGCTTCTTGGATGGTGATGACATGATGTTTATGTTTTTGATATGGTATATGACCACTCTAGTATGCCTTCTTGAGGCCAGACCACAAAAATTCCAAGATGTAATAAACATAGAAATTTTGTAATAGAAAACAAAGACATCAAGAGAATCAACCGTTCAATATATTGTGTAGTGCAAATTAAGTATGTTGAATCTCCATATATGCTAAGCTATTTCAAATAACTTCTATTTTACCATACATGTCTTCTTTTATCTTTTTAAGGGATAAGTTAGCACAATTATCACTAGAGAATTTGATCCCTATTTTTTTAATGAATTCTTTGAAGTAAGTGATATTCTCCTAATTTTTTTGACAAGTCTATGTAGTTATACTTTCTTATTACAAATAAATTTGTTTCTTTTTTTGGTGTGAAAGTTGTCCCTCTCCTTTTGTAATTTTGTAGAAAAAGTACAAAATGAATGTTTATTTACTATTTATTGATTTCTATGCAAACAAAGCCTTCAAGTTTAGTATATGAACAAAACATATCTCATACAAAGCCAAAAAGAAAAGCACTAATTCAATAGTTCAAAATCAAACTCAAGTCTGGAAAACAATTTCTCTATAGAACCATATCTTCCATCATGGACACAAGCATTTATTTCTCTCCATACAACATGCATAATAGTCAAAGTTGGAAAATGAGAATCCTTACTACCCTAGGAAACCAAATCTAGAGGAAAAGCATGAACAACAGATATCCTAAGTTTAGAGCATGCTTTCATCCAAACTTTAACATCAAAAGTGCAATGAAACATAACATGACAAGTATCTTCATAACCTGCCATACAAAGGAAACAAACAAAGGCAATAAAAATCCCCATCCTTCTAATATAATCTTAGTTTGGGAGTCTGTTTAAACCAACTTTCCATGCGTGGACTTGAAAATTTCTAGGATTGTTATACTTTCAAATCCAACAAAAGAAGGGACAATTTGATTATATTCCACATCATGAGATTAACACCCGAATCTTATCCTACACACAAAATAATATCCTCCCCCCTGAACGGATAGGACTATTCATAAGAAAAGAAATTGTAGGACCATTCCTTTGATTAACATGAACATTCCAAGACCCATCGGTAATGATACTACACACTTTAGCATCACGAGACAAACCCAGACTCAGAACAGTCTGTGGTCCAATAACCTCACCAAAAAAGTGATTCCCCATCATTCGAAAGACTAAGAGATTTTCCATTCCCCACATTAAAATTTACAAGACCAAGAAGATCATCTTTAACCCAAATCAACTAATTGAAAAACCAAGAATAATGATTAGAACTGGCCATTTGCCAAATAAAAGACTTGAGTAACTACCTCTCATGAATCCATCTAACTTAGAGACTGTCTTTCTTGCAAGATAGATTCCAAAGATTGAGCACAAAGTCAACTTTAATGATTTCCCTAACTGATCTAATACCCATGCCACCCTCATATTTAGGCAGATTGACTTCCCCCACTTCCCCAAATGAATGTTCTTCTTCACATCAGTGTGTCCCCAAAAAACGTCCCTACATTAACATTCAATTTCCCTAGCAATAGAACTAGGAAGAGGAAAAATAGAAGACCAATATAATTTCATGGTTGCAATAGTAGATTGAATAAGTTCCAATCTACCAGTCATAGACAAAATCTTAGACTTCCATCCATCCAAAATGGCCTTGATCTTATCAAGAAAAGGATCTCAAAATTCCCTCTTAAGCTTCCCTACAAAGAGAGGAATGCCAAGATACCTATGAGGTAATGACCCTTTAGCAATATTTAAAATATTTGAAACAAATCTTTTATAGACATCACAACTATAGAAATACATCAATTTTAGCATGATTAAGGCTTAGAACAGTCAGAGCTTTGAAGTCTTCAAAAATTGAAACCATATTGGATACATTGTGTTCATTAGATTCAACAATAATCATAAGGCCGTCTGCAAATATTAAGTGAGAAACTTCAAGATTTTGGGAAGCTCTAAGAGGAGAGATAGACCCTTCTTTCACCCTCTCATCCATGATAAGAGTGAAACATTTCTTGACAAGGGCGAATAAATAGGGATCTAGCCCCCCTGCCTAACACCATTTCTAGGCTTAAACCTCTCAGACAGTTCACTATTAATAAGAACTTGGTAGGAAGCTGTGTAGAAGATTTCCCAAATACACACTATCCAACTTCTCGAGAAATAGAATAACAAACAGAGCATCCCAACTAACAGAATTGTAGGCTTTAGTCAAGTCAATCTTGATGCACATATGAGGACAACATGTTCTCTTATCGAAATCATGGATAATTTCATTTGAAAGGAGAATATCATCCTTAGTACTATTGTTCTTAAAACATACACATTGATTTGCAATTATCAGAGAAGATAAAACAAGATGCAATCAATTAGAAAGGATTTTGGAAATCACTTTATATACAATATTGCATAAAGAAATAGACCGCAGATTCTTTAGATTGCTTGGCTCAACACTTTTAGGAATAAGACAGGTAAAGGTGCTATTCGTTTTCTTCAACATCCTTGCTATTGTAAAGAAATCCAGACAGATGATCTAACATCTTCTTTGACAGTGGGTCCAACATTCTCTAAAGAACATGACATTGAAGCCATCGAGCCCCATACACTTGTCAACATTAATACTTAGGGAAACATCTTCTACTTATTTAGGAGCGACAAATTTATCCAAAAGAAATCTTTTCACTTCATCAAGTCTGGGAAAATTCATCTTCTCTAGCCTCTTGTCATCAATAGAAAAATTAAGGTTAAAAATAATGTTATAATAGGAAGTAATGTACCTTCTGATTTCCATCATATCATTTCACATAGTCCCATCAATATTGATGCAACTGATCTGGTTTCTTTATCTTCTCACTCTCATAGAAGAATAGAAAAACTTACAATATTGGTTACCCTCTTTCAACACTGAACTCGAGACTTCTACCTCCACAAAGATTCCTCAAGATCCAAAGCCTTTTGGCACAGCTCCGTGACTACTAACAACATTTAAAATAGCAGATTCACCAAGATGATTAGCATCAACATCTTTTTGAAACTAAATAGCAAAGCTTTCAGAACCCTCACATTATTTGAGAAGTTCCCAATCTCCTTGTTCTACACAATAAGACAAAACTTCACATTTTTGAGATTCCTATACATTCTAAACATAGTATCACCCTCCACCTCCATATCCCAAGCTTTAGCTAAACATTCCTTAAAGCCATCTTTGGAGGTCCAAGCATTAATAAAATGAAAAGGGTGCTTTCATAACATATTCCTTCCTAATAGAGACAATGATAATTTTATGATAACTAGTAATAGTAGCTTGAGCAATCACCTTGAATTTAGGATATTTAGCTATAAACTCGAACTTACGAAGCACTCTGTCTATCTTATAAATAACAAAATCATCATCACTTTGGTGATTATCCCAAGTATAGAAAGAACCATTTAAACTCAGTTCAAGCAAGCCGCTATCAAGAAAATAATCATTAAACTCCTACATGCATTTCCTAGAAGGAAGCTCTTTACTAATGCGTTTACTGTCTTTTCTCACAACATTGTAATCACCCACAATAAGTCAGGGATCACTAGTGTTACCAAAAAGAAACAAGATACCATGCTAGAGAGGCGTTCTATCATAATAATCATTGTGTCGATAGATGCCAGTGAAAGCAAAGGAACACGGATTATAATCTAAAACTTCCACCTAAGAATACGCTAACTATTCTATTTCATAAATCTTTGTAACTGAGCAAAAACTCTCCCTTCCAAAGAAGGACCACACTACCCAAAACATGGGAACTATGATCCAAGTCCAAGAAAAACTAGGAAAAAACTTATCTATAAGTTTTTGAATCTTACTACTCCTAACTTTAGTTTCAGATAGAATTATAATGTGGTGAATCAACCTCTTAAACTCCTCACGAACCATTAGTGCTTTATTATTTAACCCTCTGACGTTCCAGTAGCCTATGGATATAGTGAGCTCAACCATTACAACCATTTTCCTCTAGTACTAGGCTAGGAACACGATCCACATCTTTTGCACTTGTGCCACTCAAATCTTTGAATCTACTATTCAAGATGGCTTTATGGTTAGAAATCTTCTTAGTAACTTTAGCTTTCTTCTTATCGTTTTCTACCTTGAACTCAACCTATTTCACTTTGTTAGCATCAATGGGTATAATATTAGGCGTGACGATAATAACAGAATCATTATGCATCTTCTCACTATTCTTGAGCTCTGTAACAACTTTCAAAGTTTCCTTTTCTTTGAGTTGTCTTACAGCCTCCTCAAACCTGTCGACCTTCCACTGTGAAGGATTAACAAATTCAAAACAAGTAACATTCTCAACAACCACATCAGTAGACGGTATAGGAATGTCCTTAGTTACATTTGGATTCTTTTTAACAACCCACACCTTCTTTCTAGACTCACCATATTTCATAGATTCACCATGGCCAAAGAGACCACACTAACTACACTTAACTGGCTGCCATTCAATTTCAAGCCTGACTATATGAATCTCCCCATCTTAAAAGCAAAGATATAACTATGTGTGAAATCTAAAATCAACAAGTATGAGGATCTGAACCCTGGTGAAATCCATTCTTTTGCACTTATTCGTCAATTTGTCTGAAGATAACGGAAAACCTAGGTAGGAACCTGATACGCTCAAACATCCTTTTGTCCCATAGCTCCAACATGATGTCAGAAACTTTCACCCAAACAAGAATGTTCAATTATTTGAATCTTAAGATAACATCACCTGGCTTCCACCCCAATAGAACGACTGACTTACCCCTAATAGTCCATAAACCTCCCTCAAGGGCATGTTCAAGATCAAGAGGATATGAAAATCTCACAATGAAGAAACCATTATGTCTGTGAATAACTTCAATGGAACCACTCACCCACCAGATATGAGAGAAGTATAACTATAGGGTAGGAAGATGTAGTTTAAAACCTATAATGTATCCCACAAAAGAACTCTTCCATTTTTCAGCATTCACAATTGCTTCACTCTTTGAATACATTAACATCCCATTCGACAGAACCAACTGAATTTTCTCTAGAGTCGTCGCTTCCCCTCTCCTTGAAGGCTTGAAAAAATTAGACAAGGATCTACTACTCGTATCTGGGGGCTTTGAGCGAAGTCCATTTGTGCTGATTTACGAAGATGCAGTTTGCAAGGAATCACCTTTCCCATCACCCTACATGCTGCCACTACTCTCCGCCATCACCTGAGTTTAATTTTAATTGATTAAATAAATAAAGTTGTTTCTTGAAAGATGATAGACACCTATTTTATCCCCCATCCACATAGTGTTTCCCATATCTCCTAGAACTTCAAAGTATTCAATAAGGATTTGATTGTCTACAATGCTGCTTTATATTCTTGTTTGGTTTGTCTTGAAAGCCAGAACATTGCAAACAATAGAGAAGATTTTCTCTATAACCTTGTCCAAAGTCTTGTTAGGAGGGCTAAACTTTATAATTTCTATATCTATATTTGGTTCTAGATACATGTTTCTACATTGGTAGGTCATGTGATGACTTCTGTGATGGTTGTTGTATCAGGTCTATATGCATGATGGGCCCATGCAAGCTTCTAGTCCTTTTAGTAATACTAATGTGCCCTATAGCATCTTTTCGATCCCAAACTAGTCCTACAAGTTGTGTGCCTCTGTGAAGGTGTAAAGATAAGGATCCTTCCAACCTAGGGTTTGACTATCCCAAATGTGAATTCTTGGTCCTACCTTTGGGTGCCACCCACAATGTAGCATGCTCAATAATAATGTCTAAGGGTGTTTTTGTATTGAATAGTTCTTTGGTCTGATCTGCACAATGTAAATGTGCTTTCCCACCCTAAGTTTGACCATAATATCCATATTGAACCAATGGGTGACTTATATTTGGAAGAAATATTTAGTGTAGAAAAACTATTGAAGGGTTTTAGGGTGGATATAATGGAATTTAGCCTCCCAGGTGAAAGTAATAAGCTTGAAACTCTCAAGGTCCCAAAGATGTGCAGAAGGCCTATTATCACCATTCACGCTATGCCACCCACACTAGATAGTGAAGCACCTATACCAGAACTCCTTATTGTGATGTTCCCTTGAAGGAATCATGATTCACTAGGAATAGTCATAGTCAGACCATGAAGATGTTTTAACAAGGTGTATTTTGGGAATGTTTAAAGAAGTTGTAGCGAAGACAAATTTTTTGGCTTTATAAAGGACATTCCTAGAGCAAGGTGACCTAGACACTTTGTAAAATCAAGTGTTATAATGGCCTCTTTTTATAGGAATTTGAGAAATGAGATAGTTAGGCTTTAAGTTTGAGTATGTTAGAAACCATCATGGAAGTAATAGGAAAATTAACAAGGACAAATCCCTCCTACTAAGGTTAGACCTGTCTTTAGAAAACAACATTGTACTTGTTGATTCTTTGATCTTGGATGTGTGTGTTAGATTATTTTGTTCCCTATTTTTTATTTTGATGTAGGAAGTCTACTTAGGAGAAAGTAGTTTTTTTTGGGGTGCTTCTCTTCTATTTGTTTGTGTATAACATTTCCTTTTAGGAGGCTTACAGGTGCCACCCCATGTGATGGAGTTGTTAGTGGTGTCTTGTTTACCTTCTTCCAAGTACTTTGTGGAATGGTCTATAAGGTGGTAGTTTCTCACCTATGTAGGTGTTACCATGATTACAAGATCCCATCAGTATGTTATTAATTCTATTAGGTTGTTTTCCATCCTTTCACCATCTTTTTCTCAAGTCCCAACAATATTCATCATCTAAATGAGCCACCAAAATGGATAATTGATTGCAACTCAAAACATTGTTGTTTTTTCCCTCACCATATGATATGATAGTTATTTTGTAGGGTATTTTGGTTTCTATAAATGTATTGGATATCTTTGTGGATTTTGCTATATATTGGGTTTGTTGTGTTTATTAATCTCACATGTCTTATATGCAATGAATTTAGTGTTCCTGGGACCATGCCTAGTATCAAAGAAGTTTGGCATGTCTGGTTATGTGGCCTAAAGGCAAAAATACTAGAAAATTGTTCCTTGTATCTATAAGAGTTATACATTTTAGTTTGTAAACAACCCTAACCTCTATTTTCTTCTTGTGAGCATCTCTTGCAGTAAGCACTTAACCCATATTTTTTTGATAATGATCATACAATTGTTTTCTAAGTACAATTTATTAAAGATAAGCACAAACTTTGTGAAAGTTAACTTGAAATAATCAAATCTCTATGAGTAGTTGGTTGATATAAGTTTGTACTAGAGTTTCAGAGTCCTCATACCTTTTCACCATCATACCCTTGCCCTGATCATTATGATATTCGTCTCTGATCAACAATGTTCACAAGTCTTCCCTTTAGTTGTGATACGTGAGTGGGTGAGTTTGGAGTGGGTGAGTTTGGGGCCTTTCAAGCCATCATTAATCATCTGGCTCAGTTTTTCTTTCAAGATGCACTTATCAGTCAGTTCTGGGGCTTTCTTTGTTGTAGTGGTAGTGTATGGACCCAACTCTGAAGGAACATATATGAAGTAATTTTTATAAAGATATTTAGGTGAAATATGGCCATATAACCTACCATCTTGTATTGTGTCTTCTATTAAATTTTTTCTAACAAACTTACTATGTCCTGGGAGACAATACGGTTGGAGTGAGGACCCTTACCATTTAGTTTTTCTTTTGTGGTTTTGTAAGAAGTTTACCCTTTCAATAATTTATTATAAAAGTTTAAGTCAATACTAAAAAGTATAATAGAAGCATTTGAATAAACTTACTCAATCGTAACTCCTTACCACATATACAAATAGAAAAATGATTCTCAAGATCTTTACCAGATTTATATTGGAACTAAATCCATCATTCCAACATGATCATGCTTGTTAGGCAACATACACAAAAATTAACATGCATAGAAAATACATTATCAACCTATTATCCTCAAGAGAAAAGGAAAAATTAACAAGATTGAAGTTAAAAAAAAGAATAAAACATATTGAAAGTACACAAAGTGTGATAACATATTTTCAACTATCATGTCATAAAAGCACTATTACACAACATATAGAGAAACAACTTTCTCTTTTCTAAGCCTGCTCAAAATAATCTCTAGGTTGGGGTTTCCCTAACCATGGTGAATGGAGGTGGCCCCTGGGCCTCCAAATTTAGACCAATGGCTAACTGACCAGATAACCCACATTCATTGACTACCACAACCTCTCACACTCCAATAAAAAAATCCAATGACTCTCAAGTTGCTTTCTAGAGATTGCCACCAAAGATTGGAAGTTGGAATTAATTGGAGTCAATGTCCAGTTTCTAGGGATTGGGTTTCAATTGCTAACGACATACCCTTATGTTTATAGGGAGTGTTGCATTTGACTTGAAGAAGTCATTATTCAAAGAGGGGACACACAACCATGGATGCGAGATTTTTCCTGAACCAGTAATGGATGAGACGGATGATTACCATAAGCGTACTACCATTATCCAGATTTTTGTATGAGAAAACATCATTTTGCATCTAATATTGGCAACCATGAGGTAATTTTTTTTGACCAATATAATTTTTTCAATTAGTAAAACTACTATGGTTTGAACCCAGGTTAACACGCTTGCAATTGGCATGACAACCAACTCAGCTACCAGTTTACATTCCATGAGGCATGAGGAAAACTTGAGATCTTCTCACTGATCAAAGGACTCATTGTCATCAAGTTTGTAAGTAAAGTTGGCATCAAATCTGTGCTTGATGGAGGACCTTGGTTTCAATGACCAGTTGGTCCTTTTTAGGGGATGGGTTCCTGAATCTAATATCTATAGAGAAGCATCAAATGTTCTCTTATTTGAATCTCATTATCGGATGTAGGCAAGCATTGGACTACTCATACAATCATAATTGTCGGTAATGCTATATGTGATCCTTGAGAATTTTATCATAGGTTGGATGGGACATTTCTGAGATGTATTACATTTGAGTTGATGTCTCTTACAAACAAGAACCCCCACCAGTGGTTGACATAGGTTTTACTGCACTAACAAATTCACCTAGGGTTGAAATCCCTAAGTTTTTACCAAAATAACATGCAATAATTACCACCAACAAGCGGAGGGGTCTTATCATAGTATAGTTAAGAATTGAATCCCAAGATACAATATTTTAAATAATTTATTTAGTTTGTATACAGTTGAACTAAGTTGAATATTTAGAACTAGGAATTGATTTTGTTTGATTAAACTAATTGCAAGTAAAGTAAAAGTACGAGATTAAAACATGGTTTAGATTAATGATGGAGGTCACTGGGGTGGAATCGGGTTTCACCATCTCCACACATACAAATACATCCACAACATGTCACAAGATAGATAAACCCATTTAAATGGAGCAAAAAAAAGATCCACTGGTTAAGTGTGGGAAATCATGTATATATCCTTATGAGATCGATGTCTCGTTAGTCATACATCATGTACCTACTGCACCAATGATATTCCTTTAAAAGTTCTTGTCCGGGCATCAACCAAGTTGATTGATATTGAAATCCTAGGTATTGAATTTCTCGCAACAAGGGAATATAATAGTTCATATAGAGTAGGTGATCAATCCAAAAGACATACATAAAATATTTTTTTTAATTGAAAGAGTTATATAAAAACCATGGAATCATTATGAGATGGACATGCAAAATGGGTAGAGGGGCTAATCCCTACACCCTAGAGAGATGGACTACTTGCTCTTCATGACATAAATAGAGGAAATAAGAGAGAAGGAAGAATCAACTGTAGTCATGGTGAAGAAGAAGATCATAGCTCCATGGAGCAACAATCTTCTAATCTGATGTTGAGGATGATCCAATTGAAGAAGAAGGGAGGCACTAGAGGTAGACATCAATGGAGATTTATTCTTCTTTTGGTCTTCACTCATTAAACTTTAGCTCTTTGGAGAAGGAGCGGTTGATGAGTGGATCAATAAAGGCCGATGGAAGCATGAACCCATCCTCCTTCGTGGTTAAAGAACATATCTTGATGAAGAGGAGATGGAAATGGAATAAGGACACTACAAGGACATCTATGGTGGTGGAGATGGAGCGTAGAATGTGGAGATTGTCTTTCCTAGATGGGCACAAAGTAGCAGCCTGGCAGCATGGATAGAGAGGAATCCATCCTCCTCAATGCAGGAAGGGGTCATGTATATATGGGCTTTGAGGTACGGAGTAGCAATTGACCATTCGGCCAATGGTATCTAGGAGGCCGTCAGAAAAAAGTGTAGAAGGGACATCAAACGACGAGATTGTAGGCTCCAAGAACCCATCGGTCGAAGAGGTTTAGAAGTTTTGTTGGGTAACATCTTTTTTGTGTGTCTGCTGATTGATGAAACAGACACATCGTCGAGTACTAAGCATTAGAATCCCATCAGTCAACATGTCCTCTTATCCATCAGTCAATCACTAGTCAGTGTTGAGTCTCCATTGGTCTTGACCTGCATATGAGATGTTAAGCACCAACTCTCAAGATTTGTATCTTGATGAGAACGAATATCTCGTCAGTTGTTGCTGGGCCATCATCAAGATGGAGGTCTATGAAGAGGCAAGTTGCTCAATGGTCTTGATTGTCAGCCGATGGGCCATCAATGCTTGATGTTGTTTCTCGATGAATTAGGAACACCAGGGGCATTGTCGTGGGTCAACGAGCCTACACCGATGAAAGATAGGTCAAAGAGGGGACAAGCCGATGAAGGGACCGACTATGGAGAAATTGGTCCAAGATATTGAAAAGTTCTTGGGCTTGCTATTCCATTAACATGACCACCATGGCCCAAGCTGGTGCACATGCTGTGAGGCATAATCCTACCATGGAAATCAATGAAATTGAGCAAAAACCTAATTATTGACATAAAACTAAGATAAGCTATAAAGAGGCAAATTCAAAGGTAAATTTAGGGAATTTAGTTTAAAATTGAGCTACATATGTGGCTCAAACTAATATGAATATGCATTCATTAGTGGTCATGGTGGAGCTACCTAATGGTGATTAGTGGGGGATAAATGTAGATACAAAGAAATGCCAAACAATTGTGGCACTTGCAAGGATTTATACCAAAGTAATGGTGGTTGTACCAACACAAGGAGTATGAATATCATACTAAGATCCTTAGAAACATTGGTGCGGGAATCTAGGATCCCCAGAGGTCAAAAAAATAGAAACCTCATGCTCAAGAAATTAGAACACATCAATTACTGGTTGATTTTGAGATGCCAACCCTATAGACATTAATGAAGGATAAGACAATTACTAAAACAACCACAAAGAACCAGATAGTACACAAAAAGAATAGGAAAACAATAAATAAGATTCAAAAGAACATGAGGTAGAAGGAGGATAAGTCTAGCCAAGCATATGGGAGACAAGGGAATTGATACAAAAGTAGGGGGTAACATGAGTAGAAGCCCAATGCAGACTTGAAGTAGCACTTCCGCGAAGACCATCAAGAAGAAGCATGACTCCATCGGAGGTAGAAGAGGGCCTAAAATGTCAACATAATGCCTTTCTTTGCATGGAATGTGCAAGGTGGGTCTCCACCCAAGTTATAAAGGAAATTCAACTTAATTTTTGAGGAAGTATAAACAAAATTCATTTTCTATCTGATGAAAAAAATATTACCTGTCTCTAATGATCACATTGCTTCTATATTCCCACTCTTCTGGCATTCCATTTATAATTTGGGACAAGTAGACTGTGGAAGAATAGTAGTTGGATGGAACCCTAATTGGTGACAAAGTGAATCCATCATCATCACATAGCACGTTTACATTCTAAGATGCTTATTTGAGGTGTATGTTTCTACACCATCTTCCACATTTATGGTGTAAAACTTGAAGCTAACCAGGAGAAATTATGGAAGAAAATCAAGATAATTTCTTATAACGACATCCCTGGGTTGATGCTGGTGAATTTTAACAACATGTGGAAGTATAATTTTGTTAAAGTGCCTAACCAGGTAATATCTAGATTCAACAACACTTTGGACGTGACATGCCTCCATGAACTAGTCATAGTTGGTGACTTGACTTCTTTCTCTATTTGCCTAGATAGATTACTAGTGAGCAAGACATAGATTGATATGTTTCCCAACACGATGATCTAGCTCAGTTCACATCCGTTCAAAGATCAGTTGTGTATGAGAATTGATCTCAATGATGAACGCATATTCATCTTAATTTTAATGGAATTTTTAGTCTAGTGTAGCACACAAATGCCTTAGTCTTCATTAGAAATAGATTTATTTTGATTTACATAGGTTTTATGCTAATTTGTTGGAATGTGATACTTTTCTTGACTCTCCTTGCATGTTTTGAGTCTTATCATGCTATAACAAGAATGCCTAGGGGGGTCCCTCTACCCTTCAGTAGGTAGGATTTGAGAGGAGGATGCCTCTTGTAGGGTGAAAAGCAGTGCCCTAGACCAAAATGGATTTTGAGCACTTTCAGAAGGCAAATTGATCAATAAATTTTGTTCAATACCATGATTTTCAAGGCCATCAACCTTCCCAATTGGCCTAATGATTGACCTCCACAATTGGTGCCTTCATATTAAGCAACATTTGATCAATGACCCAATCTCGATCAGAATTCACCAAAATCCCTTGAGATGACCATTGACATCCATGATCAATCACCCTATAAACCTTTCGATGATCAAGATCAAACTCCATACCAATTGACCTTCCAATTTGACAGCTACCCGCCCAAAAAATACCATCGACCAACAACATGCATCATCCATCAGTCGACAGTCACCAGGTTGACAACTACCTAGTCAAAAGCCAATGATCGATACCCAAAGCTCAACATCCAATCAATCAATCATTCAATATGATGAACCTTGTAAACCACTCGTAGAACCTATCGACCTCTATCAAGTTTTCTTAGCCACAAAGCAATCAATATCAACCATCCATGTGACACAAATATGTCCAATGATACCTGGGTATGAAGGCCTATAAATACCCATTGGAAAAACACAAAAATTCTCTCACAAACTTTGCACTACTCAAGGGGTATAGGTGGTGCAAGTGCAAGTCATTTCTAGATCGATCAACCTAGTCATATTTAGAGTGATCAATCCCCTAAGTCTAGAGCCATCGAGCATCTTTCTACTACATGGAGTTATCAATATCTCCACCAAAAGAGCCATCAATCTCTAGGTCAATGATAGTGATCAATCAACCCTTTCCTTCAACAACTCAACAACCATTGACTTCCCTCTCCAGGGTGATCGACCTCTCCATCGAGATTCTATCGATCCACCTACTTCAACCACAAATCAGGGTTAATACCTAGAATAGAGAGAAGGAAGAAAGTCTTTCTTTGCACACACCCCCGAGCTACTTCTTCTATAGTCATGACCATAATCATGTCCTGTTTCTCTACTACTGATACTAATATCACCATGTTCGAGGGAGTAGTCCTTTCACTGGGGTGTGGGGACTAGCCCCACTACCAATTTCTTGCAACTTCATTCTTATTACAACTCTTGTATGAACTCATTTAATTTATTACTAATCATTTAACACATGTTTTTGAATTGATCACCTACCTTACATGATTTATTATAATTTTATGTTGTGAGAACTTCAACATTTGAGATTTGAATATTGATTGGATTTAGTCCCTACCTTAAAAAGAACTTTTGATGGTAAGTCTCTAGGGTAGTGGATATGTGATTTGTAAGTAATGAGACATAAAGCTTTTGGGAAAATCCACTCATGCAAGTTTCTTGCGTGAAAGGAGAAAATTATATAACTCCAATGATCTCTTTGTACAAGTTTGGATTTGGATGTATGTCTAGATCTGATAGTGGTGGTGAAACCCAATTCCACCCCAATATTTTCTATCCATTGATAGCTAGAAATTCTATCTAGTTCTTTTAATTCTTGCAACCCTAGTTTAATTAAACCAACTCATTCTTGGGATAAATACTAGTTCTTGCTTTAGAACTTTAGTCACTTAGTTATTAAATATGTTTCCTTTGGGTTTGATCCTAAACTTCACTACGATAAGATTCGCCTACTAGGGGGTGGTGATTGTTGCATGTAGTCTAGGTAAATTCTAGAAATTTCACCCCTAGTGAATTTGTTTGTGCAATATTACACATATAAAATTTTGGCACCATTGCTAGGGACAAAAGAATTTTCTGATGAGTTTAACCTATTTGGACTAGTTAGGAATTTTCATTTCCAATTGATACTATTGGGAATCATTTTGAATCCAACTCTTGTTCAACCATCTAAACCTTGTTTATTTGCACTTGTGAGGTGAAATCTATTATGCAAGCGATGCTCTTCTAGCATCAAATCCGTAGTAGACCTTGATCCTAAGATAGAAAGAACTTACCGTAGGTTCCTTCATGAACATAAGGCACATATGTGAGAAGCATAGATCAAACTTAGGGTTTAGGCGACACTTGAAACACAAAGAGACAAACTTGTAGAAGAAGTAGAGCTACAGTGTAAGCCGAGTTATAAGAAGTAGTAGCAACAAAGAAATAGAGATAACAACAAGAGTTCTCTATCCCTAAAGTTTTTGATATCCCCAATCCAATCATCCAACCAAACAATATGTCTCCCAACTTTGAGGTCAAAACACAATGGGTGATGATGATGCAAAACTATAGATTTGTAGGGAAACTTAATGAGAATTGACATGATCATCTCCAAAAGTTCACAATCTATGTGACTAAGCAAGCAAGCCAATGTCTTTGAGGAACACATGAAGTTGTGCCTATTCTACTACTCCCCCACTGACAAAGCTACAATGTGGTACAATTTCCTTGATGACTGCAATATCAGAACTTGGGGCAGAACTGTAGAACAAGTTCATAGAGAAGTTCATCCCCCCTCATTCACTTATCAAATATGGGGGGGATTACCCATTCAAGCGACTCCCTAGAGAAACTCTATTCTAAGCCTAGAAAATGGTTCAAGGAGCTTTTACATAAATGCCCCTACCATGACATCTGTTCAGCCCAACTGATTGAGCAATTCTTTGGGTAGCTGACGATGATGTAAAATAGTTTCTTGACGCTGCCTCCAATAGAAAATTAATGCGTCAAAGCTTTGACAACACATGGAATGTTGTGAGTGGGGAGTTGAGAACCAAGATAATTGGGGATCATCCTACAAGGGAGGCATTCTCAAAGTGGTCATGGTAGAAGATAGATGTGAGCTCAAGGCTATTTCTGAATCCCTCAAGACCTTAGCTATCAAAAAAGACAACCTCAACTCTACCTTCCCGAGGAATGGTCAGGGAGGTCAATTCTCTTTCCCATCTAGGGAATCCCAAGAGGTATGCCATGTATGTAGTGCAGAAGGGCAAACAAGTATGGAGTGCAACCACATCTATCATACAACAATGAACATTAACTATCCCTAGGTCAACAACATGCCCTTCATTGAAGAAGTCAATGAAATCAACTCTTTTCTAGAATAGGGATGCTAAAACCCTAATAGGCTGAGAAATAATCCAGGTTTCCAGTATGGAATCCCAAATGAAGGGAAGAACACCCACCGACTCAAGCTAGATCACAACTAGAACCAAGCTCAAGGTCCTCTTATTTTCAGTGCTTTCTTATTTGCATATGTATTGGATTTCAATGTATCGATTAATGCACAACATGATGCCAACATCAATCCTTGATCCCATCTTACTAATCGTCCATTCGGTCAAAACTTTCATCATAATAACTTCCATTCTAGTCAATATTGTAACTACTTCAACCAGGGTGGCAACTATTAATCAAGGGCATTAGCCCTAAAACCAGCAAGGGAAACTACTCCTCAGGCAAGGAAATCAACAGAACATACCCACCTCTAATGACTAGGGTCACCTATAAACCATAGAGAAGATACTAGCTCACAAACAAGCATACAAAAAATCCATGGAGGCCCAAATTGAACAAATTGCTACTGCAATCAATCCTCCACTAGGCTCATTTACGGGTCAACCTAAAGGCAATCCAAAACACCAAGAGGAGCAAGTGAAATCCATAAGCACATGATATGGATGTGAGCTATCAGAACCTCTATCCCCAGTCATCACAAGCAAAAAATTGGTTCTACCTAGAGAAACTCTATTCTAAGCCTAGAAAATGGTTCAAGGAGCTTTTACATAAATTCCCCTACCATGGCATCCCTTCAGCCCAACTGATTGAGCAATTCTTTGGGTAGCTGATGGTGATGTAAAATAGTTTCTCGATGCTGCCTCCAATAAAAACTTCATGCGTCAAAGCTTTGACAACACATGGAATGTTGTGAGTGGGGAGTTGAGAACCAAGATAATTGGCGATCATCCTGTAAGGGAGGCATTCTCAAAGTGTCCATGGTAGAAGACAGATGTGAGCTCAAGGCTATTTATGAACCCCTAAAGACCTTAGCTATCAAGTAAGACAACCTCAACTCCACCTTCCCAAGGAATGGGTAGAGAGGTCAATCCTCTTTCCCATCTGGGGAATCCCAAGAGGTATGCCAGGTATGTAGTGCAGAAGGGCATAAAAGTATGGAGTGCAACCACTTCTATCAGACAACAATGAACATGCACTAGCCCTAGGTCAACAACATGCCCCTCATTGAAGAAGTGAATACAATCAACTCTATTCTAGAACAGGGATACTAAAACCCTAATAGGCTGAGAAATCATCTAGATTTCTAGTATGGAATCCCAAATGAAGAAAATAATGCCCACCAGCTCAAGCTAGATCATAACCAGAACCAAGCTCGGGGTCCTCTTAGTTTTCAATGCTTTCTTATTTGCATATGTATTGGATTTCAATGTATCGATTAATGCACAACATGATGTCAACATCAATCCTTGATCCCATCTTACTGATCATCCATTTGGTCAAAACTTTCATCATAATAACTTCCATTCTGGTCAATATTGTAACTACTTCGACCAGGGTGGCAACTATCAATCAAGGGCATTAGCCCTACAACCAGTAAGGGAAACTACTCCTAGGGAAAGGAAATCAATAGAACATACCCACCTCTAATGACTAGGGTCACCTAGAAACCATAGAGAAGATACTAGCTCATCAACAAGCATACAAAAAATCCATGGAGGCCCAAATTACACAAATTGCTACTGCAATCTATCCTCTAGTTGGCTCATTTGCGGGTCAACCTAAAGGTAATCCAAAACACCAAGAGGAGCAAGTGAAATCCGTAAGCACATGATATGGAGGTGAGCTACCAGAACCTCTATCCCCAATCATCACTAGCAATAAATTGGTTCTACCAGATGAATGATGAAGAAATCACTCCAATGGATACACCAATAGCCATACCAGTAGAACTAGTGGTTGAATCTCTAGTGTAGACAACATGTCAAATCTCAAGACGGAACTAAAATCTACACCAACCACTCCTTCTATCCCCGCGGTTCCTATATCAAGCCACATGTTCCATAGTAGAGTCATGTAGCTAAAACATGTCTAGGCTCAAGGTTCATGAAGTTCAAGGAAGCGATGAATAAGCTACATGTAGATATTCCATTCTTGATGCTCTTGCAGAAGTTCCTTCATGGACCAAGTTCTTCAAGATTCTCCTCACTCACAAGTACTAAATTGAGTAAGTCAAGACTGTGAAATTAGCACAAACGACTTGAAACATTCTCAAGAGAAAGATGCCCAAGAAACTAAAAGATCCTGGATCTTTTGACATCGCTTATTTTGTTGGGGACACTTTTAAGGAAATCAGGGTGATAAATAAGGACAGAAACAAAAATTTTAATTCCTGATTCCCTATTTAGCATGATCTCATCAACAATGACGTATCTAGGAAGGGTAATAAAATATATAATTGGTCCTAGAGAAAGTCCAATGACTATCCCTTGTTGTAGCGTGCTACCTTGTTGATTTGCACCTAGACTACTATCGTCGTCAACCTCTTGGTCTAACACCATGGATGCCGGTTAACATCATCCTCCTAGTGGCAGGCAAAAGCCTTCTTGCCTGTAGAGTAGTCCACACGCACCACCAAGAACTCCACATTGTGCTACTAGAGCCAACATGAAGGAGTTGTCCCTTTGAACATCAATATGCTAGGATTGATTTGAACTCCCACAATTGTCTCACCCTTTCTATTCCTCCCTTTGACGGGTAGACTTTACTCATGCTCTCTATTGGTTACCACAATCAAAGTGGGAAATAGTTGTCTGAGCTTAGTGTTGTGTTTGGGAAGCCCCCCATTACCCCTCTATTTATAGGAGGGCTAGGGTCAGGGTTTCCAGTCAGTCTAGGAGTCAAAAAGATGGAATTCATGAATTTTCTGAAAATTGCAAGTAGCGAACCAATCAGTTCACTCACCAACTGGTCCGTTCATGGATGAATCGATCAATTCATGCCATGAACCAGTCAGTTCATGCATGTTTCCTATTTTGAATTACATTGTATTAATTACACGATTAATGCAAATCATGACATCAACATCAATCCTTGATCCAACCGAATTCAACATTGAACCAGACGGTTCATCACATGAACCACTTGTTTGGGGCTATGAACCGGTTGGTTCATGCCCTAGTTCAGGCATTGTTCTACCAATGTCATTTGTAATTGACCTAACACTCCAACTGATCGGTTCAACACTTGAACCAATTGGTTTATAGTTCAGTCAGTCAACTTTGAACCTCAGTTGTTAAATTGAATACATAAACACCATTAGTAATAAAGTTAAACATCATTCATGAATGAACTCCTATTCCAAGTGCATCCCATGCGTGTGGCCCTATAGGTCCCAAATTATGTTGGTAGTGAATGTCCGTAACTAATTTATGACATCACAAGCAATAAGCGGTATCTAGCAACAGATCATTTCTACCCAAGTAATTTGGAAAGTTGGAGAACAAATTCAGCCTACAATATGTGATTAGTGTTACCATGATCATATAGTTCCTCTGTCTCTAATATCCAAATTGAAATCAAGGCATGGAATCGACATCCTTTCAACGTTGAATCCATGTTCCTTGAACTAGAGCAGAATGTCTGAGATGGATGTGAATTCACATAATACATATTGAATCACATGAGTATGGCCATACATTTCTCATCCTTTCTTATCAGGAGGCCTAGATATCAACCCCTTATAGGATGGAAAAATCCCATCTACATCACTCATACTCAATCACCATGTGTCACAGAGTACCTGATCATCACCTTTATGGCAACCCCTATTCAAAGTCACATTGGATGATGTCAAAGTACTATGAATGGCATGTGATGAGTGTAGTGACTTCAATTCACAATAACCACTATCACTATGAGAGCTTATTCTGACTATCATTCCATGGTCTCCATGTATCACTCTCATGGTGGGTTTGTCTGATACACTCTTCTCTAACATGTACATGCATGCTTGACTTGATATCACATATCATGACTAATGAGACTCTGTCATCATTCAACACACACTCTACTCTTTTGTATTACTGTTGGCTATTTTTCTTCCATAGTAATATTTGACTAAGAAAATAACTAGAATGTATGTACTCTTATTATACATATAATCTCATTGTTCATGTCCTCAACCTGAAGAAATATGTTATCAAGTAACCTCATTATTTAGAAATCTATTATATTTGTGTCAACATCTCATGATTGAGACAAACATAACAGACAAAATTACCTTTATCATTATCAAATCAGGTATCTAATGCCCCACTACAGTCATCACATGATTCTCTCTCTGGGCATACATACCAACAACACCACATGTAGAAAAGGCCTAGCTGATCTTAGGGCAAGCATTTCTATTATGCCTGAAAACTTATGAAAGAGACCAAGCTTCACCACCAACATCCTTCCCACTAGCATTGTGATTCAACTTACAAATTCTTCTATGACTACCCATGTGGGTATCGTAGAGTACATCCATGTAAGAGTGGTTCCCAAATCGTATTTTCCATGTCACTTTCTCATCATGGACATAAAGGAGGATCTATGATATCCTATCATTTTCACTCATCCTTTCCTTGCAACCGCTCACACATTCATTGATGTTGAAGTAGACAACATTAATTGAGGCTCGAGACAAACATTATTTATGTTAAGATCTTTGAGAGTCTCAAGGGTCCCTTCTTTTAAGAGAAATGCTATTTGATTGATTGTGTTGACAAAATGCCACAATTGAGATAGGGTGATCCTACTTTTGAAGACCCTCTAGATACCACACTCATCAATGCCAACACTCATGAATGGAATGATGAACAAGTGGAGAAATTTTTCCTTCTCTTAAACTCTATTGAGGAAGATCCCGAGACCATGTTTGAATAACTCAAATCTACCTCCATCATAGAATAAGAAGACAAAGAATTGACTATACCAGAGATGAAGCCTCTACCTGAGGGGCTCAAATATGTATGTTTAGACGAGAAGAAAGTCTTCCCAGTCATAATCAATGCAAATATGAATATTAAGAAAGAATATAGATTGTGGAAACAACTGATGAAGAGACAGAAGGCAGTAGGCTACAAAATGACTAACCTAAAGGGGTAAGCCAAGATCTTTGCATGCAAAAATTAAACATGATCAACAACTACAAGACCTCAATTGATCCTCATGCAAGCTAAATCCAATTCTAATAGAGGTTATGAGAAAGGAGGTGATGAAGCTATTGCTTTCTGGGATCATTTGTCATATCTCTAATTCACCATGGGTTAGTCCTATGCAAGAAGTGCCAAAGAAGGGATGCACTATAGTTGTTTTGAATGAAAAGAATGAGTTTATTCCCATCGACATCATTACTAGGTGGCACAAGTTTATAGATCATCACAAGCTTGACAACGTGACACACAATGACCACTTCTCATTTCCATTCCTTGATCAAATCCTAACATAACTTGCACACTAGAGCTCTTTTGTTACCTGGATGTGTATTCTGCATTCTATCATATTCCCATTCATCTAAGTGATAAAAAAATATGACCTTCACGTGTCATTTTGGCACATATTCTTTCCGTTGGATGCCCTTTGGACTATGTAATGCACCAAACACATTTCAGTGTTGCATGTCTGTCGTCTTTTCCAGCCTAACCGAGACAATAATGGGAATCTTCATGGATGACTTCTTACTCTATGGAGACTCTTCTGAATCAAGCCTACATCACCTCTCCATGGTCCTAGAATGATGTGAAGAAGCACATCTTGTGCTTAATTGGAAAAAATGCTACTTCAAGGTGAAGGAGGGCATAGTTTTATGACACCGTGTCAGCTCTAGAGGCATCGAGGTTGACAAAGAAAAGACCAAAGTGATCACCAAGATATCTCCTCCAACAACCATCAAATAAGTCTGAGCATTATTAGGACATGCATGATTCTATAGGAGGTTCATACATGATTTTAGCAAGACTAAAAAACCTTTCATGAATATTCTTCAAAAAGATATAAAATTCATCTTCCATTCTGATTGTGTGATGAACTTTAACATCCTGAAGGAATCTCTCACATCTACCCCAATCTTCTGTGCCCCAAATTTGTCTCTCCCCTTTGATATTATGTGTGATGCTATTGACTACGCCATTGGTGCAGTTCTGGGACATCATGTTGATAAGAAATATCATGCCATTTATTATGCTATCAAGATGACAGACGATGAATAGAAGAATTATGCAACAAAAAATGATTTCCTCGCCATCGTCTGTGCATTTGATAAGTTTTACTCCTACCTTATAGGCTTGCAGGTGATAGTCAACACTAATCATGCCAATATAAAGTACTTAATGTCGAATAAAATTGTGAAGCCCAGGTTGATCATGTGGATCTTATTTCTATAAAGTTTGATCTAGTGGTCAAAGATAAGAAGTGGATTGAAAATTTGGTTGCTGATCACCTCAGATGATTGCATATTCAACATTATGATGTAGTCCCCATCAATCGATCTTTGCTCGACGATCAATTTGGTGAAGGTATCGTCATTCACACCATGGCAAACTAATATTGTCAATTACTTGGCTGCATGAGTCCTTCATCCTGATTGCAGTGAAAATGAAAGAAAGAAGTTCATGTTAGACATCTATCATTACTATTGGAATGAACCTTACCTATTCCGGTTATGTTAAGATGGCCTATTGCCGATGCATATTTGAAGAAGAAGCTCCTCTCATTTTGGAGTAGTGTCACTTTGATTTAACTAAGGGCCACATGAGCTCTAAGAAGACTCCATTCTTTTTGATTGTTTGGGGAAACCCACCCCCTAATTGGAGGCCCATATAGAAGGAGTGGTAAACTTGGGAGACCCGTGTTCCCGCACACCAGTATCTTAATAAGTTACATCAGTGGGTGGCTAATGATGTGGGAGAACACTGCATCCAAAGTCCTTCAATGTGGGTTCTTCTTGAAAATATCTATATGGGGGGGGGGTGAATGGAGCTTTATGATAATTTTGGAGAAAATAAATTTATTCAAATTAAAGTGCAGTGGAAATAAAAGATGAAACTACAAAAAGGACGCACGATATAGAGTGGTTCCATCAAATGACGTCAATCCACTACCTAATTTTTTCCAACCAAGATTTGTAAAATGTGTACATACCGATACACAATAAACAAAATTTACCTATGTCTTTTGTGGATCAAGACTAACCCTCCTTTTCCGCTCAAGGAGAACTCCCACCTTCTTGGACAGGCCATAGAAGGTCACCACCTCTTCACCTCTTCTTTGAATAGACTTAGAAGAGCACCGATCACCTTGGTCACAACCTTTAACCTTGAAGTATCACCAAGAAAGCTTCACCACAACCTTTCTCATCA
The DNA here is from genome assembly GCA_963693085.1 of Alisma plantago-aquatica. Lineage (NCBI taxonomy): Eukaryota > Viridiplantae > Streptophyta > Magnoliopsida > Alismatales > Alismataceae > Alisma > Alisma plantago-aquatica. The sequence goes on along the minus strand of OY856415.1, from coordinate 255,505,895 downwards.
AAGTAGTGAGAAGAAACAACAAAAAATATCTCATGAACAAGAAAGGAAGAAGGAGATTACAATACTCTTTCACAAGAGATAAAATCAAGCAATATGGAAAACTGTTGATGATCCACTCTAGAAAGGTTTAGGTAAAGTAGTATTAGGTGGAGAGGATACTAGGATTGATGTTAGGGATAGGATATAATGATGAAAAGGTGTAGTGTAGACCTAAGATCTATGAAACTGATAGAAAGTAGTAGTACACTCAAGTTTGTGTGTAGGATCTCAAGCTTGTATGCAAACTTGTTGTCTAGGTGTCCTAAGCTCACACCTATTTATAGAAATGGGTTGCAAGTTGCTAGGGAACCTTAGATAACTATCTAGAGGGTTGTTGGATGAGAAATAACCATTATAAATGAGTCAAGTCAGGTGTAATGGCTAATTTAATCATTTCTAGAAATATCATTCTAGAACTCAGATTGGTTGAAAACTTTTTTGACGGACAGTGTCTCGGTCGAGAATTTGGTCGACTAAGTGTGTTCGAGTGCTCACATTTGTTTTTAATGGCTAGTTGTCATTTTGGCTTCTTGGTAAACTAGTTAAATGGTCAACTTTAAGCTGAAAAAATATTCGTACAGATGTGGTGGCGGTCGACTAGCAGTTCAACCGAGAATGAGTCAGAGCAAGTGTATTGTAAATATTTTTCTGGTGCATTGATTCCTCTCTTGAGGGGAGTCTCAATCGACTATTTTGTTCATCGAGAAGGACTCTGAGCAAATATTTGCAATGTATGTGAGGTCCTATTAGTGATTTATATGAAACCTATCAACCCTAAAGTCTCCATTTGAGTGTAGGATATGGTTTTGGGTTGGTTTTATAGGATCATCACTTTTCCTTACATCATATCTATCAAGTTGTATGAAAAAAAATTGTACAATTATATTCATGGTACAACTTGGCCTGTAAGCATTCAAACATATATAATTGCATAGTCTTTGTAGTTGGATCTTGACATAGTTCCTTGATCACCTAAAATGCGTAATACACATGTTAGCACCATTTAGGAAATATTTACATCATCGAAATTTGAGTGTGTCATATCCAAAAAGCCAACATTCTACCCCTTTTATGATGACAAATATTTCCATAAGATAAATTGAAAAAGAAGATTTATAACTTCATACCTTTATACCTTTAAATTGCTTTTACAAATAGACAATTTATCTCATGGGTTATTTTCCCCATTTTGTCGAAGTTAAAAAGGGTTAATACTTACTAATTCTCCCCCTCATGGAGACACCCCCTCAACAAGATAGTCATTTTGGAGAGGGAAAAACTTATACTCGATGTATTAATTGAAAATGAATACCAATAGATGGGAAATCCTAAAAGATAGACATTAAGGCATAGTCAAAAAGCCATATGATAAAGGTACATAAAAAGAAGGTTGCCTAATTGCCAATGAAAGGAATGTTAAGTCCTTTATGACAAAAAGATCCCATAAAGCACAAATATCAAAAATTTACTCAAAACCAATAGTAAGGAATGTTAACTCAACCATGATATAGAGATGTAATAAAAATACAAAGTCAAAATAAATTTGATTTCTCAATCATTTTTAAGGGATGTTAAGCCCATAAATGATTCAAGAATCCATTAATCACAAAAATGAGGTCAATAGAAGTATCTGTAGACCAAATATGAAGGATGTTAAGCCTATATTGGTATAGAGAAACCATTAAGCACCCTAAACCAATTCTTAAATTAATCTCTAAACCAAACATTAAGAATGTTAAGACTTTTTTGATATAGAGTGCCATTTAAGAGTGGAGAGATATGCAAGTTTTGTTATGAATTTGAGATCCCCCTTAATCTCCTACCAAGTTAAAAGACTACAATCATAAGAAAAAGGATTCACAAATAAATTTCCATTGAAATATCTTGATAAAGTATATATGTCAGATATAGAAACCAAGGCAATAGAGATTTAAATATGTAAACCTAAGTTTTGAAAAATTTAGATAAATTTTGTTACTGATGTTATTTTGGTCGAGAATATTTTTGATCAAGCTTCTGCTTGGTCTACGAGTTAGTCAACCATGATTATAACAAATTTGTTACAGAGAATTATTTTGAGTACATGAATGTGATAGCACATGTTATTTAAATCCATGTTAATATAAAGGGTATTTACTGAATTACTTCTCCTTTTAATATAGTACTCCTCCTTAGTAGAATACTCCCCCTAAATGTGATTCTTAAAGAAAAGGTCAAATTTAGCAACAATAGTCATGAACAAGTACCTAAGAAATCTCAATTCATTGATAAAGGAAACCATTACATAGCTTTGTTACTCAAAAGAAAATACATAAGGATAGACATATGATTACAATAGAATGTCAGTTGAATGAATCAAGGATCACATCCACATTAGGATCTTGCCCATAGAAAGGTGCAATTCCATAATAATTCACAAGAGTTCCCCAGTCCAATGCACCAATCTTGGCAAGAACATACTCCTGAAGAAATGTGGGTGCTCAGTCAAAGCAGAAATGGGAGGATATGTCTCAGAATTTCATGGTGGAGTATTGAGTATGGGTAAGCTCGATCGATGGTGGAGGTGGTAATTAAGTGCAGTTGATGTATGGGTTAAATGGATATATACTCCCAGGGTATGAGGCATACAGATACATGTTAGGAGTATTTGGAGCCAAAGGTTGCATCTTTTGGTTGAGATAGGTCATTGCATTGTGGTTTTAATCAAAATGTCTCCTAATTTGATAGGATACTCCTTCAAGATAAGAGACAACATTTGCAAGGCTTTCAATAGAGTAAATAGGGAGAGGTAGAGAAGGTGGAGGAATAGCTTGTTGGGATGTGCCTTCTTAATCACTAGCCCTTTTGTTCCCAAAGTATATTCTGATTTTAACAATAGTGTTTTGAGTTATTCTTTGGGGACACCGATTAAGGTGATAGCCTAATTCATCTAAGTCTTTTCCAATTGATTTTTGAATAATCTAGAAAACAAAATTAGCATATGGTGGATTGCCAGAGAAATCAAGCATATTAGAGAGAATAATATGAATAAAATTGACCAGGATGCATGCAAGGATTGCTTATATGAGAATCATTCTAAATTGAGGAATTTTAGTTTTGTTAGCTCTAGGATATATGTTTTGGCTAATGATAAGGTTCACTATCCTAAATTTAGGGTTTAGAGATGTGGCATAGTAAGTACCCCTTTATTCTTGAGGAGAGGTATTTGGGACAAAGATGGCTCTTTTGATGTCACTAAGACTGATAGTAACTTGTTGATCTGTGGAGACCTTGTTAAGAAGATTGGCAGTGGTGAGATATACAAATTCAACATATTTGGCAACATCTAAGTCTAACACTTCTATAATATCGGTTTCAAAAAGGCGAAAGGATAACCCATTAACCATGGAGGTGATAGAATAATGGTCATCGGTGTCCCTAATGAGATTGGATTAAAACTTGTGGACAACTTGTGCAGACAAAAAATGGAAATAAGGGGTAAGAAATTCCTATTATTTTTGGATTTTGAAGAGATGAGGATGGTTGAGGGGTTTGGAGATGTCATTTGTTTCCACCGAGTGGTGAGGAAGAGGCATCTTGGAGGTGATCCAGAGGTACTTCTCTCCAGCAGCAACGTCGTTGAAGTTTATCCCGTTGATGACCGTTAGTGCTGGAGTCGCCAAGGTGAAATGTCTCTTCTTGGATGCTACTTGCTTCTTGCCACCATTGGATGAAGAGGATGCCATTTTGAAGTAGTTGAGAAAGAACTTGATGGAAAAATATGTAGAGAAGATAGTGGAATAAAAGTACCTAAAGGAGTGCTCTATGAAATACTCAAAGGATGCTAGAGAAGTTTACTCAATGAGTTGTGAAGAGAATGGCCGAATTGGTAGCTATTTATAGCAAAACAGACTCCTCATTCGAAAAACTCATCGATCGAGCCTCCAACGACTATATTCCAATGGTAACAAAATGGCTAGTTTGGTCGATGTTTGTTCAAAAATATTTGCAATATGTGCTCCATCAAGAAATTTGTCGACCAAGACCCTTACGAAGGAGATTTTGTTTAGCCAAGAAGGTTCTAGACTATGGAGTAGACTTACAGACTGAGGGCCCCATCAATATATCTTTGGTCGAGAAGGTTTTTGAATGGGTCAGTGCTCGATCCATATATTTGTCGACTGAAAGTGACATTTTGACCAATATTGTGTAGTGAGTACGAATGAGCTTGCCTTAAGTAATTTTATTCATGACAAAGGAGCTTTGAGATAATAAATGTATATAAAAGTATTGAGCGAATAGATCAAAATAAACATCTTTAAGAGGAACAATGCTTAGCTTTTCTTTAATTACTCAAAATTTGTTCTAAAGCAACGGGTTTTGCAAAAATATCAACTAATTGATTTTTCAGTATCAACATGATGAAGGCGTATGTTATTGTGAAGAAAAATGTGTTTATCTTCAAAATAATTGTTATTTAAATAAGTAAAATATATGCACATTTTTATCAAATAAAGTTGAGATAAGACATAATTATATCAAATTAAGCATGGGTCAAATCTCAACAAGTTTCTTTTTTAATTATAGGTTGGGGATTTTCAAACCCAAACCATCTCAAGGGATACTTTATTTTGATATTCCAATGAAAAAGAATAATGTCCAAGACTTTGAAAATAATGACATGATATAAAAGATATTTCATTTCTATTTTCAACATATTGAAAATCTACAACTTTAGTCTTAGGAACATATGTAGTTCTTATCTTGGAAGCTTATGTCTTTTTAGTTTTAGGCATATGTGAGGATTTTTTATTTGGTACATATCGTAAACATCTCCTTCATACTTTCTTAGAGGCATTGTCTAAGATGTTATCAAGATTTTATTTCCTTGCATTAATCTAGAAAATTGTTTTTGTAATTCAACATTTTTTTAGTAAGCTTCTTATTTAGATCTAAGTTCAACAGAGAAAGATTTGAAAGTAAATCATATCTTTCCTTTACCAAAGCATTATAAGATACATGATTTCACATTATGGGTTGAGTTTGATAATCATTTAGTTTAGCTAGCATGTCAACCTTTTCTTGAGAAAGAAGATGATTGTTACTTTCAAGAGCAAGCATATGAGTCTTATAACTCTTAATAGACTCTTTTAATGCACTATTTGTAGATTTGAAAGTATCATTTTTAGAGCTAAGATTTTCCAAGTTCTCATGAAGTTCATCAATAGTTTTAGCAAGTTTCTTCTTTTGTCTTTTGTAATCAACATACTTGTCATGAAGTTCTTCAAGACTGTTAACAAATTCCTCCTTACATTAATAAAAATACTTACCTCATTAGTTTCTTCTTCATCTATTATTGCCATGAGACATTCTTCATTGTACATTCTCCTCTTTATGCTTTTACTATCATCACTTGATTGCCCCCATGCATCTTTGTAGGACTTCTTACCTTTCTTGATCTTCAGGCATTCAAAAGTCAAGTGGCCTCTTGTTCCACATTCAAAACACCATCTAGAATCATTTTTGGATATGTCGAATGTTGGCGGCATGCTCACGTGTGATCCCTCTAAATTGAGTTTGCAAAGCATGCCATCCCCCATACTTCAAGACCTATTAGGGATTCCTTGAAGACGTACTCTGATACCAATTGAAAATATCTAGAGGGGTGGGGGTGAATAGAGATTTTTAATAATTTTGGACCAAATAAATTGATTCAACTTAAAGTGCAGTGGAAATAAAAGATGCAACCACAAAAAGGACACACGATATAGAGTGGTTCAGTCAAATGACGTCAGTCCACTACCTGATTGTTTCCAGCCAAGATTTGCAAAATGTGTATATTATTCCTTTTGTATACTGATACAAAATACACAAAATTACCAGTGTCTTTTATGGCACAAGACTAAACCTCCTTTTCATCTCAAGAAGAACTCCAACCTTGTTTGACAGGCCACGGAAGGTCACCCTCTTCACCTCTTCTTTGAACAGACATAGAAGAGCACCAATCACCTTGGTCGCAACCTTCAACCTTGAAGTAGCACCAAGAAAGCTTCACCATAGCCTTATTCCTTGAATTAGTAACAAGCAACAACAAATCAGAGCATAGGAACAAGAAAGGAAGAAGGAGATAACAATTCTTTTTCACAAGATATACAGTCAATCATTATAGACAAGTGATGATGATCCACTTGAGAAAGGTTTAGGAAAAGTAGTATTAGGTGGAGAGGAGACTAGGATTAATGATAGGGCCTAGGATATAATGATGACACGGTGTAGTGTAGACCTAAGCTCTTTGAGAATGATAGTAAGTAGTGCTATACTCAAGTTTGTGTGTAAGATCTCAAGTCTTGTATGCAAACTTGTTGTCTAGGCATCCCAAGGTCACTCCTATTTATAGAAATGGGTTGCAAGTTGCTACAGATCCTTAGGTAAGTGTCTAGAGGGTTCATGGACAAGAAATAACCTTTATAGTTGCGTTAAGTTAGGTGCAATGACTAATTTAGTCATCTCTAAAAAAAATTCTAGAACCTAGTTAGGTCGAGAATTTGGTCGAACGAGTGTGGTCAAGTGCTCAAGTTTGTTTCTAACAACTAGTTGTCATTTTAAATTATTGGTCAACTGTTAAATAGTCAACTTTTAGTCGACATAATATTCATCCAGATGTGGCACAGTTGAGCAGCTGTGCGACTGAGAATGACTCAGAGCAACTGTATGTAAATATTTTTCCAGTGCATTGAGTCCTCAACCAAGGGGAGTCCCTATCGGCAATTTTGTCGATCGAGAAAGACTTTGTGCAAATATTTGCAATGTATATGAGGTACTATTAATGACGTATATGAAACCTGTCAACCCTAAATTCTTCATGTGAGTGTAGGATAGGGTTTGGGTAGGTTTTGGAGGATCATCACTTGTCCTTACATCATATCTATCAAGTTGTATGAAAAAAGCATTTGTACAATTATATTCATGGTGCAACTTGTCTTGCAAGCATCCAAATGTATATAATTGCATACTCTTTGTAGTTGGATCTTGACATAGTTCATTGATCACCTAAAATTCTTAAAACACACGTTAGCAACACCATTTGGGAAATATTTGCATCATCAAAATTTGAGTACGACAGATCCAAAATGCAAACACTTTTGTCCTTCTACTGTCAAAGACACTCAGAGCTTGTCAAGTTTTGTGATAAATTCCAAACATCTGAAAATATTTCTAGGAGGTATGAGATGCCCCTCAATCATTGGCGAGAAGTAGAGATTTTTAATGTCTATGGTGTGGACTACATGGGCCCCTTCCCCTCTTCTTAGGACTTCTCCTACATCCTCGCCTCAGTTGATTATGCTCCCTGTTGGGTTGAATCCAACCCCACCATTTCTTTTGACTCCAAACTAGTCATAAAGATATTCAAAGATATTATCTTCTCACGCTTTGGAGTCCCACACAATGTCATTTCTAATGGAGGGTCACACATCCTTGAGCAAAACTTCAAAATACTCTTTCAAAAATATGGTGTTTCCCATAGAGTGGGCACTCCATATCATCCTAAGAAAAGTGGTCATGTGGAGGTTTCTAATAGACAAATAAAATCTATTCTTGAGAAGATAGTTGTAGGACAAGGAAGGATTGCGCTCACAAGCTAATGAGACACTTTGGGCTTATCAAACTACCTACAAAACTCCACTAGGAACTACATCCTTCCATCTGATTTACGACAAGTATTGTCACCTACCAGTGAATATTGAACAAAAGGCTCAATGGGTCATCAAGTATCTCAACTTCGACTTTCATGCAACAAAGGAAAATCATTTACTCCAATTATAAGATCTAGAAGAGTTACAATTGACTACATATGAAAATGCACAAATTAACAAAGAATTCATAAAAAAGTTGGCATGATGGCCACTTGAAGAGGAAAGATTTGTAGGTTAGAGATCATGTATTACTACACAAGTCTGTCTCCACATTTTTCCACAAAAGATAAAGGCCCAATGGTTTGACATGTTCATTATTAAGCATATCTTCCCTCACAAAGTTTATCTGATTCAGAGTGAGAAAACTGATGAATTCAAAGTTAATGGCAACTGGCTCAAACACTATTTCACAATGAATGATATGTAGGAAAACCAACATCCCTCCGTTCTCCCTCCAACATATCATTATTGAGTTTTAGGTGTCAAGCCATTGACATAAAACAAATGTGCTTATCTGATCATTACCTTAGTTCTTACTTTCAACTTTTGCATCCATTAGATAAGCATCACAAGATGCAATCTCAAGTTTTGATAATTTATTTTTAGATTCTAGATGGAGGAAAATATTACTGATAGGGACACAACCACATATCATGGTCCAACTAGCATAAAATTTCCCCTCCATATAAGATTTAGTGTTTTCTTGGGGACGATCAAATTTCTAGGTTTTGGGTGGGCGGTGGTGGTATGTATACTACCTTCTACTCACACCTATCTATTTCTGACTTAAGTTTCGATTCTTGCAATATTACCAATTTTTTTTTCAAAATTGTTTTGTTAAAAAATAGTTAAAGCCATTATCTAGCCAACTTCGAAACATTTTTGTTTATGCTTGCATCACTTAGCTCCCTTATTCAAAGAAATTCCTCAAAAGGAAAAATGTCTATAATTAATCGTGGAAAGAAATTATCCTCTGTAGACTAAAATTCCAAACATCATGTTTCCTTGAAAAAGATGGTAAGTATTGAAGGAATCGAGAGGGATCAAACACATTGTTCTTCCTACTGACTAATGAAACAATTGAATGGAATTGCAACATGTTTCATCATCTTGCTATTGTTTGACTATAGTGTGATAAGGAGAACACCCTGGTGCACTAAACTGTAAATCAAGTTGCATGATGACCCGAAACCTTTTCTACACTTTGTCCTCCATCTTCTTACCTTCCATTCCATCAAAAAGAATTAAAAGGCCACAAAAATGTTCCAAACCCTAAGTTTGGGGTGGAACACCCCTTCTTATTCTTTCCATTCACTTCATCCATACTCCTCGCTATTTAATTGGGGTGTACCACCAAAAATAAAGAAACAATGCCAATGTACTTAAAGAAAAAATGCCACGATACATTTATTCATGCAAATAAAATGCAATCTCAGGCCGAATAAAGGAAAAATATGATTCTTCCTTTCATACCTTGATTCACTTCCTCTTACCTATGGGAAAAACGAATGCCTTAAAAGTTTACCACTCTCTTGACTTGCACAAGTGTCAGATCGAATGCATACTTGTTGTAATGCGGGTCTCTCTAAACCTCATGAAACTCCTTGACATGCTTTATGGTCGGACAGTGGTGAGGAAGTATTGTTGAAAAATGAATTCGACATGAAGATATAGAAAGATGTGTTCTATGATCTTATTAAGTTGGGACAACTTGACCATATCAGGTGGTAAAGGAAACAACATGATAGGAGGATGAGGCAATCACATGAAAGTATTAATTTGGTGATTGTTTTAGATTTTGTGTTATTTGAGGACGAGAAAAATTTAAGTTTGGGGTATTTTGAACATATATTCATCTTTGTTTTAAGTAGTCCAATGTAGCATTCAAATGTCTTACTCTTCATTAGAATATCTTTGTTTTGATTTACTTAGATTTTATGTTAATTTTTAGGAGTTTGATACTTTTCTTAACACCCTTTACATGTTTTATGTCTTATCACTCTGTAACAAGAATGCCTAGGGGGTTCTCATTTCCCTTCAATGGGTGAGAGTCAAGAGGAGGACACCACTCATAGGGTGTGGGATAGCACCCCAAACCAAAATAGACTTCAAGCACTTTTAGAAGGTAGATCGATCAATAATTCTTTTTTCAACACCATGATTTTGAGGCCATCAACCCCCTAGTCAACCTGCTGATCGATCTCTAGAAATTAGTGCCTTCATATCAAGAAACATTTGTTTGACAATTAGATCAATCAAACTTAATTGACAACCATCGAGATGACCATTGACATCAATAATCAATCAACCCAATGACCTTCAACATTGATGACCCAATAGATCGATGAACAAGATTGAGCTCTAGACCAATTGACCTTCTAGGTTGATAATTACTAGGTCTACAACCACCATTGGCCAAAAACATGCATCTGTCATCGATTGACCGTCACCAGGTTGACAACCACCAGGTCGAAAACCATCAATCGACAACCAGAGCTTGACATCCAATCAATCAAGCATTCAAGACGATCGACCTGATTGATTGTTCATCTAACTTATCAACGTCTATCTAATTTTCTTAGCCTCAAAGAAATCAATCTCAATAGTCCATGTAGCGCATATATGGCCACTGACACCCAAGTGCAGAGGCCTATGAATACCCATCACACAACCATAAAAAGATCTCTTAGACTTCACACTGCTCAAGGAGCAAAGGTGCTGCAAGTGAAAGTTATTTCTAGACTGATCAACCTGGTCATATTTAGAGTGATTGACCCCCTAAGTCTAGAGACAACAATTTTTCTTCTACTACCTAGAGCTATCAACATCTCGCTCAAAAGAGCCATTGAGTTCCAAGTCGACAATAGTGGTCGATGGACCCTTTCCTTTAACAACTCAACAACCATCGACCTCCATTAAAAAGAGATCGACCTCTCCATCGAGCTACTTTTGGTCCACCGACTTCAACTACAAGTTAGGTTTAATACCTATAAGAGAGAGAAGGAAGGATGTATGTTGTTGCACACCACACCGAGCTATTTCTGCTATAGTCATGACCATGATCATATCCTCTTATATCAATGATATTAATCTTGACATGTCAAGGGAGTAGTCCTTTCACTGGGGTGTGGGGACAAACCCAATTCATGTTTGTTGCAATTGTGTTCTTATTCCAACTATTTTTTGAACTCGGTTATTTCATTGCTTATCGTTTAACACATTGGATTGATCACCCACCATACCTAATTTATTATAATGTTATGTTGTGAGAACCTCAACGTTTCAGATTTGAATACAATATGCTTCAATTGATGACTGATGAGAACTTCTGATGGAAAGTCTCTGTAGTAATGGATATATGATCTATAAGTAAAAATGCATGAAACTTATGGGGAAATCCACTCACGCAAGTTTCTAATTCCGAAAGGGGAAACTTGTATAACTCTAATTATTTCTTCATGCAAGTTTGGATTTCAATATATGAAGACATTCAAATAGTGGTGGTGAAACCCAATTCCACCCCAGTGTTTTTGTCCATTGATAACTAGAAGATTAATCTAAATCTTTTCATTATTGCAACCTTATTTAATTAAACTAACTCAATATTGTGATAAGTACTTGTTCTTTCTTGGTTACTTAGTTCAGTTAGTTATTAAATAGGTTTTCCTTTGGGTTCAATCCTAAATTGTACTACAACAAGATCCATCCACTTGTGGGCGGTGATTGTTGCATGCAGTCTAGGTAAACTCTAGGGATTTCATCCCTATTGAATTTGCCTATGGAATATCACACACATCACTCATCAACATCCTTCAACCCCTCACCCCTTTAGATTCCTGAATCTCTAATGTGAGTGGCTAGATTTCAAGCTAGTTTCCAAAAGCATCTGGTTAATTGCCATGATTTGGAACCTCTTGTACATCATGTTGAAGGAGCTTCAAAACAAAAAGAAGAGGCTGAAGGCATGGCTATAAGAAAAGGTGAACTCAACCATATGTTGATGTGGCCAAGATCAGATACAGACAAGCTACAACCAGCTTGACAAATGATCCCCTTTTTCCATGGAAATGGATGAGGAAATAAGCAAGTATACATTGTTAAGCTTGAGATGGCTAATAAACTGCTGCTTTGGAAAAGGAGTATACTTAGGTGAACAAAGGTTATGACTAGAATAAAAGAGTATACTAACATATCACCAGAATTGGGCTAAAAAGTCAACACACTCTATATAAATGATCGAAAGTACATGGTATTAGGAAGTAGTACAAAAATGTGGCTGAATCCACAATAAGATATGGGGGCACTAGAGCTAAGTTTTTTTTACTAGATTACTAATGCTGAGTGTAGGGTTTTTGGGTTTAGTTGGGGTTTGTTAGTTATACTAAGGGTGCATGCAATTAAAGAGAGAAAAAATTAATCCTAGATTAATCCTACAAAATTAAGACAAAATAGCAAACTAAGAGAGAAATTAAACTAATGAAAGCAAATAAAGACAAACAATTAACACTACACCAACGAGATCAATCCTAATCAACATATGATGCATTTGATTTTACTATCATTTTGTAGGTTATTTTAGTCATGCTTAAGAAAAATCTCTTATTTACATGTTTCAAGTACATTTCAATTAAATAGCATGTGATAGATCTTGTGCAACCATTTCATCTATTTTTAATGCATTTGGTACAAAATTATTGTATCTTAGTAGATCCTGATGCATTTTTTGTTTTATTGCAAACAATCAATGTATAAATCATAGAAAGTCGATACCACTGTCAACATTTTTTTTGAGTCTTAAGGAGACCCCGCTCCCCCTCCTCCTCAAATAGGTGCCAGAGCCCGGATGACCCAAGGAGTTGGTAATTACAGTGTGCTCAGGGGGAATTGAACTCGGGTCCCCCAGGGAGGACAAGTCGGACCGAACCACCTGAGCCACACTGGCAACATTGTTGATACCATAAACATGGAGTAAATGAGGAAAAATATCAAAGTAATTTCGGTAGTACTAAGAGAGGATTCGATACCACTGAGAGGTCAAATCATTACCACTTATGTCCAGCTTAGAGGTATCGATGAGAAGTATCATAAAGCCTCAGTATAGTCTTGGTACTAGTTACACACAAGTCGTTGGAACTGGGATATCCATACACTAGTCAAGAAAATAACTTGGTGGAAATGACTTCCACACTGGGGGCACCGATACTTCTTTGATGCCTATGATTAGTAGAAGCAATATCCAATAGTTCATTGAATAAGTCGTGATTAGCCTCAATGCTCAAAACCTTGAAGGACGAATGAAAAGAGGCTATCAGGAAATTTATGAGAGAGCAGAGTTGGAAGAGACAAATATGTGGAGCAAGAATCATTCCAACACTTTCAAGGAGTAATCCAATGACCAAACACTGCTTAGTTGTGGCAATGTTCATAGGGGATCATCCTCAGGCCTTCCTACAAAGGTTTCTTTGTTATTCATGTTATTCTTATTCTCATAATCTTCTTTTTATCTGAGATTGAGCATGAGGGGCTTAATCCCTTGTTCTTTAGTATGCTAGAGATACCCCATGTTGATTTTTGAATGATTATCTTTAGTTCAATATAAATTTACTTGCTTCAGATTTTGATAATGGAAGTTCATTAAATTATCAAAATTGTTCTTCATCACCATGAATATATGTTAGCATGATTAATAACTACAGAAGCCATTCTCAAGACAATCACTAATCACTATGAAAGTGGGATAATCATTGTGAGTTCAATTGTCTAGTGAGAGATCATATAATTTAACCTTCTATTTTGATATCACGTAAGCAAGTTAGTACTTCTTAAACAATGTACAATAATGTGCCGACATGTAGTGTAATCTACATGCACCTAATGCAGTAAGTAAATATAAATTATATTGATTAAGATAATCCATGCATTAATCATACTATGTTGAAATTGGCATCCTGAAGATCCCATTAATATGATATTAAACCATTTTAATTCTTTGTTGACTACTTTCAATTTTAGTTTAATCAAGAAAATCAAGTATTTCCTCAGGTCAACATGATCTGTATTAGTTACTAGAAGTCCCTAACTATACCAATTTCATGATTATTGACAACACATGCCCCTTTGAGTCCTTTTACTACTCTAACACATACACTTGCGTACTATACACACTTTTTGAAAACTACTAGAGGGGGGGGGGTGAATAGAGTTTTATAAAGATTTTAACAATTATTGAAACTCAAACAACCACGATGAAGAAATTGGACAAGGAGACACAAGGTTTAGAGTGGTTCCAACTATAGCAAATACTATAGCCGTCAGTCCACTACCCGGTTGCTTACCCAACCGGGATTTGAAAAGAAATTTATTTTATTACCTCGCAAGGAATTTACATAAAATACAATCTCTTTTCCCAAACCCTTCAAGCAGCCTTCACCTAGAAGTCATCGCCAACCTTGAAGCAGCCTTCCCTTGAAGTAGATGCACCAACTCCCGTTGCACCAGCCTTCTGAAGTAGCTTCCCTTGCGATAGCCTTCTTGAAGTAGCTTGAAGTCCCCTTCTCCTCCTGAGAAGTCAACCCTCTCCAATCCGCAGCCTCCAACCCTAGGAGTAGCAAGGAGAGTACAAAAGATAAAAAGGAACAAGAAAGAAAAAGGAAATTACAACTTATCCTTTAAGCCCAAGGCTTGATATGCCTAGATCAAGCATATAGATCTCCTAGCCAAGTGTGTGAACTTATGATTGCTGTGGGTAGGAGAATCTAGCCTATAGGACACGAAATTGAGCTAAGGAGAAAGTATGCCAAAGATCACAGTCCTCAAATTGCTTGCAACAGATTGCTCAAGTATGCTCAAGTGTAACAAGTAAATTCTAGTGTCCTATGGCTTGTCCTATTTATAGGAATGGCCTAAGTATGCTTAAGGACGTTCTAGACAACTTCTAGGGGTTTCTAAGTGCTTAACTAGCCGTTAGGTACAAAGTTGTTGCTTTAACAACGGCTAATTACTTTATTCTGCAGTTGCTGTCAGAGACCATCTCGGTCGACAAATGGTCGACCGAGACACCTACTCGGTCGAACTTTTGTCGACCGACAGGCTCTCTGGAACAAGTGATTTGCAACGTTTTTCTTCAACTGCCAACTAACTTGTCTGTTGTGTCTAACGACTACTTTGGATCTTTCTCGGTCGAGAAGATTGTCGACCGAGAGTGTCTCGGTCGAGGAGTTTGTCGACCGAGAATGATCCTGTTTCAAGATTTCAATTTAGGCACTAATTATATGTGTGAGTGTGCAAAGGTGATCCTAATTAAATGGGATGATGTGTCTAACTATGGTGTTTGGCTAGGGAAAATCTAATGCTTGATTTACATGCAATTCTAAGTACTTGTACATTATATATTTGTACAAGTTTTTACAACAATGATTACATTACATGAAAATATAAACATTTTAGCTTGTGGATTTTCCCTAGTTGCTTTGCCATCCATCTTAGTCCTGCACACTCAAGTAGCTCGTTAGATTAATAAGAATGAAATGTTTGTCATCATCGAAACAAAGGGATTTATCATAATATCCAATTTATCCAACAATCTCCCCCTTTTTGAAGATGACAAACATTTCCTAAATATGAAATAAGGAAATATAAAGCATGTGAGTTTCATACCTGAAAATTACCTTTTGTAGCCATTTATGTTTTGCAAGTGAGTGCTGGCCAATATGTTATGAAACTCATTTATATTTTTGATTTTGATATTCTTTCTCCCCCTTTGTCATTTCAAAAAGATATCCAAGTTGAATATTTTATTTTTCTTCTCCCCCTTAATTTTATATTATGCTCCCCCTTAAATAGATATCCTATTAGAAACATGGATTTTGGTCTAATTTATCCACAATTTGTTTCTCAATCATTTGCAAAGGATGTTAAGCCTTGAAATGATATGAGATTCCCTTAAGCGTATGATGAATGTATATTTATTTCTCATTTATCAAAGGATGTTAAGCCCTAAATTAAATGAGAATCCTCTAATCTTTGAGTACATAAAAATGTCTCCATCCAAATGCAAGGGATGTTAAGCCCTGTTTTGGGTAGAGAGTTCCTTCAAGTACAAGATACTATTGTCAATAAATTCATAAATTTCTTTATAATCAATGAAAATTTCCAGCTACACATGGTGGTTACAATGTTTTTTGTAAGCTTCTTCAATCAAATGGTCAAAGTTGTTTTTATGAGCTCCCCCTTAGTTTTATGCTTTGCAATATGTTTGAAGAGTGTCCATATGAATAAAAGAATACTCTGTTCCACAAATGATGTTCAACACGCATCCTTGGTTTAAAATTATTTGATGAGCAATCATTTGCAGCAGAATTATTTCAGACTTGACAACAGAGACCTGCTCGGTCGACGATTTCTCGACCGACAGTGTTCTCGGTCGACTAGTGACTCGACCGAGAATGTTTCTGGAGAACTGTTTGTCATAGATCATTATCAATTTAGCCACAAGGTTTTATTTATTTCTCCCTTTATTTGGTATGCTCTACAATAATCGTCTTTATAATCCATTTATTTACAAGATGTCTCACATGCGAAAAGATATCCATCCAAATCAACAAAAGAATAAACAATTTTATTAATAAGCATGGAAAGATAGACACATCATACAGAAGTGATCCATAACAATCATTCAAAGCAAGTCATTACAACTAATATTTCTCCAACACTCACTGAAAAAATTTAAGAATTACATCAACGTCAGGATCTTTCCCAATAAATGGCTCAGCTCCATAGTATTGAACCAAGGTTTGCCAATCTAGAGCTCCCGTCTTGGTTAAAGCATATGCTTCCAAGAATGTAGGAACTCGGTCAAATCGGAAATGAGCAACGATATCTTGCAATTGCATAGATGAAAATTGAGTATGCGTTAGATCCATGGATGGTGGAGGTGGAGTTTGATAGTAGTTGTACGAAGGATTGTATGGATTGAGCATGCCTGGATTTAAAGAATATGGATATTCATCAGTTTGGTTTGGGGAAAGGGTTTGCATTCTTTGGTTTAAATATGTCATGGCATGATGATTGTAGTCTAATTGTCTACTAAGGTGATATTGGGAGCCGGCAATATAAGTAAGAGTATTTTGAATGGGGTCTTGTGGTAGGGTAGAAGGAGGAGGTGGTGGTATGTCCTGATGAGATGTTTCTCCTTCTACTGTAGCCCTTTTGTGACCAAAATCTATTCCCATTTTCTCTACGGTATTCTTACTTATCTTTTGTGGTCGACGCTCCCATGTATATCCCATATCCTCAATGTTTGTTTTAAGAAAATGTTGAGTTATTTGGCAAACGAAATCCGCATATGGTGGGTTGCCAGAAAACTTAATCATGTTTTTAAGAATTATACGGATGAAGTTTGTGGGAATGCGGCTTATGATGGCATAAATGAGGCACATGCGGAATATTGGAACTTCAGATTTGTTGGCTCTAGGGTGAATATTTGTAGAAACAATGAGATTTACAATCCTACAGGCTGGTTTGAGATTTATAGCATAGTAGGTTCCCCTATCTTCATGACAAGTAGTGTTGGATTGAAAAATAGCTCTTTTTATTTCACTAAGGCTAATGGTATGATCATCTTGGGAGAGTTGATTTAGTGGATTTCCGGTGGTGAGATCAAGGGAATCTTGGTATTCATCTATGTCAATTTCTAGCATGTCAAGAATATCCCCTTCGGTAAATTTAAGGCTATGCCCATTGACCATGGTGTAGAAGAAAGTGGTTTCATTTTTAGTATGGGATATGAGATTGGCATAAAATTCGTTGACTACCTTAGTGGAATAGAAAGGGAAAGAGGGATTGATGAAGTCCTTCAATTTTTGCACTTCAAAGAGATCTTCCAGATCGACTATGTTGATGAAGTCCATGACTTCGACTGGTCGTCGTGGAAGAGGGGCTTTGGAGGAAAGTCGTAGATACCGATCACCAGCATCTCCATCGACGAAGGCGATGTCGTTGATGATCGTCAGTGGTGGAGTAGCTTCCCGAGCTTCCCTTCCTTTTCTTCCGGCGACCTTCTTCTTCCCACGGACAGCTGATCATGAGGCCATTTGTGTTACTTGAGTGTGGAGAAGAAGCAAGGAAGGTTGGAGGATGAGGATGCTGAAGAGTAGCACAAAAATGCACTAGAGAGGGACTATGGAAACAAGAGTATGTAAGTGTGAGTTGGTGACCCGTTTTTGCCCCCTTTTATAACATTCCAGCGACCAGGTCGGTCGACGATTCGTCGACCGAGCGTCCGCAACGGTCATGTTGCAGACGCGCCACTCGGCTCCCCAACGGTCAAATAACGGTCATAAACGGTCATAACGGTCGGTTTACAATGGTCGTATCCAACGGCTATTTCTCGGTCGACCAATTGTCGACCGACATTGTCTCGGTCGAACATTTGTCGACCGAATGTGTGTCTGATACTAAATCTGTATAGATTCTGTCGGTCGAGAGAGAGGGACTGACCGAGAGGTTTTCGGTCGAAGTGTTCGTCGACCGAGAGACTTACTGAGTACGATTTTGAGGCTGAATTTTAAGACTATTTTTGTAGAGCCTACATATATAGATGTGTTTATTATTGACAGTATTGGTGACAAGTTGTGATCATAAATTAATTTCTTTTAACCATAAAAGGATATTCAAAATAGTTATTATGTCAAACTTATTTTAGGTCGAATTTGACTACGACCATAGCGCCCCTTAGTCAAGTTTTATTTTGACCAAGAGGCAAATTTTGCAGATTTTTCAGATTGAATATATTAAGTATAATATCTGCATAAAATTTAAACATCAAGTTGAAGCATACTACTTAATTGGAGGCACAATTAATTATTTCAAAGATACTGAGTTAGAGTTTTTGTTGCAAGCAATAACATATAACTAATAAATTATTTTGCTTGCTTATATATTTTCATGGATCCATGCATACAATTTTCTATGCGCACCCAATGATGAAAGCATGGTATAACAGCATACAATGATCATTCCATTTTATAATTAGTATATGAATAGACCAGAAAATACTTTTACAAAAAAATCATATGAAAATAGGAATTTTCTTTTCATTTGACTTAGACTTTAAATCATCTAGGGAACAAACTAATATTAATTTCATTTACATTTGTAATTATGTAGAGTTGAGATAGACATAGAAATATGCAACTAATGTCTTTGGTCATATCTCAACTTGATTTTGTTCATTTAGTTTGGAGGTTTTGGAACCCAAACTAACTCTACATCTTTTCTCTTATAAGGACATGAAAATGAATAGTGACCAAGGCGCAAACAGTAATGACAACATATTGAGTCAACTTCATATCTTTTTCTATGGTTGTGTCCTATGTTGTCATTGGGTGAGGATGTCCTTTTAGGTACATATATAGATTGGGTTTGTGACTTTCTCTGACTAGGTTGTTGATGAGATTTTCCTTTAGGCTTGTAACCTAGTCCCCTTCTCCCAATTTGTTGATAGGGATTATCTAGAATTTGATCAAGAATGCCATGGTTATTCAAACTACGAACTTGTTGTTGTAGCTTGGCAATCTCATCCATTCTTTTCTTAATGTCTATTTTTGCTTGGTCTAGATTGGATGACAATAAATTTCTTTCATTAACAATAGTGTCATAATCTATATGGGTGCACAATAATGGTTGTTTTTGAAGATCGTTTACTTGAGTTTGTAAGTTTGAATTTTCAACAGAAAGGAGCTTGCAATCGGCTTCCATAGATTTTAACTTAAGATCAGAAAATTTATTTCCTTCTTTAAGATCCTCATTTTCAGATGCAAGAGCAAGAAGTTTAACATTTAGATCATCATTTTCCTTATTTGATTTCTTTAATTTCTTTTTGCACTCAACATATTTATTATTTGTTTCTTTAATAATAGCAACTAGTTCTTCTTTAGATAAATAAAAAAGACTTACCTCTTCTTCTTCTTCTTCACTAGTTGTAGCAATAAGGCATTCTTTGTGCTTATCCTCTTCCTTTGATCTCCATGGGCATCCGGTTGTTTTGTGGCTTGTTCCTAAACACCAATTGCAGCATGTAGTGGTTTCGTCCAAGCACTTTTCACCATTTCCCTCTATTCTTCAAGACCTGGTTAGGGTTCCTTGAAGCCTGCTCTGATACCAATTGAAAACTACTAGAGGGGGGGTGAATAGAGTTTTATAAAGATTTTAACAATTATTGAAACTCAAACAACCACGATGAAGAAATTGGACAAGGAGACACAAGGTTTAGAGTGGTTCCAACTATAGCAAATACTATAGCCGTCAGTCCACTACCCGGTTTCTTACCCAACCGGGATTTGAAAAGAAATTTATTTTATTACCTCGCAAGGAATTTACATAAAATACAATCTCTTTTCCCAAACCCTTCAAGCAGCCTTCACCTAGAAGTCATCGCCAACCTTGAAGCAGCCTTCCCTTGAAGTAGATGCACCAACTCCCGTTGCACCAGCCTTCTGAAGTAGCTTCCCTTGCGATAGCCTTCTTGAAGTAGCTTGAAGTCCCCTTCTCCTCCTGAGAAGTCAACCCTCTCCAATCCGCAGCCTCCAATCCTAGGAGTAGCAAGGAGAGTACAAAAGATAAAAAGGAACAAGAAAGAAAAAGGAAATTACAACTTATCCTTTAAGCCCAAGGCTTGATATGCCTAGATCAAGCATATAGATCTCCTAGACAAGTGTGTGAACTTATGATTGCTGTGGGTAGGAGAATCTAGCCTATAGGACACGAAATTGAGCTAAGGAGAAAGTATGCCAAAGATCACAGTCCTCAAATTGCTTGCAACAGATTGCTCAAGTATGCTCAAGTGTATTCTCAAGTGTAACAAGTAAATTCTAGTGTCCTATGGCTTGTCCTATTTATAGGAATGGCCTAAGTATGCTTAAGGACGTTCTAGACAACTTCTAGGGGTTTCTAAGTGCTTAACTAGCCGTTAGGTACAAAGTTGTTGCTTTAACAACAGCTAATTACTTTATTCTGCAGTTGCTGTTAGAGACCATCTCGGTCGACAAATGGTCGACCGAGACACCTACTCGGTCGAACTTTTGTCGACCGACAGGCTCTCTGGAACAAGTGATTTGCAACGTCTTTCTTCAACTGCCAACTAACTTGTCTGTTGTGTCTAACGGCTACTTTGGATCTTTCTCGGTCGAGAAGATTGTCGACCGAGAGTGTCTCGGTCGAGGAGTTTGTCGACCGAGAATGATCCTGTTTCAAGATTTCAATTGAGGCACTAATTATATGTGTGAGTGTGCAAAGGTGATCCTAATTAAATGGGATGACGTGTCTAACTATGGTGTTTGGCTAGGGAAAATCTAATGCTTGATTTACATGCAATTCTAAGTACTTGTACATTATATATTTGTACAAGTTTTTACAACAATGATTACATTGCATGAAAATATAAACATTTTAGCTTGTGGATTTTCCCTAGTTGCTTTGCCATCCATCTTAGTCCTGCACACTCAAGTAGCTCGTTAGATTAATAAGAATGAAATGTTTGTCATCATCGAAACAAAGGGATTTATCATAATATCCAATTTATCCAACACTTTTTAGTTGTGTCAAGTTCTTGGCCCAATTTCCAGGGAGTTTACAACGATAGCACTTCGAGTGATAAAATTGATCACTCAGGCCCTTTTTACATTTTTTGATAATTTTTTCATCTTAAAATAATTAATAAAATATTTTTTCTACTTAGAAGTAATATTTTGTGTTCTAATACTAGATTTCTACTTTTTAGGTACTTGTGCATTGTCCAAAATTGGACTACTAACCATAATGATCGTAGCCTACCATTAGCAGACCTTACAAAGCTCTTTGAGAAAACTAAATACATAGACTCATCTCCAGGGCCAATTCCAGGCACACCAACAACACTAGAGGTTACACTTGGAAGGCAAGGGAGAGCATACGATTGTTCCAGAAGATCCCGTGGTAGAAGAAGAAGATGAAGATAATATGTCTAACCAAGCTGAAGATAATGAGGATGTGGTAGTTCTAGATGATGACTAGACCATTTTGGAGAAATTACATGCATCATTAGCCATAAATCAGTTGGATCCTATAAGACTATAAATGGTCAATGTGGGAAGCTATAAAATTGATTGAACACTTGTTGCATTGATCAAGTCATTGGCATTCAATAAGTACAACATAGATGACCTTATGCAATACATTAACAACTTTTTTGAGAGATGTAACATGTTGAAGGTACATAGGCTCTTGGTACCAGATGATTGACTTTTTTTCTAGAGGTACTTTCTTCCTTAGAAGACCTGTGACTTGGTTGAAAAAATTCATGGATTCAAGTGGCATGCAAATGAATCCTAGTCATAGGCTTGGAAATAATATCAAAATATATTTAGGAAGGTACCATATCATGGGATTGATGTGTATGGTCATTCTAAGACCTTCTACTATGGATTGCACAAGGGAGA
This sequence comes from Alisma plantago-aquatica, assembly GCA_963693085.1. Lineage (NCBI taxonomy): Eukaryota > Viridiplantae > Streptophyta > Magnoliopsida > Alismatales > Alismataceae > Alisma > Alisma plantago-aquatica. Next base: position 255,483,709 of record OY856415.1, on the reverse strand, counting down.
GATGACCACTCTAGACAGTGCATGTGCATGCCTTTTTGTGAATAGTAAGGCATGAAAGTGTCATGAAATTCCAAAGAATATGGATAGGAATCAATCTGAGGATGATGAGTGTAAACATCATGTAGAACCAAAGTGTGTCATGGAATCATGTGAAGTCATATGGAACTTAAGACATTGATGGCTCAAACTGACAAGGAAACTAGAGAGGACGATGTTGGTGATATGCCCTGAGAGCCAATCATATGATAATTGTAACATCATGTCTTATAATTGATTTGATTATTAATAACTGAATTTCTAATTATTATGTTTCTTTTAGTATGAGATAGTGAATAAATATAATAATGCCCAAAGAATGTGTGACTCAATGACATGTGAATTTTGGTTGAGGACCTAAACTTGAGATCATGTGTATGTTAAGAGTATTCACTCTTGTGTGAGTCCCTAGTCATACATTATTATGGAAATTAAGATAACAATAATACATTAAAACTAGTATGTGAGTTGATCGATGACCACATCTCATTAGTCATGATATTGGATATCAAATCAAACACATGGGCAGTTGTTTTGAACAAGTATATTAGACAGACAAACTTTAACTGTGATACATGGAAGCCGATAATAGCAGTCAGAATCACATCCCAATGTGATAGTGGTCCTTATACTTGAAGTCACTACAATGATTACATGTTGTTCAATGTGCTATAATACTACTAAAACCTTGAAAAGGGTTGCTATACAACTAGTTCTTATGTACGGTGGGATACATGTGGATTATTGTGAGTGATGTAGATGAAATTTGTCCCTCCCATTGAAATGATATCCCAACCACTTGATGAGTGAGACTATGAAATGCATAACTCTACTCATGTGCATAAATATATGATATTGATCTCATGTGTATCTCAATAGTCTACTCTAGATCAAGGAACAAGATTGTATACTAAGAGGATGACGTTTCCATTCTTTAGATTCAATATGGATATTAGAGACAAAGGGATTATTCAATCACTATAACACTTGGCCGCAATACTAGGTTAAGTTCTTCTCCAACTTCTCCAATTACTTGGGTATAATGAAGTCTTGCTAGATACCGATCATTACTCATGAAATCATAATTTAATTATGAATATTACCGCCAACTTAATTTGGAGCCTACAGGGTCACACATGCATTGGAATAGGAGTATAATTGTGGGCATGATTGGAAATGTTCCAAGTCAAATTGATTACTAAAATGTTTAGGTAATCAACTAGAATAATATTGGAATATTATATAACTTTTTTGTTTAAAATGTTTAATCCAATTAATTGAATTTGAATTTTTGACTTATATGATAAGTTGATCGGCGGCTAGCTCCGAGCGGTCAGATATCCAGATGACTGAAAATTAGTAAATCAATTAATATGATTCTTTGTTTAATTAATGAACTACATGTTTCTAAAATATTCTAATTGCCTATTTGGCAGTCCACGAGTGGCCTGCTTTAAACGCAGACAAAACCTTTTGTTTCCTAGGGTTTTTGGGAAACCCTACTTCCTTCCTGATCCAACCCTATTCTAGGGCTGTATCTTGTGTCATTTTGTACTTTTATCACATTCAAATGCACTAGAATTACATGTTATTCTCCCCGATATGATTATCATTGCAAATATGCTTATGGATGGTCTTTGCACTGTTTTTCAGGTACTTGGACCATGCTTAGATGGAAGAGAGAGAAGGAGGGACCCAGAGAAGGCCCCAAAGTCTCCCTCAACCTACCTCCAGTGGCCAAGAATCATCATCGAGCAAAGACATCCAAAAATGACAAAGTTAGATGAAAAATCAAGAAGTCGAACCTCACCACGACCGTGGCCACAATGCCACGGTCGTGGCTTTTTTGTACCAAACTAACAGGTTGCAACAGGGAAATCCATAGATCACCCACGATCGTGGCCTCCCAGCCACGACCGTGGCCACTGAAGACAACACGACCGTGGCACCCTGCCACGGTCGTGGGAATTAATTTGCAAAAAGTCAGGTTGCAACAGGGATTTGGCCTCACTGACCACGACCGTGGCCAAGTCGCCATGACTGTGGCCGATGCTGATCAAGACGCCCGTGGCCCCTCCCCACGGTCAGCTCCAACTCCTCCAAAACGGCCGTGTTACCCAACACGACCGTGGTGCATGCTACCCACCACGACCGTGGCACTCCGCCACGGCCGTGGCCACCACCATCTCACCACTTCCTTCACCCCACGACCATGTTCACCACCCCACGGTCGTCCCCCACTACCATCACCACGGCCGTGGTACACCCACCACGACCGTGGTGCTCACCTACCCTATACAACTTTCCACTGTTTTTCCTATTTTGCCCCCACTTAGCCCTAGCTCCTATATAAGCACTAGTTGCTTCTAGGGCTCGAGAGAGAGCACTCCCTAGCCGACCCTAGCTGCTTCCTTTGCCTCCATTACTCCCATCCACATACTTCCTTGCATTTACTCCCATTTCCACCCATTTTCCACTCATTTCCACCATAGAAACCTAGTTTCTCTAGGTTTCTATCCATCCATTCCACCATTTCCCTGCCCTTGAGCACCCTTGGAGGAGGAGGCTCGTGGCCAGCAGCAAGGAGGTGAAGGTGGTCGAGCTACATCAAGCATCCATGGCGTTTCTTACTCTCTTTCCCTTCTCCTTTGTTTCAGTTTTGATCATGTATAGCTAAGCCCCCCTTGGGTGGGCTGTTTGGGGCAAAAATGTGACTGTGATACCATGTTGGGGGAATATAATTTGTAATGAACATATTTCACTTCTATGATGATTGCCTTTTCTTACATCTCATTTCCCATTACTTGTGCATGTGCTTGTTGTTTAATTGCATTAATTGCTTGCCTTGTGGTGCTTGAAGACATTTGCCTCTAGGGTGTTGGTTTCTATGTAGCTATCATAGGATCGGCTCCTAGGTCCCTAATTCAGATCCCTAGCTAGCCCCCTATCTTCCTACATAATCACCTTCTTCCTACATGCAAATGTGAGTTCTAAGTGACTAGTATAAGTGTGATTAATGCAATTGCCTAGGATTTCCTAAAGGCTGAGGTGGCTAGTGGCATGAGGTCAAATATCCTCATCTCTACTCCCATCCTCACCCTTGGTCCTCAATTGACTAATACCACTTATCCTAGAGACCTAGACTTGGTAAGTCCTATGAGAACTACACCTAGCCCTAGTTCTCCAACTAGTAGCATAGGGTACATTCTCATAGCACCCACCTTGTTGTTTGGTTTGGTAATCTAGAATGAAATATGCTATTTGCTTATTGTGGTGACATCCCCCAATTAATGTCAAGGTCACATTCCCAAACAACAGAATGAGGATGGGCAAGGACAGGGGCAGAAGAAGCCACACTATAGCTCCAAGTTTGAGGATGAGGTTCTAGGAAGGCTAATGAGCCTAGATGAAGTAAAAAAAGATGTCAATGCACATGGGCAGTCTATAAACCATCTTGAGCAGAGGTTGGACCAAATTTCTCTCTCTTTGGCTAGAAGGGAAGAAGGTAGACTTCCATCTCAACCACTGCCAAATCCAAACAATGATGGGGTTTTTCTAGGGAACACTTCGAGTGATTATGTTCCACCATCTTACCAAGCCCCACCAAACCCCTATGCTCCTCCACCTCCTCAAGCGCCGCTCAATTATCAATATGCTCCACCTCCACCTCACACTTACCAACAACCACCTCCACAATATCACCCCCACCACAACAACAACCGCAACCCCAATTCATCCTTCAAAATCCCAACTCCCCTCACCAAAGGCCTCCACCACCCCAACAGCCACAACCACCTCCACAAGCTCCCTCTTCTACCACTCATGAGCATGTGAAGGCTGTGACTATGTTGAGGAGTGGCAGGACCTTAGAGAGACCCCATGGTACAGTTGTTGGCAGAGATGACACTGAGGCAGAGCAGGTTGATACTGAGATGCAGATTGATGATACTGTGATAAGAGGCAGTGTTGATACCTTGACCCCGAGCAGTGATACTATGATACCGAGCCGTGATACCGTGATTCCAGTGATACCAGTGGATGATACTGTTGATTTGGACTGATTGGGGTCCCAACTCCCTCCATATCCTGATGCACTCGAGGAGCCTTCTGTTGCAAAGAAAAAGAAGAAGCATGCGGATGATATTTTGGAGATCTTCAAGCAAGTGAAAATCAATGTACCTCTTATAGATGCAGTCAAGAAAATTCCGTCCTATGCAAAGTTCCTTAAAGAATTGTGCACCTTCAAAAGAAATACAACAGGGAGGATGCCTAAGAAGATCAAGCTCACTGAGCAAGTGAGCTCCATTCTCCAACACACCATCCCTCGGAAAAGAAAAGACCCCGGTGCTCCCATCATCTCATGCTACATCGGGGCACATCGCATAGACCAGGCTCTTCTTGACTTGGGGTCTAGCGTAAACTTGATGCCGTATGATCTGTTTGCTGAGCTCCAAATGGGGGAGTTGAAGCCATCCCACTGCACTCTACAGTTGGCCGACCAATATGTGAAGACGCCTAGAGGGCGTGTGGATGATGTGCTGGTCCGTCTTGATGAGGATACTTCTGCCTTCTTCCCAGCCGATTGTATCATTCTTGATATGGAAAAAGAGGCTAGAAAGGTACCAATCATCTTGGGGAGACCTTTCTTAGCCACAGCTGATGCCGTGATCCATGTGAGAACTGGGACCATGTATGTTACATTCATGCACATGAAGATCAGGTTGAACATCTTCAAGTCTTCTACTACAGCTGAAGTGATAGGAGCCACTGAGGAAGACTGTTATTTGGTGGAATGCCTAGATGAGATTGTTGAAGAGTTCCTACCTGCGTGGATTGAGACTGCCACTCAAGGTAGAGGTCTTGAACCAATTGTTGAGTTCCCTGACGACGATGATGAGGATGATGAAGAGTGCGAGCTAGCCTTAGTGGCTGCAAGCCAGGACCTCCCTTCTATTTCTGCACCTTTGAAAAACTCCCTTGAAGCACCCTCCATTCTTGAGTTGAAGAAACTTCCCGAAGGATTGAAGTACGCTTTCCTTGGCTCAAATGACACCCTCCCGGTGATCATTTCCTCCATCCTATCTCTTGAGCAAGAAGATGCCTTGATGGAAGTCTTGAGGAAGAACATCCAAGCCATTGGATGGTCTATTGCTGACTTGAGAGGGATTGACCCCTCCATTTGTGTGCATCGGATATACTTAGAAGAAGATGCGAGACCGACCCGACAAATGCAAATAAGGATAAATACAAAGTTGAAGGATGTTGTAACTCAAGAGGTTGTTAAGTTGCTTGATGTAGGGATCATCTATCCCATTTCTGACAGTACATGGGTGAGTCCCATCCAAGTTGTGCCCAAGAAGGGTGGGATTACGGTTGCAGAAAATGCCGATGGTGAGCTTATGCCGGTGAGAGAGAAATCGAAGTGGAGAATGTGCGTAGATTACCGGAAACTCAACAAAAAGACAAAGAAGGATCACTACCCACTCCCATTTCTTGATCAAATTTTAGAGAGATTGGCTGGACAGAGCTTCTACTGTTTTCTTGATTGGTACTCAGGATATTTTCAGATTGCTGTGCATCCGGCGGACCAGGAAAAGACGACATTCACTTGTCCAAGTGGTACATTTGCCTATCGGAGAATGCCATTTGGATTGTGCAATGCCCCTTCCACTTTCCAGAGATGTGTAACCTCGATCTTTGCTGACATGCTTGATTCGTCACTTGAGGTTTTCATGGATGATTTTCAGTTTTCGGGAAAACCTTTGATGAGTGCTTTCTACATCTAGCTGCGGTTCTGGAAAGATGTGTGAAAGTTCGCTTAGTTTTATCTTGGGAAAAAAGCCATTTCATGGTACTTGAGGGTATAGTTCTGGGACACTGAGTTTCTAAAGATGGGATTGAAGTTGACAAGGCCAAGGTGGGCCTTATCTCTACTCTCGACCTTCCTTCCACCGTAAGACATGTTCGGTCTTTCTTGGGACATGCAGGTTTCTACCGTCGCTTTATCAAGGACTTTAGCAAAATCTCAAGGCCACTTTGTCGATTACTTGAGAAAGATGTTGAATTTCAGTTTGATGACAAATGTGTTGAAGCCTTCAATCATTTAAAAGAAAGGCTCATTTCTGCTCGTATCATGCAGCCCCCGGATTTTTCTTTGCCGTTTGAGATCATGACAGATGCATCCGACATGGCGGTGGGGGCTGTGCTGGGTCAACGCATTGGCCGAATTCCTCATGCTATCTATTATGCTAGCAAAACATTAGACGATGCTCAAAGAAACTATACGACTACCGAGAAGGAGTTACTTGCGGTGATCTTCGCTCTTGACAAGTTCCGGCCATATCTCTTACAAAACAAAGTGACAATCTACACAGACCATGCTGCGTTGAAGTATCTCATCTCCAAGAAAGACTCAAAGCCAAGGTTGATCCGATGGATTCTGTTGCTCCAGAAATTTGACATAGAAATTGTGGATAAGAAAGGAATCGAAAATGGTGTTGCAGATCATCTCTCCCGCCTTGAGGGACCTTTTGATGTGACAAGTCCAATCAAAGAGACAATGCCACATGACCAACTCCTCTTAGTCTCATCTGTCCAAAAGCCATGGTACAAGCACATAGCGAATTTCCTAGACAGTGGGAGGATACCGAGCATGTGGACGAGAGAGGAAAGCAAGAGATTGTTTGCTATGGTAAAGAGCTACATTTGGGATGACCCACACCTCTTTAAGTACTGCCCAGACCAACTCATTAGGAGGTGCGTTCCAGAGATGGAGCAGCAAGAAGTCTTATCTATGTGCCATTCCGAAGTGTGTGGAGGCCATTTTGGAGGGAAACGCATGGCCACCAAAGTTCTTCAATGTGGATTCTACTGACCGACATTGTTCAAAGATGCTCATGACTTTTGCAAGAGTTGCATCAAGTGCCAAAAAGTGGGCACTATCTCAAAGAGGGACATGATGCCTTTGTCACCTATCCTGATGGTAGAAGTGTTTGATGTTTGGGGGATTGACTTTATGGGTCCTTTCCCCCCTTCTTTCGGGTATGTCTACATCTTGGTCGCCGTAGACTATGTATCAAAATGGATTGAGGCTGTGGCAACAAGAACAAATGATCATAAGGTGGTGTGTGATTTTGTGAAATCCAACATCTTTAGCCATTTTGGTGTTCCAAGGGCTATGATTAGTGATGGCGGGAGTCATTTCATCCACCGCACTTTCGAAGGGCTGCTAAAGAGACATAGAGTTAACCACCGTGTAGCTACTCCTTACCACCCTCAAATGAGTGGTCAAGTTGAGTTGGCAAATCGGGAGATAAAGCTCATTTTGGAGAAGACGGTGCGACCGGACCGCAAGGATTGGTCACTTCGCCTCAATGAAGCTTTATGGGCATATAGGACTGCATACAAAGCCCCGATTGGCACTACACCGTTCAAGCTTGTCTATGGTAAGAGTTGCCATTTTCCGGTTGAGATGCAGCACAAGGCATTGTGGGCCTTGAAGATGATGGACTTTGATGAAGAGAAAGCCGGAATGAAAAGAAAGTTTCAATTGCATGAGCTAGAAGAAATGCGGCATGAAGCACATGAAATGTCAAAGAACTACAAGGAAAGAACCAAGTTTCTACATGACAAGATCATAAAGAAGAAAGAATTTGAGCCCGGAAAATGGGTATGGCTGTACAATTCAAGGATGAAGTTCTTCCCCGGAAAGCTTCGTTCCAGATGGGAAGGTCCTTACCTTGTCAAGAAGGTGTACCCATCCGGAGCAGTGATCATTTGTGCAAAAGAAGGAGCTAAGGAATTCACTGTTAATGGGCAAAGACTAAAATTTGTTGTTGAGGTCGGCCCGGACAAGGCCAACCAAGATTTCGATATTGTCATGCTTGTAGAAGAAGAATCTGAGGAAGAAGAATGCTTGGACGAAGACGAGAAAGGGATTTACTACAAGGATCTTTTGAAGATTCCCAAAAAGTGAAAAAAGTCCAACAATCAATAAGCCTAGCTGAAGGCGTTAAATTTAGCGCTAGTGGGAGGCAACCCACGTGGTTTGAGATTCTCGAACCCTTCTTTTGATACTTTGATTTTGTTTTACACAAATACACACACGCACACTTGTGCTTTATAGTTTTTGTTTGAGTTTTGATGATGGCAGGTGATAGACATTAGAGAGAGAGAGGATCTAGAAGTTAATCGTGGTCATTCAGTCATGGTTGTGGCAAAAAGAACAAATAAAATCCAAAGCTCAAGTTTTAAAGTTTGAAAACTAAAGAGACAACCCTAACACGGCCGTGGTGTGTAGACCACGACCGTGGTGTCCTTGGCCAAACACGACAGCGGCCCTTCGCCACGGCCGTGGGAAATATTGCTACAAATTGGCCAAAGTTACAGGTTGTTTTGAAGATCGGCCACGACCGTGGTAAGTTGACCACGACCGTGGTGTGCTTGGCCAAACACGGCCGTGGCCCTTCGCCACGGCCGTGGGAATTATTGCTACAAATTGGCCAAAGTTACAGGTTGTTTTGAAGATCGTCCACGACCGTGGCGAGTCGACCACGACCGTGGCATGAGGACAAGGCCACGACCGTGGCGAGGTCGGACCAGGGTTCTCTTCATCGACAACATGACCGTGGCACCCGCCACGGCCGTGCTACCCAACCCTGGCCACGACCGTGGCCTGCTGCCACGACCGTGGCCCGCTGCCACGACCGTGGCCCGCTGCCACGACCGTGGCCGAACCCGGTTCAGGAAAAAAATATACTTTTAAGTGTCCAAAAATGACCCTCCCCCTCATTCTTTCGTCTTCCACCTCCAGAAAATAACCGTGGCGGCAACAGACGTTCCCGTGCTCCCCCATTCACCACCAAATCCACCACAATCCACCCCCTTTTGATCCCCAATCCATCCCAAATCGATCCCCAGCCTTCCCTCTCCCATTCCCACCGTCCAATCTCTTCCAATCACATCTCCATCTCCATTTCCATCTCCATTCCGCACAGCAACTCCCCTACACAAAACCTCCACAAAAACCCTTCCATTCTCGCCCAAATCCACCACTAATCATATAACCACCATCCGTACATCCCTATCCTTCCATTCCACCCATAAAACCACACCCACACCACCTTCTCCACCAAATCCAAAAATCTCCCTCCTGCACCACTTTCACCTCCATTTCTGCAATGAAGAAGATTGGGAAGGCTTTCACAAAGGGGACGAACATCCTCACCGGAGGGAAACGGCGTTCTAAAAACACCTCCTCCGACGTGTCCATTCCATCCCACACCCCATCACCCACCGCGTCCGCCCACCATTCTCTCCGCCGGTCGCAATCGGTGAGCGGATCACACTCCCGCTCATCCGATAGCCACCACATCACGGACGCTACCTACGAGGGAGAAGACGAAGAAGAGGACGAGTCCATGGGGGTCGACATGGACAACCTCATTGATGAGATTGAGCCGACGACCACAAAAAGAAACCAGCGATCAAAGCGGCGCCGTCCTCATCCAGGCTGCCTCCAAAGGCCGCACCACCCCGCCACTCGACATCCAGTGCGGCGGCGAGACGTTAGGTGCAGCCGCAACCCTCACAGCAATTGCAGCACGATGAGGAGCAGTCGGCCCACTGGTACAATTTTGACACCAGTTCGGGGTCGAAATCCTATGCGATGGAGGAAGAACAAGATAGCGAGGAGTAAGAGGTGGAACTGGAGCCGGAAGGAGAAGATGTTATGACTTTTTTAGAGGAAAACAGAGAGAAGACCCTAGGCAAAGCACCGGCGGGGGTGTCCTATGGTAGAGGACACAGGAAAAAGAAAGTTGATCTTATCTATCCCAAGTGTATGACGAGGCGAGTCGTCGCCACCAAGTACGGGTCTCAGAAAGTGATCGAGGATCTAGGGATCAAGGAGGCAGTGGAAAGGAACTTAAAGAGAATAGGGTTGTGGGATGTCCTTTTCACACTGCAGCCAACCTACGTCGCCTTGACCCAAGAATTCTTCACGACTTTTGAAAGGATTAAAGTGAGGGGCTGTGACGCAATCAAATTTGCCATAATGGGCAATATGCACACCCTCACTTCCACTGAGCTGAATGGGATTTTTGCTGCAAGTCCTGAAGAGGCCATCAAGATGGATGACGGCTTGCTAGAGAAGGTGAAAGAATTGGATTATGCCTATTTCTGGGAGCAAATCACAGGAAGAGGCATGTACGATGCAGGAAGATCAAAGACAGCCGTCATAAGCAATCCAATGATGCGCTATGTGCAAAAGGTCTTGGCAAACACAATTGTAAGGAGGTATGATAATCAAGGCTCCATCTCACAAAAAGATATGTTTGTCGTGATATCAATGTACCTCAAGAAGCACCTCGACCTTAGTGTTCTATTGATTGATCATATGAAGTCCATACCCTACAAGAGCACAAAACCCTTTGTCATGGGTGGGTTTGTGACTTCGATTGCACTAGCGCTGGGATACGATCTCTCGGGGTTACAGGATGCACTTGAGGCAGAGTTTGTGGACCTCAACTACTTGGTGCGCTCACACACTATAAAGATAAAGGAAAAGAAGATGATCTATCTTACTACTAGTGTGCCGGACTTCGAACTCGAGTTGTCATACCATGCGGTGCCTCTTCTTTCCGCGTTGGGAATTAATTTCAATTTGAAAGAAAAACTTTTCAAATGGCAGCAAGAACACCCACGAGAGACGTATACAAGGGGAGCCACTGCCGTACATGAAGAAATCACTGAATCTAATGTACAAGGGCAGGAGCATGAAGCAGAAGAAGAACGGCAGCCCCGAAGAATTAGAAGGAGGGATGAGGGGACATCCCAGCTGCAGCCACCCTCAGGGAACGCCTATGACATGGCTACCATCCAGGCGCACCTTGAGAGTATTCAGAAAACTCAAGGTGACATGCAGCTTGTCCAGCAGTACATGTGGCAAGATCAACAACAGATGCACTATCAGATCAACCACTTGTACCAATACCAACATGCCCAGGCAGCACGAAACCCCGAATGGGGTGCAGACTTTTGGGGTGGTATAGCTGGACATCCACAGGCGTATCCTCCACCCCAGGACGACTACTGGGGTCACTATTACCAGCATCCTCCGTCAAGCTCAGCTCCAGACTCAGCTCCTCCTCCATATCCTCCGAACATGCCAGACCAGCCACCGCAACCATGATACTTCCCCTATCTCCCCTAAGCTATAGTTTCATGCTGAGGACAACATGATTCAAAAGTTTGGGGTGGGTAGGGCGGTACACATCATCCTATCTCTCTAGTTTTGGTCATTTTGATATCACCCTGCCATCTAGTTTAGTTTTACTGTTTTTGTTCTTTTCATTGCATCTTTGCATAACATGTAGGATTTCTGCATTTTTGAGTAATTTTTCAAAATTTTTGCTTTTTCAGCCATGCATTGCATATCATGTAGTTTTTGCTAATTTCTGCATGTTTTAGCTAGGATTTACTTTCTTTTTACCTAAAGTTGTGATTGAATGTGATTTAGTGCAATGTGGCACCTTTTTGACCAATTTTGCCCAGATTTGATGTTTCTTGTCCAAAAAGTGTGTTTTGACTCAATCTTTACCATATTGAATGAAATTGCTTATCTTTGACAAATACAAGATGATATGTTGTGATGAAGTGCTATGTGGTATCAACGAGTGACTTCTTACATGCTCATCACCTCCCTTGGGAATGTGTTGGTTTGATTGAATTATGATCCGAGCAAGCATAGAACGTTTAATGTTTGTGGAGTTACTGGTTTGATATATGGATTTCATTTGGTTCATTCATGTGATGTGATATCTATGGTGAAGTGTTGGACTAGTTTTCATGCAGGAGACCTTATGTGGAAGAGTATGCTAAGTGACCCCTCTTTGACCCGACCACTCTTTCATCATCTTCATACCTCTCCGCCTCATAAAAAGACGCCAAAGTGCACATATTATCCGTGGCTACCTCCAAAAGTTTGGGGTGGCCACATCTTTATCTCTCCACTTCACTCTATCCACCATATGCCCTATCTACACCAAGGGCAAGAAAAAGAAAAGAAAAGAAAAAGAAAAACAAAATAAAATAAAAGGATGCTCCTGTTTAAGAGCATTCAAATAAAGAAAAGATGAGTGTGTAAAAGCACTCCAAATCTTACCGCAACCCTTTCTTCTTCTTTCATACCTATGGAGCTAGGAAACATTAAACCTAGCTCACTTTATCCCTTTCCGCAGCCATGTGGGTCATTTGGCATAACTCGAAGCATAAGGTTGAACGCATGAAGGTGAAACAACACTTCTAGTCATCGGCGATTAACATCATCATGAAACGGTCTACCCGGAACCTTATGAATGTGATATTGATGACTTGTGCAATCCATGCATTATATGCGAAGTTCATGTGCTCTGTGCTCTCTTCATGGTTGATTTGTGAAAGCAGAAGAGGAGGGAAGTGATTTGCATGTACCTAGTCACCTTTGATTCCATTTAGCATTTGTCGCCCATCATATTGTATTTGTCATATCTTTTAATTGTGGAAAATGGAAAAGAGATTGAGTTGGAGCATACTTGAGGACAAGTATGTTTCAAGTTTGGGGTGGTGATCCAACCCTATTCTAGGGCTGTATCTTGTGTCATTTTGTACTTTTATCACATTCAAATGCACTAGAATTACATGTTATTCTCCCCGATATGATTATCATTGCAAATATGCTTATGGATGGTCTTTGCACTGTTTTTCAGGTACTTGGACCATGCTTAGATGGAAGAGAGAGAAGGAGGGACCCAGAGAAGGCCCCAAAGTCTCCCTCAACCTACCTCCAGTGGCCAAGAATCATCATCGAGCAAAGACATCCGAAAATGACAAAGTTAGACGAAAAATCAAGAAGTCGAACCTCACCACGGCCGTGGCCACAATGCCACGGTCGTGGCTTTTTTGTGCCAAACCAACATGTTGCAACAGGGAAATCCATAGATCGCCCATGACCGTGGCCTCCCAGCCACGACCATGGCCACTGAAGACAACACATCGTGGGAATTAATTTGCAAAAAGTTAGGTTGCAACAGGGATTTGGCCTCACTGATCACGACCGTGGCCAAGTCGCCACGACTGTGGCCGATTCTGATCAAGACGCCCGTGGCCCCTCCCCACGGTCAGCTCCAACTCCTCCAAAACAGCCGTGTTACCCAACACAGCCGTGGTGCATGCTACCCACCACGACCGTAGCACTCCGCCACGGCCGTGGCCACCGCCATCTCACCACTTCCTTCACCCCACGACCGTGTTCACCACCCCACGGTCGTCCCCCACTACCATCACCACGACTGTGGTATACCCACCACGACCGTGGTGCTCACCTACCCTATACAACTTTCCACTGTTTTTCCTATTTTGCCCCCACTTAGCCCTAGCTCCTATATAAGCACTAGTTGCTTCTAGGGCTCGAGAGAGAGAGCACTCCCTAGCCGACCCTAGCTGCTTCCTTTGCCTCCATTACTCCCATCCACATACTTCCTTGCATTTACTCCCATTTCCACCCATTTTCCACTCATTTCCACCATAGAAACCTAGTTTCTCTAGGTTTCTATCCATCCATTCCACCATTTCCATGCCCTTGAGCACCCTTGGAGGAGGAGGTTCGTGGCCAGCAACAAGGAAGTGAAGGTGGTCGAGCTACATCAAGCATCCATGGCGTTTCTTACTCTCTTTCCCTTCTCCTTTGTTTCAGTTTTGATCATGTATAGCTAAGTCCCCCTTGGGTGGGCTGTTTGGGGCAAAAATGTGACTGTGATACCATGTTGGGGGAATATAATTTGTAATGAACATATTTCACTTCTATGATGATTGCCTTTGCTTACATCTCATTCCCCATTACTTGTGCATGTGCTTGTTGTTTAATTGCATTAATTGCTTGCCTTGTGGTGCTTGAAGACATTTGCCTCTAGGGTGTTGGTTTCTATGTAGCTATCATAGGATCGGCTCCTAGGTCCCTAATTCGGATCCCTAGCTAGCCCCCTATCTTCCTACATAATCACCTTCTTCCTACATGCAAATGTGAGTTCTAAGTGACTAGTATAAGTGTGATTAATGCAATTGCCTAGGATTTCCTAAAGGCTTAGGTGGCTAGTGGCATGAGGTCAAATATCCTCATCTCTACTCCCATCCTCACCCTTGGTCCTAAATTGACTAATACCACTTATCCTAGAGACCTAGACTTGGTAAGTTCTATGAGAACTACACCTAGCCCTAGTTCTCCAACTAGTAGCATATGGTACATTCTCATAGCACCCACCTTGTTGTTTGGTTTGGTAATCTAGAATGAAATATGCTATTTGCTTATTGTGGTGACATCCCCCAATTAATGTCAAGGTCACATTCCCAAACGGCCCACCTCCTTTATCACCTTGCTTAAAACCCTAATCGCTTGGTTTGCTTGCTAATGCTAGCTTAGTTTAATTGCTTTAGTTAGCTTAGTTGATTGCCTAGTTTTGTTAGCTAGTGGTAATTTAGGTCTTTGATCTCAATTAGTGGTTAACTTAGATTCTCACTGCCAGTTGCTTGCTTTGTCTAGTATAGTTTGTTCTTGCTCTTGTTTAGATAGTTTGTTAACTTAGATTGCTCATTTAGCCTTTTGATAACTTAGTTTCATATTGCTTTTCATACTTGCTCACTTAGCGTAATCAACAACCAACCAACCTTTAAACCCTAAAAACCTTACTCTGCGCAATAGGAATGAAGCTCACGCCGTCTAACTCTAGTGCCCCCTCTATCTCTGAGGTTCGGCCCCGTACTTGCCGCCTCACCTATACTACGACACGACCCCGTGCGCTTGCGGGTGTAGTGTCTTAGTAGACGTAGGTAGTTAGTGTGGGACCATACAAATATCGAAAGCAAAGATCCCATCTCATCCCGTGCCTCCCGACCTCATGGATTGCACTTGTTGCAAGCCTCTAGAGGGAGCGCATCAAGCTTTCTGGCGCCAGAAAGCTTGATGCGCTCCCGCTAGAGGCTTGCAACAAGTGCAATCCACGAGGTCGGGAGGCACGGGATGAGATGGGATCTTTGCTTTCGATATTTGTATGGTCCCACACTAACTACCTACGTCTACTAAGACACTACACCCTCAAGCGCACGGGGTCGTGTCGTAGTATAGGTGAGGTGGCAAGTGTGGGATCGAACCTCAGAGATAGAGGGGGCGCTAGAGTTAGACGGCGTGAGCTACATTCCTATTGCGGAGAGTAAGGTTTTTAGGGTTTAAAGGTTGGTTGGTTGTTGATTACGCTAAGTGAGCAAGTATGAAAAGCAATATGAAACTAAGTTATCAAAAGGCTAAATGAGCAATCTAAGTTAACAAACTATCTAAACAAGAGCAAGAACAAACTACACTAGACTAAGCAAGCAACTGGCAAGTGAGAATCTAAGTTAACCACTAATCGAGATCAAAGACCTAAATTACCACTAGCTAACAAAACTAGGCAATCAACTAAGTTAACTAAAGCAATTGAACTAAGCTAGCATTAACAAGAAAACCAAGCGATTAGGGTTTTAAGTAAGGTGATAAAGGAGGTGGGCTGTTTGGGGCAAAAATGTGACTGTGATACCATGTTGGGGGCTCTCCAATCTAAAGGGGCATGACAACCAGATTAAAATATGTTCTCTTGTATGTGAACCCTATCCATCATTGTCCTTGAGAGAGAGAGATAAAAGGAGAGCGAACACAACACTAGCACATCACCAAGAGAAGGCTTCTCCTTCCCACCGGCTCAGGTAGCATGATGAGGAGTTCTAGTCCATCCATGTAGACTACATATAGATGTGATGCTGAGTGACTACATTTAGAGGATGTTTCTGATGACTGTTCATACACGTGAGGAGAATCACACACCACCATACAAAAGGGGATGTTACTAGACTAGCTCTGTGATAAGGTAAGCCTCACATACCTTCCTTCTGAATACGTTGTTGTCAATGAGATCTACTTGTAGTATACGTGAAGATTTTTTTATTATTTCCACTGCACTTGCCTTCTCCAGAATTTCTAACAAAAGACTACCACTTCCCCTCATATGGAGGTGAGGAAGAAGAGTACATTTACATACATCAGTCTAACAACAAAAGAAATGAGTACTCATTGAGGAACTATCCCAAATTCTTGTAGAAGAATCCCAAAAATTTTCAATAGGTCCTATCACATGAAGAACAACCTCAAGGGAACTGAAAGAATGTTTGACATAAAAATCAGTACAAAAGGGGTCCAAACAGGCTTAAGAAGCCAGAAGATGTGTTTTGAAAAGTTATGAATAAGAATGAGGTATATCTTGACCAATCAAAGAGAGGGTAGAATAACAAGGGGGTGATTAGAAATCTTGAAACTTAAATCTCACAAATAGCAAAAAAATTAGCATACTTGAAAAAGTATACTCAAGTTCCCATGAAACACTGACATTCCACAAAATAATCAATAAGAAAATTCCTTGACATTATGTAGTGAGAAGGTGGTTGAGAAGGAAAACACAACATGATAGAAAAAAAGGCAAGTGAAATCAACAATATTCTTTCCTAAAGTAGTAGTAGAAGGAGAATAGTAGTTCCAATTTAGGTACCTAAGGAAGTGGTAGGTGAAGCAACTATAAAGCCTATCTTATGGGGAGAAAAATATCCTAAAAAGGGATATGTTCAACCACATTTCATAAATATTGTGGTGCCTGTACAATTTCCAAACAAACTTTATAAGACTAAGGAAGATTGACAATTCAAGACAATTTTTTTTAAATATTTTACAATATTCATGTGAATCTTCCCTTAGTAGAGACACCTAAGTATATTACCTCCTACAAAAAATTTTTGAAGGACAAAATTACTAAAAATGGGAGAATTGCAAATTCTGATGTGGAAGTGCTACATGAGGAGGTGAGCATGGTTATTCAAAGAAATCTACCCAGAAAAAGCAAAAAATCAAGGGTGATTCAACATAATTCAATAGGTAGTTTCCACTTAGGATATGACTTGTGTAATTTAAGGGTGAGCATAAATTTGATGCCACTGAAGAAATTTAAGAGTATTGGTTTTCTATACAGTAGGAAGTCCATCATGACAATTGAACTGGTGTATAAAACCTTTGTACAACCCTATTGCATATATGAAGAAGTGTTGGTCAAAGCGAACAAATTTATATTTGTTGTAGACTTTGTAGTTATGGAGATGCAAGAGGGATAAAGGTCAAAGATACTCTTAGGACAAACTTTCTAGTCCACAATGGATGCCACATTAGAGATGGGAAAAGCAATGATGACTCTGGGTATTGATGATTACATGATGGAGTTCAAACTTCCTGAACAGCCAAATAAGGCAAAAAAGGGGGCAGTGCAACCACATGATATTCTATGCAACATGTTGATATATATGTTTCCATACTCTAGGAAAAGACTTTCCTAGAAATGGAAAATATTACGCAATAGGTGGATGATGGGTGCCTCTAGGTATAGGCAATGGAGGAGGTTTATATAGTCTCCCTTGCTAAAGTTGTAAGGCAACCAAAATAATTAAA
Organism: Alisma plantago-aquatica; assembly: GCA_963693085.1. Lineage (NCBI taxonomy): Eukaryota > Viridiplantae > Streptophyta > Magnoliopsida > Alismatales > Alismataceae > Alisma > Alisma plantago-aquatica. Next base: position 255,466,122 of record OY856415.1, on the reverse strand, counting down.
AAAAAAATCTTATTCATACTCACATTTCTGAAGGAATTATGATAGTTCTACAACATTAGTGTCCAACACTCCCACTTAATGCATAGTTGATGAATCTCACATAGTTTACCATTCATGAGGAGGTTATACAAGAATGTGCCTTATTTCTAAAGGCACTTCCTACACACTATACAAAACACTTTGAGGACTTGGCTCCATCATCATCTCTCATGACAGCTTGACTTTCTCTCTCCCTCTAATGTACTCCTTATCCATATCCTAATGAGCCATGTACTCTATTGGATGCCAATTTCATTGTTTAGATATGCCGATGATCCAATTTGACCTTACGTTCCAATGTGTGACACTATTTTGCACATTGACCTAAGTTCTACATTGTTAATGTATGATAATCTTGTAAATCAATTTAGACCTCATCACTACAACCCTCTTTCTCTCTAATGCTTACCATGTTGTATAAGATTTATTTTTTAATCCAACGACACAAATTTCCTTAATTGGAGCTACAAGTGAAAAGTTATGGTTTTTGAAAAATGGCAAGATATGAACCCTTTTTGTGCCTTTATCTTCATTTGTTTGGCACATGGGCCAACCCCTTTTGGATAAACTAATGCACTTCCCAGCTGGCGCATTGCCTGGATGGGGTGGCACCCCCCTTGACCAAACATCAATACTATTTCTCTTGTTTTGCCCAATCTTGACCCTCAATCCTCTGAGCCACTGACGGGGTACTGATCCAACATCTAGGGATCTATCTTCAACCCTATACAACACCCAATCAAGTAGGCAATGCCTCCACATACCACTATCATGCTCCACCCAATCACTCCCCTTGTCATCCCATTCACCAAATTGAAGTTTACATTCTTTGTTTTTCTCCGCCCTCTCTCATTTTCTCCCTCTTTTCCCTTATTTTCTCACCCTACAACTCCTTTGTTCCTTCTTCTTCTACCTATCTAACCCTAGCTGCCACCATGAACAAGGGATCTCCAATTCCTTTGTAGTGGTCATCCTTGGGCCCCTTTCCACTGACACCTAACTTGAAGTGCTGATCTGCAACTAGGAAAAAGTACTCAAAGCCCCAACGAAATCCCCTTCCTACTACTTCCCAAGATCTGACCAGCTCAGTTGCAGCAACATCACATGTGTCCAACAGATATCACACCCCATGGTCACACGTGGAAGAGAAGAGGGTGGGGTCAAGGCCTAGTGAACATGGAATGTGGACCTATCACATGGGTGGGATGGCTCACGACCTGCATGGATTGAGCGAGAGTGGCCTGGCCGCTCCCCGTCCATATGGTTGACCATCTACAATAGTCATTCTTCTCGAAATGATTTCTTGGTTACCCCACCTTCTCTATAATTTTTTGTTCTAATGATAAAAAATGGATAACTCTCTCATAATAGGGAAAAATAATACACAATATGTATAAAATTCATCATCTTGGAAAGATCAATGCATTGCAATATGTTTTAGACTCTAATTCCCTCGTTTGTTTCCCTATTTCCCTAAAATATGTAACTTTGGCCTTTTAAATGAAATCAATGAAGGTTTATGATAAACCTTGGATATTTCTTGCTCATCCACCCTCCTCATCATCAAATTATTATATTTTGTTCACTTTTTATCATAATGAGATTCTAATCACTACTATTTTTGAGGGATGACTCTAATTACATAAACATTACATGTGATTGGACATCAACTATGAACTTTGTCCCCTTTTGATAATATTACTTTTACTAACACCCAATGTTTGATCAATTTTTAAATCAACAACTTATACCCATCCATGACACTAACATCAACCTCTAATATCCCTTTGGCTATGTTAGATTCATATAACACCTAATGCATGCGTGTGATGTATGTATGACATTGAAGGGTTATACCCTAGTCATATGAGGTCTTGAACCTATTTGATGCACCAAACTATATTAAATCTTTCAAATTAGTAATACAATGATGTGTTCCGAACTAAAGGCCTAAGACCAGTCCCATTGTTCTCTCACAATGTATGTAGCCCTCAACCATCCATATTGACCTTATGCAGCCTGAATGGCTTGTTTGTGTTCTTATTATCTAAAATTGTTATGGATCCTTTCCTCTTGTCCTATCATCTTAAATTAAAGTTTCCCTATCCTTTGCAATCACTATGATGTGGATGCCCCACATAGTTCATGTATCTATGATGTAATGAACTATGTTGATATTCGTATGACTGTTGTATATGATTCTAGACCTTGGCGACATCCACCTAACCTTAGAATGTGATTTGTATGTTTCTTATATCATTTTTTGGGTGTAAATATGTTTTCTTGTTATATCCCATGACGTTGCTAATGATGGACCTTGTTTCCCTTTTATGAGTTTTTTGACCCTAAAATCCAAGTAAGTGACTTAAACCTTCGAATAGTCATATAAATTAGATGGAACATTAAAATAATTTTTTTTTGAACTACACCTTCATGACAGACCCTAACTCAATTAAAGAACATTAGATGTACTATTAAGAAAATTTGAACCTAACTTGACCTAAGCCCTAAAAATTAACTATTTAGAGTTAATGATGAAACTATAATACATGCATGTAATCTTGTTCTTCATTAGGTATTGCTTGCGATCTGGATGGTTAATGGGAATTGTTATTGTGAACTCGGAGAATGGAGAAGGGAGATATTGAATAGAAGTAGAAGAACAAGAAAGTTATCCCTTGCTACAGGAATGCTTACCAAAGGGCATAGCCCTATGTATGCATACAAATGTCATCCTTTAATTCCTTTGCATCAATCTCTCTATCTCAACTTGCCTTTATAGACAACCAGACATTAGGATACTTGGTATTTTTCCACCAGTATGCTATTTGTTGGTAGACTGACCTATGTGCCCCACGAAGATCTGGTCTTGTCAGAGCCTGCTCTGACACCACAACTTGATCAGAGACCAAGCCTCACTTCAACTCCTAATTGCTCGTAGCCATACAAAATGCATGCCTTGGACCAAAAAATAGTCAGAGGTGCCTTTGGGAATGCAGACACAAGTGGTGCACGACTGTCTTCATCTCATGTCGAGTTAAGTCCCACAACGAGCACAACCATCGTGTTTAATTCCCACCATTGAGTTTGGAACCCTGAACACTGGTGATGAGCTAGAGGGTCAGCTAACTGCAAAAATCTGTCCTTAGTTTGGACTGTGCAACTCGCTTGCATGAAGCCATAATCACATGTCTGGAAACCAAACTCACATAGTTCTATACTGAGCATTCATGAGTGGTTAAGAGTACCTAAACCATGTAAATGATTGAATAATTATATGATTTTTTGCATGCAACTTGATATGTATGTATTCTTATTTACTTTCAAATATTGTAATGCATTGTGCTGTACTCAATGCTTTGTCTCATTGACTTTATAACTTGAACACCTAATATAAAACTTCATTGTAAAAACCTATTGTAGCTACCTTTATTCTCTGAGTAAGGACACAAGATTGGGCATCCTACTTCAGTCATCAAGCTAGGGAAGACCACATTGATAAATAGGGTTATCTAATGACTTTGAGTCTTAAGCACGCTCATGGACCCCTTCCATCGGGAAGTTGATAAAAGGCCTTATGATTACGTGCTATTATTTCTATAATTGGAGTAATAATGAAAAAAATGGGTTTTAGCTGTGGTAAGTACTTAAATCTTTTAGTCTTTTTTTTACTTCTACAAATATTTTCAAATAATGAAAACCTAGGACATATATATTTTCCAGCCTTGCACTCAAGAGCTTGTGTGTTGACGTGCTTGTCTCTCATATGTTTTAGGCTTGAGATATGTGGGAGAAGTTGGCTTGTGAGCAAGTGTTCAGGATGGACTTGTTGTAGGATCCTAATTTAGTTTACATGATTAGAGCCTTGTAATTGGCTCCTCAACTTGTAACTAGAACCATGTAATTAATCACATTGTATAACATACATGTATAATGTTGAGAATATGATGGTGTTTTCAGAGTGAATGTCTGCAGCTCCGGGGCCGATGACTGGCGGGGCGCCGCCTGGAGCTTCTCCGGTCAACCCCAGACCGATTCCTGGGCAGCCCTCCACCCCCATCTTGTCTCCTCCAGTCCTTCCCGTCCCTTCCCAACCTGGGGCGCCTGCCGTGGTGGTTCCTGCTGTGACGCCGCCGGATGAAGGCGCAATGGGTGTGGCCGCGGGTTCGGGTGCGCCTGCTGCGGCAGGTAGAGCCTGGGCTAAGATGACCCGCAGACCGCTAGGGGTGAGACGTAATTCCCGTCCAGAGGATCTTCCTGATGATCCCAAAGGCCTGAGCTTCAGAGAGGGCGATGGCAGACCTTGGATGAGTTTCACACAGCCGGTGGTGGATGCGATGGAGGATTTTCACCGATTCACCATCACCATTCAGGTTATGGGGAAGGTCAACCACATAGCTCAGATCTATGGATGGATTCTTCGATCGTGGAGGCCTATGGGAGAGGTGCAGCTCTTGTCACTCCGCGATGGACGGTTTCTAGCCAAGTTTATGTCTGACGATGATCTGAAGAAACCGCTGGATGAGGGGCCTTGGTTTTTTGATAACCAACTAGTGATCACGAGGAGATGGTCACCAGAATCGGACACGGGTAGAGCTGCTCTTACGACTGCGCCTGTGTGGCTGACACTTCCGGATGTGGGACCTCACTGGACACAGAGGGCGGCCACCATCATTGGGTACGACATCGGGAAACCTCTGGCGGTGGATTATCATGCGGCCGAAGAGTTCGCTGGTGCCGCTCACCTGTGCATGGAGATGTCTGCGGTGAAACCGGCTCCTCCGGTTGTCATGGTGGCCATGCCAGATGGTAGTGAGCTGGAAATCAAAGTGCTATATGATGCTTTACCAGATAGATGTGGTGCCTGTCAGGTGTTCGGTCATGTACCCATGAGATGCCCGAACAGCAAGACAACGGTTCAGGAGGGAGCCGTGGCCCGTGGGAGGTCCAAGAGCAGGAGGCCTAGGTGGAGGAGATCTAGGCGTGGTGTTCTGACGGCGGCTAATGCAGATGCCACTTAGGCGTCTCAGGGGGCCACGATGGAAGGGGATGCTACGGTGGTAGTAGTACCAGCGCTGGAATCTACTACGGTGGAGAAGGAGGTTACGGGAGGCCCTTCAATGGTTGGTGATCGAAGCAATCCAGCGACCAGACCTGCTGTCGATGCTACGGTTACCGACCATACCTGGTTGGAACCTGAGACCAGGGTGGGGAGCAGGGAGAATGAGGTGGTTGACAGACCTGAAGGTGTACCTCCGGCGTCAGATAGGGTGCAGCCGGCAAACATGTTCTCGGCCCTTCAGGAGGTGGACCCTGAAGTGAGTCTGGAGGACTTGGCTACCAACAACGGCAACAGAGTGGCTACACCGGGAACATGCGCTCACTCTTCACGGGGGCGGCGCTCCTTTACCAGGATTTCCACTTCCGGAAGGGGTGGACACGCATGGAATCGATGACCTTCCTCACGTGGAACGTGAGAGGTGCCTCTCGGCCTGAGAGGCAGAGGAGGGTGAGACAGGTGATTACTAGGGAGCAGGCTACTCTAGTGATCTGTTTAGAAATGAAGATCAAAAGGGAGTTCGAGCAGAAGTGTGCTTCCTTGTTCCCAGATGGATGGGGATATATTTCCAACCTCCCACAAGTCGAGGGTGGGAGAATAGTGGTTGGTTGGGATCCCAGAATTTGGGATGTGCAGGACATCCATGCTACAGATCAAATTGTGGTAGCCAGTTGCATCAATGGTGGTGGGTTTCACTGTGTGGTGACTGCGGTTTACGGTCATAGCAACCAGATGTGTAGAAGGAGGCTTTGGGATCAGATTACGGCATCCACACAACAAGTGCTTCCTCACCTTGTCATTGGTGATTTCAACCACCTGAGGAGATCGGGTGAGAAGCATGGTGGGAAGCCTGTTCCTGACTCTGTTCTGTGTAGATTCAACGAAGCGGTGGATGCGGAAAATCTGGTGGAAGTCAACATGACGGGAGGATGTACTCCTTGGCATAACAAGAGGAAACCTGGTCATAGAATAGCCAGTAACCTCGATAGGGCGTTGGTGAATGCGGCTTGGTTGGGGGTTTTTCCTGAACCATCAGTTATTCTAGGTGGACACCCAAACAACGACCATGCTTGGATGGGTATGAAACTCAATGATGTAAGACCTACGAATCGTCCTTTCAGATTCCTAAACCTGTGGCTTGAGTGGCCGAGCTTCCATGATGTGGTGAAGAGATCTTGGAAAGAGAAGGTCGTGGGGAATCTGATTTATGTTGTTGCCGAGAAGCTGAAGAGATTGAAGGAGGTAATTAAGGTTTGGTCGAAGGAGTTGGCTGATTTACCTACGCTGGTAAAAAAAGCAACGACTGATTTTTCTAATGTAGCTGCTGAGCTTAGGGCTAATCCTCTATGCCCTGTGCTCATGGATAAGGAGGAAAGAGGGATTGTGAGACTCAAACAACTGGAGAAAGCAGAGGAGTTGTTGTTCTGACAAAGAAGCAGACTCGTTGGATTAAAGATGGTGACCGGAATACGAAAGCCTATCATGCTGCTACAAAGAAGAACCATATGAAAGATTGCATCCACTCTCTCCTGAAACAAGATGGTTCTTGTACTAGTGGCCCCGAGGAGGTGGCCAAGGAAGCAATTAATTTCTTTAGCAATCTGTATAATCAAGGAACTCAATCTAGGCCTTGTATGCTACCCATGGCTAGAGTCACGGAGGAGATGAATAGGAAGCTTTGTGGGCCGGTGTCCGATGACGAGATCAAAGAGGTGGTCTTCTCCATTGGTGCTTCCAAAGCCCCTGGACCTGACAGGTTCAATGGTAAATTTTTCCAAGCTTTCTGGAGCACGGTCAAAGATGACATTGGGTGGGCAGTTAGGTGGTTCTTGGTTGGAGGTTCCATGGTTAGAAAGGTTAATCACGCTTTCATACGGTTAATCCCCAAGAAACCACATGCGGATTCTATGGAGGATTTCAGACCCAGAGCTTGTTGCTCTGTCCTTTACAAGATAATAGCCAAACTTCTGGCTAGGAGGCTTAGTAGCATTCTCCCGATGATTGTGTCTAAAAATCAAGCGGCTTTCGTTAAAGGCATGTCTATTTCAGATTGTGCTCTTCTAGCCAGCGAGTTTCTGTTAGATTTCAAATGCAAGAATAGTACAAAAAAAGGCTTGTGTGAAGGTGGATATATCCAAAGCTTACGATCACATAAATTGGACCGCTCTCTGGGAGATTCTTGGATCCCTTGGTTTCTCTACCAAGTGGATTGGGCTGATGAAGCAATGCGTTGAGACCACTTCCTTCTCTGTGTTGGTTAATGGTATTCCGAAGGGGATGTTTCGGGCATCCAACAGGCTAAGACAGGGTGACCCGCTATCACCTTTGCTTTTTACCCTTGTGATGGAAGCCATGTCTTTCCTTATTAAGAAAGATGAAGATGAGGGGAGGCTCAGACCTTTCAAGGTGGGGGGAATCCCGGTTCTATCTCATATGGTGTTTGCCGATGACATGCTCTTGTTTTTGGCGGGTCATGACAAATATACGAAAGCTATGAGGGTTACTTTAATAACTTTTGGGAGGCTCACTGGATTATACATTAGTCAGATAAAGTCCAAGGTGTTCCTCTCTAATTCCTGCAACTCGAGAAGGGGCAAACTTAAAGTGGCAGCAGGCTTGGAAGAAGGGAGATTCCCAACAAAGTATCTGGGCATCCCGATTACGGGTGGTAAAGGCACAGACAAAGATTTCTTGGAGGTCGTTGATAATCTTCAGAAGGCGGTGGATAAATGGACGAGTCTCAACCTCTCTATGCCGGGCATAATCATCCTCATTAAGTCTACGTTTATCCTGGACAAGGCCAGAACCATTATCAGCTCGTTCCTATGGGCTGGTAAAGGGCATGCGGTGGCCTGGACCACCGTGGCTTCTCCTGTGGAGTTTGGGGGCTTGGGGATTCCTGACCTCCTGAACATGGCCCAGCAGGAAGCGATCAAGCATGTTGAAAGATTCCTGATCAACGGGGATTCAATGTGGACATCTTGGATCAGAAGAAGATATGGTTCTTCCCTCCATCTTACGGACAACAACAAAATGTCTAGAGTGTGGGTGGGCATGCTCCGGGCTTGGGAGTGGGTGAAGCCTAACTATACACAGCTGAATGGTGAATGGAGAAGAGGTACTAACAAACCATGGGTGACTCTTTACAGTGGTCCTGCAGTGCCGTGGGCGCCTCTCCTTTGGAATAAGCACCACCAACCCAAGTGGAGCTGCTGTTTATACAGAGGGATCATGCAGAAGCTTCCTACCTTTGACATGATGATAAGGTGGGGATTGAGCACTAATCCGAAATGCTTTCTCTGCGGTAAGGAAGATGAATCACACGACCATCTGTGGTGGAAGTGTGACTTCACCAGGTACCTATGGACCAGGACGATGCTGAAGTGCAACCTTGGCGGCGCCCCCCCCCCCCCCCCGATGACTTGGAGTCTAGTGTTAGCTGGGCTCTGGAAAAGACAAAGTACAGAAATCCGTTGAGATGCCTAGTGGGTCTTTGTTTGTCGGCCACTATGTTCCATGGTTGGTGGGAGAGGAACAACAAACTACATGGTGGTCTGAGCAAAGATATGTTAACTTTTTTTGATGAAATTGTAAATATGCTTCTTGTTTGTGGGAAGGCCAGGCCTAAGCTCTTGCTAGGACTGGATGGAACGATACATATATACTGCGGCTTTTGTAGTTAGACCCCCGGTTGTGTAGTATTTGGGGTTTTGGTTGTTCCCCTATACTTTTGGCTTTATTAGTAATGTTTTACCTGATCCAAAAAAAATGATAACATTTTATGCTTTCACATTCAAATTTTGATATTACCATGCTACAGACAAGAACGTGGGTCCTTTCTCCATTGAATTTCTAGTCATTTGGAGTTGGGATTTGGGTAATAGATATTTTTTTGACAGATAGTATGAGAGCCTAAAAAATATCTACACCAAATATTATATCAAGAAATACAAATTAACTCAACCATACATCTCAACCCTAGAAACTTAATAACTTGTCCTTGGTGGACTAAGTTTGATTCTGCCTCTAGGTTAGAACTTAGATGTTCTAGAACTAGGTGTAGACTTATGTAATCCCTATGACCTTTCTCTTCTATCATGTGGTACGGGGATATAGTTTTAGAGGGTGAGAAAATGAAGATCTTATAATTGAAAATTGTACACATGTGTTTGTCACATGTTCTTCAGATAACTGCACAAGTGTTCAACATATTATTACAATTTCTCTAGGTGCCATGGTACTAGACTACCTAACGAATGGGTAACTCACTTTTTTTTTGGTTTTAATCAAATGGATTATGGTGGTTTGTATCACATGTTTAAAGGTCGGAGAACACCTATTTGAAGTATATATATACACATATACATAAAGATACACACATATATATATATATATATAGTGAGAGAGAGAGAGTTAGGCTAGAATACACTCAGGTGTATTCAGAGCAGAATACACTCAAGTAGTTTTTCATGATGCAATATTTTTTTTCTTTCAAAAATCTAATCCGTTGATCTTCTTAATCATCTTGTGAATAACTCATATATAAAACTGAGCACATTTGAATATTTATATGTCATGTTATAAAGACCGCAAAAATTATGCATTTCAAATTAGTTTCATGTGTTGATTTTTTTTACCCTCGGATGAGTGACTTACACCCATCCAAATGGGCTCAAAATTTGTATGTAGCGTAATTATAGTATGACACTGAAGATCAATGGTTTACATCTTGCAAAAAATAGTATTGATATGCAAACACACTTGAGTGTATCTGTGCAATCTGTACACTCAAATGTACTCTAGCTTGACTCTCTCTCTCTCTCTCTCATTCAATGCTCGCATGGGTAGCTACCTGCTCCCTATTTTGGTTACTTTTTTTGGAGTCTCTTTATTTTGATATATAGAGGGTTACTTTACTTTGCAAATTGTTACTTATCATGAATAGATAGTTACATTTGCAAAAACTATAACAAATATACAATTACATAAGTATTTACTGTGTATTCTGTCCAATTTCACTTTTTGAGTCGAATAGTTACTTTTTGGTCAACATAGTTACTTTTTTTGTCCAGTGAGTTACTTTTCTGACCATATAATTACTTTTAGGTGACCCAAATAGCGATTTCTAGGCTACCCGCGCAAGTATTAAAGATGAGCCCATATATATATATATATATATATATATATATATATATATATATATATATATATATATATATATATATATATATATATATATATATATATATATATATATATATATATATATATATATATATATATATATATATATATATATATATATATATATATATATATATATGGCTGTTCATTCGTTACCCGCGCGGGTAGCCAGAATTTTTGCTACCCGCTGGAGTAACTCGGGTCAAAAGAGTAATTGTATGGTATGCTGGAGTAACTCTTCTGAATAGCAAGAGTAGCTATATGGTACGCTGGAGTAACTCTGAGTGCAAGAGAGTAACTGTGCAGAAAATATACAGTCAGTAAATATATGGATGGGTTTTTTGATTTGGGGGGGCAAATGATATTATTTTTGGATCAAATTTTTTGGGGAGCTAGAAAAAATGGTCCTCTACATTGCGAAAAAAAAATATCAGGAAGTGTGCGCGGGTAGCTACCCGCGTGGGTATTAAAGATAAGCCCTATATATATATATATATATATATATATATATATATATATATATATATATATATATATATATATATATATATATATATGCATTCATTCAATACCCGCACGGGTAGCCTGGATTTCGCTACCCGACAGCCAAAAAAGTAATTGTTCTGACCGAAAAAGTAATTCTGCTATAAAAAAAGTAACTATACGACTAAAAAAGTAACCCCATACAAAATTCACAACAGATATATATATAACCATGTTTTGAAATCTGCTATTACAAACGTAACTATCTATGCATGAAACTCAACATTTTGCAAGGTAAAATAACCCTCTACACGTCAAAAGTAACCAACTTGGAAAAAAGTAACCAAAATGGGGGGCGGGTAGCTACCCACACGGGCATTAAAGATGGGCTATATATATATATATATATATATATATATATATATATATATATATATATATATATATATATATATATATATATATATATGGCGTTCATTCATTGCTCACACGGGTAGCCTGGATTTTCACTACCCGACAGCCAAAAAAGTAACTCTCATGGCTAAGAAAGTAACTATGCTGTAAAAAAAGTAACTATGGTGTCAAAAAAGTAACTCTGCTAGCCAAAAAAGTAACTCTATACAAAATATACAACAGATATATATAAGGACGGGTTTTTTGATTTGGGGGGGGGCAAATGATATTATTTTTGGATGAATTTTTTTGGGGAGCTAGACAAAATGGTCCTCTGCAATTGCGATTTTTTTTATGAAAAAAGGTGATTGGAAGGGTGGGCGGGTAGCTACCCACGCGGGCAATAAAGATGGGACCATACATATATATACATACATACATATATATATATATATATATATATATATATATATATATATATATATATATATATATATATATATATATATATATATATATATGGCTATCTTTAATACCCGCACAGATAGCTACCCGCACACCCTTCCTGATATTTTTTTCTATTTTTTTTTTTGGAATTGCAGAGGAGCATTTTATCTAGCTCCCCAAAAAATTTGATCAAAAAATAATATCATTTACCCCACCAAAATCAAAAAACCCGTCCATATATTTACTAACTGTATATTTTCTGCGCAGTTACTTTTTAGTCACTATTACCCAGAGGCTAGTGTACACTCGAGTGTACCAGAGGCACCATACATCTTAGTCATTTTTAAAGATGCAATAACTTTTTGAAAAATTAAAACTATTGATCTTCTTAAATATTTTAAGAACATACTATATAATAAATTTCATCTCATTTGGACACCTATAGGTCGAGCGTCCAAAGTTGGAAAAAAGCATGCATTCCAAATTAGTTTTGTATGTTGATTTTGTTGTCCTTGGATGAGTGACTTACACTCATCCAAATGAGCTCAAATTTTGTATGTGGCCTACTATTATTGTAACCATATAACCATGCTCTCTCTCTCTCTCTCTCTCTCTATATATATATATATATATATATATATATATATATATATATATATATATATATATATATATATATGACAACGTTAGCACACACAGAAAGATACTGAGTTTCCATGTAACCTAAGAGAAAGATATGTAACATCAGTCTAGATGAGAGAGTTTAGATGATATATGTTGTCTCTAGTTTTGTTTAGAGACATGATTAAGGATAAGCTAGCACTATTCGTAGATGACCTAAGATTGATGTTGATATGAATGTTGATGATAAAAGTTTGCTTCAAGATGACCTAAGCTTTTTTTGGAAGATTTTAAACATGATTTATGACGTGCAATGAGTTTTTACCATGCAACCTGAGCTAGTCTAGTATAATGTATGGTACATGTGGCTTGCTTGATGTGTTATAATGGGCTAGCAGGTTGGCATGCTTGCTTGTGAATAGATTTGTATGTCTCGAGATATGGTTGGTGAGACATGGTTTAGGACCAAAATAGGTCTCAATCTCTTACAAAGGAGGAACTCTATCTTGGGACATATGATAATGGTGAACCATTTATATGGGTAAGACTGAAATGGAGAAGGTCAGAGTATACCTAAACTACAATATATGTGAAATGTTGAAAAATATGTGCACGACAAAATAATCAATGATGAGTCCCTATTTAGATTACTTCTAAGTATATGAGTTGTGTGGTTCCTTTGATAGCGTTGAACACTAGATTTCTTAGAAAGATGTAACCCTAGAGAAAGAGGTAGTTGAATATATGTATGCGTTCCATCTAGGTCAGGGAGATGTCCCAAAACCCTAAGATGATGTATATGATGTATGATCTCCATGATGATCCTCATACTTGGGTTAGTTGTACCATTTAAAGTAATCTAGTGGTTTCCCTTTTTTTGAAAGTTATTTTAAAGTTTAGTGTGTGTAGATAATTGTGGTTTGTATTCCTTGACTAAACATAGACATGTCTTAACTTGATGTGGCTCATGCTCATGAACCTATGTTTATCTACAAGTGAGATAACTATGAAACCTCAATGTTGAAAATAATTATGTTCCTCAATAAAGTGCATGGTACATGATATAATCTCACTTGAGTTAAAACTTGATATATGTTTGTTAAATCACTCTCATAAGATGAATCTCATATAAAACCTTATCATACATGAAGCTATAATTTGGAAATATTGAGCTCAATACTGTGGTTCCTTGGGGTCTTAGCTGAATAAACATGATGCATAAATTTTCTAGTTTCATATCTAAATCAAGAGTAGTAACAATAATTTTTCACAATTAGTTGATCATCGAGGGAAAACTAAACAATGTAGGCAAACTAGTTTCACAATGAAATACGAGTGCAGAGATAACCCTTTCTGCACCACTAAGGGTATTGTTGAAGAAGCAAGATCGGCTTATTGATGTGCTAGCGTCAAATGTTCCTTTCCTCTCCCTATTATGGGATGTGGCCATGAGTGATTTCTCTCTCTCTCAAGGGGAGAAATTTGTGTGTGTCTAATCTTCTATGGTTCATGTCTTTTATATAGGAAGGAATAGGTTAGGGTCTCCATAAAACCCTATTCTTTTGTAATTGTAGTCATATCTAGGATGACTGAAACATCATTCCTATATATTGACAGATTAGTCATTCAATCAATTGAGTTGATCTGATGTGTGTACAAATCACCTCAAGAAACCAAGTGATACTTCAATCAATGATCTTGTTGGGACAAATAATCAATTGACAACGAAAATTATCATTATTCTTAAGCAAATATTCTCTATATGTGATCATTTGATTGATTGACTTTCAGTTAATCGAGTACCTCAACCCAAATTGGTAAATTATGGATCAATTCAATTTGAATCCATTGGTTCATTTTTAATCTCACTCAATCAATTGACTATTCATTCAATCTCTTGTGTTGGAACTCAGTCTCCTTAAACTCAGAATTATGTCAATTTTGATTGTGAATTTAATTTCTTCTTCCCTTGAGCATCCTACACATGTGACCCTAAAGGTTCCACATTATGTTGAAAGTATTTTCAATGACCTTGTAGGTAATGAGAGGTATCTAAGAACACATCATTATGCCTCAAGTAAATAAAAAAGTTGGAGAATAACTTTAAACTTTGTGTGACCAATATTATCATGGTTGGATAATTCGTTTTTCACAAACATACAAATTGAAACTAATGAATGGACTCATAATCCACTTAATACTAATATATATTTATTTATATAGAGTACATTATTGAGATACAATGAGATCAATAATCAATATTACCTTGCATGAGCATGCCTATTTATTTATCCATGATATCACTCAAATACGAGGGACACTTTCCATCTATGTTACTCACAATAATCTTCACCCAATCATTGATTGTATGGTAACCCTTATTTAAAGTCAAATTGAGTTAATTCTAAGTACATTGAACAATAAGTGATTATTATAGTTACTTCAAGTATAAGTATCACATTCACCACTATAACATTTAGTTATGATTATGTGTACCATTTAATGACTTCCATGTATTATTATAAAGGCGGGTCTTACCAGTATGTATGTTCTCTAACAAGTATCTATAAGTCTTTCATGATATCTAGCATCATGACTAATGGGACATAGTCATCAATCATCCCAACACTAGTTCTATGTATTATTTTTGTGCTAAATCCCATGATAATATCCAACTATATAATTACAAGGAATGACTACTTTTACTACATATAAGATATCATGCTCGGATACTCAACTCAAAACCATATGTTAGTGAGTCAATTATTGTCATGATGATATTATGATTAGTCATTATCTAATGGAGAACCAAAAATAATAAATAGAATTTCCTTTTACCAATAATGAAATCAAATGCAAGGTATCACAAAAAAATCCTATCACTATCTCTCAGAATATACAAAAACATACTCCCACTTGTGATAGAGCCAATCACTCATGAATCTCATTCCATGTGAACTAACATCACCATCATGGTTATGTTGTAAAAGTTTCTTTGTTTGTGGATTAAAAACATTTATTATGGTTGGTACTCTATAAATCTTCACATCTCATTGTATAGTCTCTTATATGAGATGAAGAATACATGGTATGTGTTTGGAACGTTGATACAATCTGGGTTCAGTGGTTGTTCACCATATCCATTATAGTCACAATATTTCTCTAATGTCTCATTAATGGTTGGAAATACCCCAAGTTCATTGATGACATTGTTGATCCATACTACTTCCTTTTCTGAATTGAAAGTAGAAATATAATCAAACTTTGTTGTAGTACCAACTATTATCTCTTGCTTGGAATTGTTCCATCTTATATCTACGCCCTTGAGGAAAAACACAATAAATAATTACAATCATTAATCATTCTTGCTTATTTCAATGCTTGTGTTGGTGTAACCCTTCAAAACCAACTATTCCTCACCATGATATATCATAAATTGATGCCATAAGATATTCTTTAAGACAATCTTGTGACCCTTAGTGAGATTTAACTAGTATCATCTCATCATTCTGAAAGCATACAAGGTGTCAAGACATGTACATCACATTCCATACATGGTAGATCTGATAAAATAGGCATATGGAATCTTACTTCTATGTGCCCTTTATTTCATAGGTTTGGGACATTACACTAGAAATATACTTGTCCGATTGGACAAGGGTAAGTTTCCTCTCCTGGATTCCTACATGAAAAACCTCTCCAATACTTTGTCAATATATGTACCTTGACATAGTCAATAATCTAACTAGATGTATCTCTATAGTTCATGATCCCTAAAATATAGGATGCTTATCATATGACCTTCATAGAGAAGGTCTTTCCCAACCATTTTTCACCAATTTTGAAGTAGGAATCTCATTCCCCAACAATAGTATGTCATTTACATATATTATGAGGAACATAATTACTCTCCCACTAACATTCATGAAAATATTAGCTTCCTCTTCATTTTTTAAAGCCAAACTTTTTGAATATATCACAGAAATGACAATTAAAGGTTCTAGATTATTGCTTCAATCCAAATATTAACCTTTGTAACATAAGACCTTGTTGGAATCATTTGGAGTAATAGAACCTTTGTAAGTTACATTATGTATGATGTGCACATCCTCAAAAAGATAATCATTCAAGAATGTGGTTTTAGCATCAATTTTCTAGATTTCATAGTCATGATAATATGCAAGGGAAACCATGATATTGATGGATTTTACCATGGGTATGGATTTTCATTCATGCTCAACACCTCAAACCTGTATAAAACATTTTGCAAATAATTGTCCTTTATAGGTTTGTACGTTATGTTAGTCTTCTTCTAAAAACCCATATGCACCCCATTGGTTGTACCCCTTAAAGTGAATCCACCAAGATTCATGTCTTGTAGTGTACATGGATTCCATTTCAGGTGCCATGTATTTAAAGCATTTTGTTGAATCTTCTCCTGAAATAGCCTCATTTTATGTTGTTGGCTCATCAATGTTCATGATCAACATATTGTATGTTTGAGTCATGTGATATACAAATTGCTCTGGCTCCATATGAGTCCTATTAAACCCTTGAGGTTCTTGTTCTTCATGATTAATTTGAGATTTCATAAGAACTTGTAGTTCTTCTTGATCATCAGGTTTCTTCATGGGTGTAATGCTATCTTGCTGGTATCAAACTATTTCAGTTGTATTTCTCCCTCTTATTCCTTTGGAAATAAATTCCTTTTCAAGGAATATGTTAGTTCATAAATAAGTACTATATTTTCAGATGAAATGTAGAGTAATATCTGGTGGATTTCTTAGGATATCCAATAAGGCAACACTTCCCCAATTTGATCCAAGCTCTTCATCCAAGCTTTTTATAAAATTGTTTCATGACTTAAGCTTCAATCTCCATATCCTCATGAAAGAGGCATGTTTCCTAGTAAATATCACATATAGTCTACTTAGAACAGATCTTGGAGATAAAGACACAAGGAGAATACACAATTTTATTAATATTTAGAATTACTCTAATTTTGCATTAATTCTTTGCCTAGGTTCTCTTGAATTATTTATATTTAGTTTCTCATTTCAAATTTAAAATCTGGGGATTCCATATGATTTTTTTATACTATGAGAGATTACTCATGAAAATAACTTTCTATAAAAAATCATGGTATCTTAATACAAAGGAAGAACATAGGAGTGTAAAAAAAAGATTATATATATACATATATATATATATATATATTCTTTTGTTGAATGATTATTCCAAGTAAATAAAATTGGATAATTGAATACATGGACATCTTATAACTCATTATATAGGTTTTTAGCATTAAGTAGGAAATGTGTAAACTAAATAGAAATTTTTGGGTGAAGGTATCCAAAATGCAGCAATATCGTGTGGGTAATTATTACAACGAACATAATCTTGTAAATATTTTTTGGGTGTACAACATTAATGGGAGATTTTAGAGGTAGAATTTTCACTATTTGTTTTCAGATACTGCACAGTAAGTCACGCCTAGTGAAAAAACTATCACGTCAAGCACAAGCCAGTGAGCATGGACACTCCATTTGAGTACCCAGGTTAGAAGAGGTGCCACATATCCATCTAGGGATTTAGCAAGTAAGGATAAACATGGAGAGTCCCTTTGTTATAATGGAGCCAGAAAATAGTTCTAGAGTCACGAGTCTACTCTAAGACTTGAACTGTGAAGTCATAACTTTGTTATTTGATGCATTCTAATATTATAGTAAACTTAATGTTCTTTCAAGTAAATAATAAATGGTAAAAGAACAAGTACCCCAGAATTAGCTTATTAACTTTATGCATTTAATGTGGTTATATACTTCAGTTAAATAAACGTAACTTGTTTACTCTTTTTCATTAGATAGTATTTAAAATTGTACTATAGTAATTTTTTTCCAAATTAAAATAATAAATAAACAATTGTATTGTTATGGGTATTTAGATCCTTGCATTTTCTAACTCACGTTCTAAGAGAACATTATTAATTCAAGGCAAGTAGCATCAAGACTATTTATAAGGAGCGGTCAATAAGAGAAAATGAGGTAAGGGTACCTTTAAGAACAATGTAGTCAATATAATATAGATGGAATTTCTATAATCTCACCACCTATGAATGAGAGAGATTGAGAGAGACAATAATTGTATAATATTGATTTAGTTAATCTATGAAGATTCTAAAGCAAAAATTTAAGGCATATTTCTAATAGTTTCAATCAATGTGGTTCTGACATAATATCACCTTAATACATCTCTAGTATCTAATAGTGGGATTGGGTATGTCTTCCTTACTATTAAAGAGTAGGTTAGAGGAGAGAGATAATAAGACTCTGATTGCACTAGGATGTTTATCGTTTGTAATAATGATTATTCATCATAAATATGTGTTGTGAAATGATACAATTGGATGATTATGAGTGAAGAGAAGGTTGAGAGCCATCATATCCCCAACTATCATAAATGTGTGTTGTGAAATGATACGATTGGATGATTGTGAGTGAAGAGAAGGTTGAGAGCCATCATATCCCCAACTGACATCATTATGTCTTAAGGAGTTGAGGATAGAATAGATGTATCACCATATAAGTTTTATAGGAATATTTTAGAGGCCCAGGAGAATTATAAGAGGGATGAAGTATCACCACCATCATAATTGACAAATGATCCTATGATATCATATCATCTTGTGAAGAAATGGGTCATAACCAAATATTTAATTACTATAGACCCAACTAAAGTTGATGGATTAATTAGACAACTAGAGCATGTGTTGCATCTATTGGAACTATCCAAGGCTAACAATATCAATCATGATATTTATATGCTTTAGAGTGATAATGAAACTTTACGGTGAGTTGTAGAAGGTAATAGAAATAGTCTTATAACTTGGAAGTATTTGATTGATTACTTTGATAAAAAATATTTCACCCTCACATCAAGAGAAGTGAAGAGTAAAATTTTTAGAACCTAAGACATGGTAGCCTAATAGTTAAATACTATGAGACACTTTTTATAATATTGATCAACATATGTCTGAAACTAATACTTAAACTAACTGAGTAGGTATCAAGATGTTTATGTCAATATCAAAATAAGTTTTCACTCATGTCAACTTCATTCTTCTCCTTTCCTTGCACTTAAACGTAACTTGAAAAAAAGCATTCTTTAACATAAATCAACAAGTCCTTTCAATATTTTAGGCGGTGGTGGTTTCCTTGATTTATGACCATGATTGTATTATTTCAACTCACTTCTCCACCCTTACTAATGTGTTGTCCTTTAGTCACTTGTACAAATAGAAATTTTGTAATACACAGAGATCCACTCTCGTTTTGTCATTTAATTTTAGTCACTTTAAGTTATTATCATACTTATGTGGATGTTCAAACTTGTACAAATTCCACTAATATCAACTCTATCATAAAAAATACCATTTTCAGATAAAAAGTTCCACTAAAAGTCAATCTTTCATGGCTTTACAAATGGATGAATAAATGCTTCTAGAAGAATAAATGGAACTTATAAAAATGGAAGCATATGAAGTAATGTTGGTTTAATTTTTTTATCTTTTATTCATATAGAACTCTAGAATAACATGAACTTTTCAAAAATAACGCAAAAATGACCGTCCACAATCAAATTTGCCATTTTCCAAGGAAAAACACTTGCAACTCAACATAAATAATCCTATCTTTTATTCCAAGGATTTGTAAATATGTACAATTAAAAGGACATAAAGGGCCACCCCAACAGACATTAATCCATAAAAACCCAACTTTGGTCATTCAATTCCCCATGATAAGCCCACAAAACTATAAACACTTCAAATTTAAATTACTATAAACTTCTTTCTAGAATATTTTTTTTGGAAAACAAATTTACCAAAAATTAAAACCATTAATCTATGAAATCATGATGAAACCTTGAAAATAGAAATGCATATGGTCCTTAAAATATCTATGATTTTGTGGCACATACTGACATCATTTGACTGGCTACAACATGTGGCTGCTAGAAAGATATTGATGGAAGAAACAATATGGTTAACCAAGGTGTTCTGGACATAATCTGGGATGCTTTAAATGCCCTAAACATAAATTTGAGATTAACTTATGATGTGAAAAAAGTATGGATCACGTCAAAACCAATGCGATTGTCGATGACATATCCCAAAACAACCCAAGCAAGAAGACTGCTCACATAAAGAAGGCATCCTTAGAGAACAAGCAAAGAGCCAAGGAAGGTGAATTTTCCAAGGAGATCAAAAGGCCATATGAGGCCTCCATTGAGAAGGATTCCAAATATGAGGTTTTCCCCTTTGAAATCACAAACCCAGAGATGGTCATGGATCCAAAGATGAATTCTAAGTCGAAGGGTCCTGCTAGTGGCCCTAGACCTGTGCCGGTAGTCCGACAAGTGGTGATCCAAACCCCCTGAGATGATCTGGATAGAATAGTAGAAGAAACTCATTGAGGCCATTAGTTCCCTAGCCTTCAAAGACATCACCAGATATGAGAATGGCCAAACTCACCCTATCTACCCTCATCTTGGAGCCAACATCCTCGACTTCATCAAAGTAAATGTATAAAACTTTTGGGGATAAGACAAGGATGAAGTCATCAACAAGGAAGATGACTAGCTCTTAGCTATGGAGAATGGATTTTGTATCCTAGAGGTGCAACCCAACAGGAAGGTCCTCTTTGCCTTTCACTTGCTCAAAGGAGTAGCTAAGATATGGTGTAAAAGTACATTACTCATCGAAACCTAAGTATTGAGCCAATGCCTCAGTAGATTCCCACACCATCTTAAACATGGGGTTCATCCCCAACTCTACCAAGAAGGATAATGAGAAGCAGTTCATGCTCCTCTATCATGGAAACATGTATGTGGCAGATCACTCCTAGAATTTAGACTCCTAGAGTGCTTCACCTAGATGTTGTTTGAGGAGCAACAAGTGGAGCATTTCATTGAGAAACTCCACCCCCAGTTGAAACCCCATGTAATGGATAGCAAACCATTAAGCTTCAAGAGGCCCTAAACTTCGCCTTAGAGATGGAGAAGACCGACATGCGTGCCTGGATCCCACCTAAGGGGTATCTGGGTTTCACAAAAGGAAATTCTGCTCCAAGAAATGTTAATATAAAGGTGTAGGGTTGTCACCATGGTAGGGAAAGAAATAGAGAAGAGGAAAACCTCATCATGAGAATCACAACCCTGAATGTCACATGGGTGGGAATTGGCACCCTAGAAAATGCTTCTTTGAGAAGTGAGTGCATTATCACTGGCACCAAAAGTGACACCTCCAATCCAGTTGTCCCCTCCTTGCCCCGCAAGGGCCAGGCCCAATGGTGGCCCAACTGGTAGTTGTAGCACAACTGGGGATAGCTCCAATTATTGGAGAACACTGACATTCCTGAGTCTTTTCCATTGATAATGAGGAATGTCAGGCCAATGCCAATCAACTTATAAAAGATAAACATCGCTAGAACTCTGTATTCTATCTTTCACCATAAATACAAATAGTTTGATGCCATGAATAAAATGTAGGACAACTTTATATCGTAGGACATACATTTAAAGCTTTATTTGATTTTGGTTCTACAAATACTTTCATTCCACAAAATATCATAATTATGCATTATTTGGATTGAAGGACTTAGTTTAAGTTTTATAAGTCACTACTCCTAGTGGTTGTATCTTCTCATTTCTTTTAAAGATACTGATGCTCCCTACTTATTTTATCCTCCTTACTATGAATGATTTTGATGTAATTATAGGAATGGATTGGTTTTATAACTATAATGAAAAAATAGACTGTAGGGAAAAGAAAATAAGAATAGAGAAGCCATGTCATAAATATTTTACTGTTTGAGGAACAAAGGTTGCCACCACCAATCTATATGTGTCAACCATGAAGGTAAAGCAGATGGTAGCTAAAGGTTGTTTAATGTTCCTAGTTGTAGTGACCGAGCTACAACCTAAGGTGCAACCCTTAGAGGAAATACAAGTAGTCAAGGACTATGTTGATATATTCCAAGACAATTTGCCAGACATACCTATAGAAGGTATCGATCCAAGGGATGACATAAACATGGTTGAAATTCAAAACCAACAGTGATAACAAGAACTAAAAAACCAATTTGTGAAATTTTGATTATGCTAAGTTCATAAAGTAAGATTGCAGAAACAAACTTTAACTAAACAAATGATAGAAATAACGAGTTGTATGGGGAATCACCACCAATAGTTGAGCTTTTACTCAACAAATCAACTCCTATGTTTCAATCAAATCAAGACCATGTCTTGTCATCATTTTCAGACAAATCTCACAAGGATTGGACTTCCCACAAACCTATTTATCCCTATGTTTGTGGATCCTCATCCAGCTGTCCAACATATCCTTGTCTGAGATCTCATTGAGGAACACGTGAATTCCATTCTGATGTTCAAACTGATGGATCATATGGTCATGTCATCATAAGTTATAACAAATGAGCCAAACACGTAGAAAGATTATAAAATCTATCAGTGGATATTGTTAAGAGATTATGGGTTCGTTCTTGTAAGGATCTGAGATCTTAGATCCCCTACAAGAATATAACCATTCTACAAGAAAATGAGTACTAGATCAGATGTAGAAAAAGATAATGATCACAATTAAGGTATTATGGGTTCATTCTTGTGGGGATCTGAGATCACACCACCTAACAAGAATATATCAACTTAATCAATAATAAAATTAGAAACATAAGGAAAAAAATTCTTTTATTGAAATAAAGGAGTCAATTACAACAAATAAGAATATGCTATGGGTCTAGTCCCCATTCCCTACTAGAGAAATACTTAAACATAATAACTAAAGAACAAGATTATAGCCTGGAGTACAATGAGAAATCCAAGAAGAAGTGATTGAAAAAGTGATGAAAAATGTGATGACTTTTGCTTTAGATTCCCTTTTATAGGGAGAAAGGAGGGGAAAAACCCTATAGGGATGGCTTCTGGAGGCGGCTAGATTGCCTATTCTAGGGCATCACTCGGTCAACCAAATTAATCACTTGCTTTAGCCCCAAGCTACATTGCTCAAACATAGACTACATTGATGACTTTATCATTTTGGCATTTGATCGAGTCTTTACTTGAAATCTTTACACCACATAAAAACATATGGAATCTGCCAACTTTTCTTTATGCCTTTTTTCAACATTAATTGATTTCCGAATGGAGAGATTTATTGAGTTGCATTCTTTTAACATTTTGACCATTTTACTATTTTTGCTGCAGATTCCCACTATGACAAGTCAATCAACTTGTAAGGCTAGTCAATCGACTGAAAAAAGAATCCAATATATAAGTCTCATGTAGAAATTAAATTCCCTTACCAACACATACTTGCTCACTAAATTCCACCTTGGGATGCAAAAGTTATGGTGATTTTGGTGCATGGTATATATAAAGCAGCACTACGGGAAGTTATAATGACCCCGCCTCTCGGTAACCCCCAATTAAGGGAGACTAAGAGGTCAAAGTTGTTATCCCAATTTTCGGATCAAAGGTTCGACAAATAATCAGTAATTATTATGAAATTCTACCAAACTACACTGAAATCTGGTATAAAATAAAACTTTGCATACCTTTTTCAAAAACTTGGATATCTACTTCTATCCACATCTAGAGTCTATTCTAACTAATCCTCCTTTGTACTTTAATTATTATTTAATTCCACATATGACACTTTACTGTTTGTCCTTTTCAATCTTGTACCTAAAATGCCGACAAACAAAACGTCGGTCAGCATAAATGAATATGTCGGTATGTGGGAGAAACAATAATCGTGCACTTAACTATAACAACATATTGCAACCAATTAAGATTTAACAAACAACTTTATGTTTTATGCATAACTACTCAATCCATACATACCCTAGCCTCTGCGGTGTCCCTATAGTGGACCTAGATGCTACCTTCCTCATGGTAGATCCCCATTCAACCCCTCATGATCCTACCTAATAGGTGAATCAATTTCTAGGGTTGAGTCACATAGAACTACCCGTAGGTATCCCACTCCTTAACTCATGGTGTGCTAAAGAGTCTCATGGCACTACATGTGGGTAGCCCAATTTCTAACTCATGATAACCTGATGGTCCCACTTAACACGTAGACCCTTTACCAGGTTACCCTTTTCATCATTAGCAAAGCCACAGAGGAGGACCAGAATCTGAGCCAATCATGTATACATACTTATGATGATAATCATAGTCACTTTATAGTTTCATGAAATAAAAGTCATCCAAGCAGTTATTTTCAGGCAACCGATAAAACAAATGGGAATCGCCGTGAAACTAAAGTGATTAACCATATGCGTAACCACATACCTGTGATTGTTGATTTTGAGACAAAATCAATCAAATAGAGAAAGCCCAATCAAGCAACCAACTATGCATAAAAATCCTGAAATAAATATACAAACTTCCTTTTATCAAGATTTAACCAAAATCATCTTGCTTCTTAGGATTTCTATCCCAATTTTCTTTGAAATTTAGGGTTTTGTCTCCACTTTTAACATTATGAACCCTAACTCAATAAAACTACATAAAAACCTTAATTTCTCATTTTAATACTCCTAATAGACTTAGGGTCATTATTTAGTAACTTATTTCCTTAATCCGAAATAACCAAAGTTTTTCTCTTCTTTTATACATAAATTAAAACCCTAAATAAATCAACTTTTCATGTAAAACAGATTGAAACCCTACTTTACTATTCAATAGGTTAATACTTCTCAAATTAACCTATTGAACCACAAAGATTCATCCTTTATACTCAATTAGGGTTTCTAATTACCTTTTAATACCTTTTTCTATCAAATTAATACACTTTTGCAAAACGAGACAAAACTAGGTTACCAAACCATATTTATCTTGTTCCTTGTATTTTTCTAATAAACTTTCATACGTAAAGTGTGAGACTGGATTTTTGGGCTTAATTTTGAGGACGAAATATCTTTTAAGGTGTGAAGGATGTGATGGAGTGGACTTTTGGAATTCTAATTGTCCAATGACATAAATGATTTCACACATGATGAGTCGTTTTGAGAGTTCGATGTGTTTTTGGTAAAATTGAGTGTTGATGATGTTAATATAATGATTTAGATCCATAAGTTTATGCCTACTTGAGGAATTTAATTGACTGGTCTAATAGTTGAGAGTTGTCACCAATTTTGAATAGAAGGTATCTTGAGAGGTAAGGAAGCTATGGTTTAATTTTGGTTGCATTTGGATGTTCCCAGAAGGAGATATTTAGGTTTGAATATTATGTTATAATGGGGCAAGATTTCATATTCGGAACTTAGGCCTTGATCAGCTGTGATATTTCATATGTCATGACTGTGGACAAGATATGGCCATAGCCCTAACTAGGGAGAGACCACAGATCATGATTTTGCAGCCCTTGGATGTGCTAAATCAGACGACTCATCTACATGGTGGCAGTTGCTATGTGTATAGGTGAGGGTTGTACACGACTTGGAGAATGTGGGTCGAGAATGAAGACTAGCAGAACCACCACGCGATGAGAGCCCTGAGTGACTATTGGTTCAGTTTTCACAAGTGTGATCCCTCCATCTATGCAAGCATGCTCTCTACCACAGAGCTCCACTCTGAGGATGGATGTTTCGCATCGCCGCCGGCAGTGGCTTGCAAACTACAAGCTACACCACTGATCGACCTCATCGAGGTAGGGCTTCAGAGTCGCTAGCGCCGACTCAAGCAGTGATAGCCCAGGAAGCATGACGAGAGAGGACCCCGGTTATCGCAGGAGGAGGAGGTCCTCACATGAAGCCAGCGAGCTCTGTGGGTGCATATCGGTGGAACCCATGCTAGAGAGCTGCCGCGCGCAGCATCGACCGGAGACCAACCGCACAGTGGTGGCAAGACTCGCGAGTGAAGAGGAGATCTGCTGAGCCTAGACCTGACGATCTCCACTGCTCGTTGTGGAGCCACAACGACGATCATCTCGAGAAGAAGCTCAATTTATGGACCCACATGGACAGAACGCGTCGCAGCGTTCCGGCGAGAAGGGACAGATAGAGAGCGCCGGTGTTGAGATCCCTAGAGTCCCAGGTGGTGGCAGCATCCTCACAAAGTACGAGGAGCCATGGCAACACCTGAATGACGGGGGGCGGCAAGGTATGGATCCTTGAAGCTAATGGAGTTGAATGAAGCTCGCAAGGAACACCGGAGGAGATCCCCCACGGCGGCGGCCACTCCTGCATGCTCGCGTGGAGAACAGAGTCACGCCCAAAAGCATTGGACTCACGAGGGACGCTGGGGGGAAAGAGAGGAGAAGCAGGGCTAGAGCTACCCTGCAACGCCGACTAGAGAATAGGCGGGCGACGGTCATGAAGCTGAGTCTGAGACTCATGGATCGCGTGAACCGAAAGAAGAGCACTGCACCGGGTCCAATGCGAGTCTTACCGGCCGGCCCAACATAAGTTAGCCAACAAAGAACCGCAACTCAAACTGAGCCTGGAAGGCATGAGATGCAAGAACCTAGTTGCAACGTGGTGATGGCCGATTGGCCCAAAAAGGTAATTGCCACATTAATGTTCAGTTCTTAAATAAATCACAATAAAAAGTCTGCTTATCATAAAAATACAAACAAGGTACCAAAACGTTCAGAAAAGTAAGTAGAACAACATGGCACCTTTAGATCAGTCTTTTGATGCTTAAATATCAGTGACATTGTGTAATATGTGTAATGCTTAGTTCTTGAGTAATAAATATCAAACGATGTTCTAAAATTATGATAACATGTCAATAAGTCTATAATCATGTATATAATGCATATGATGTCAGATATGATCATGTTGATACACGAAAGCATATAAATTGATTAATATGGCTTATTAGGACTAATAACACTAAAGATAATGCAATTAATGTATACATGCTCAATAAATGATGAGATTTACAGAAAACCCTCATATCAGTAATTGGAAGATAATATGTAGATCTGAGATCAGTTTTATACATGAAATTCATGTTATATGAAGAGAACCCTTAATACAAGTGATGTAACCCTAATATGGTTAATGAAAGTGACATAATGTTAAATATGTTCACATAATAATGTGACACATGAGTATATCCAATTAATGAACTATAATATGGAATATGGCATCAGTAAGATAAATATAAGGCAAGAATACAAGTAATCATGAGAATATCCAAATGAGTAAGCAAACCCTAAAATGAACACGATTAGGGTTAAGATGAGATGTAAGATGATGAGAACCTGATGATAGTATATGATCTTGTCTTGATCAGGTTTAACAAAGATATAGATGACATGAGGAATATGTGATTAGTTGATCTCTTGATCAAGGTACGCCATTACCTCTTACTTGGCTTATTATACATTATGCTTGTGTTATATGGTAGTAAAGACTTGGCATATGGTATTGATTGAAATGATTGTCTTGTATGATATGTTGCTTGAATTTCCATATGTATGGCTATGAACACATGAAACGTAAAATATTCTGATCCATCCTATGATAGCACTAAACTCTTGGGTAGTACAGTGCATTGACAAAACATCAAAGCCCTTGGTGGCAGATGTAACATCAAAGCCCTAGGGGCAGATGTACGATTTATATGACAAGGCCTAAAAATATCAAAGCCCTTGGGGGCAGATGTACGAGATATATGATGGAAACTAAGCTTAAAATATGTGTTCTCTTTTGTTATTGAATATCTTTGTGCAAGTATACTCTTTTCTTATATTTCTTTATACCTGCCAAGTATTAGTTTAATCTTATTGCCAAGATATGATGAGAGGTATATAAAAGACACGTAGGCGTACTCAGTACAATATTCTTGAAATATTGTGCTGACGTGTACCGCATGTAATCTTTTGTTTAGGTTGTGGCTTATGTTCTTGAAGATCCAGGATAGTGAGAGTTGTATAGCGAGCTGATGTACATGTGGACCTGTTGTCTTAAGATCCTGTTGTTTAGTGGTAGTACATGTATATGTTGATGTTTGCTGTTCAATATGTAATATCAAATGTTGTAACAATTCATGTTGTAATTATATGTTGAATGGTGAACATGTGTGTATGGTTTTATTATTGTTCATGTGCATGTGCTACTGATTGTTTCCTTCTGACTTCCTCTGATTTTCTTATTCTTAGCCTAGTGTGTGGTGCTCAAATTGGGATTCTCACTGAGGTGAGGGTTTCAATTTGGACGTCACACATCAGATTAAGTTTTAGAAAATCCAGGGACGACACAGGTGGTATCAGAGCATGAATAATAGAAAAACTTGACATTTGCTCATTATGCAACTCAAAACCAAAGAACCTTGAACTTAATAATCTTTAGGGTTAGATTAGTCGTCTTTTAGAGACTAGATCTGACCTAGCCTCTAGGTTAGCACCTAGATGTCCGAGAACTAGGTCTAGACTGGTGCTTGTTGAGTAGCAAGTCCTTAGATGTCGTTCTTTCCTTGTAGTGCAGTGGTTTGGGATGTTGCACTATTTGGAAATGACGTGCATAAAAGGAAGAGAAATCCTAGACATATTGCGCACATTGTCTAGAGTAGCTACACTAGTCTACCCCTTGTTCTCACCCCTTTCACTAGTTTTCATGACATTGGACTCTCTACTATGTGTGGGACACTCGTTTCTGGTTTTGGTTTTTGATTCCAAACGAATCGAACCTCGATAGTTTTCTCTGACACTGGTTTATCGGAGAAAAACTATATAATATTTTATTATGTATATGTATTACAAAAAAATGTGTCCCCACACATGTACGAGTAGGAGGTGGTCATGCAACCTAAGTGAAAGTGAATGACATCAGTCTAGAAGAGAGTGTAGTTCTAGATTAGATGTCTAGAGCCTTGCTGGAATATATATGATAGATGGAATAGATAGAATAAGTTTGATGATACGATCTAAGTCTTATATATAAGACATAAGATGTTTATGATGATATATATGTGTCTTTGAGGACTTAAGTCCAGTTTTGAGGTTTTGAGATAAGTTTTGATGCTGCAAGTAAATAGGCTTTTATGAGATAAGATATGCTAAGTTAAGACAAGGTTGTGAGTCAGCATGAGCCTCAAGCTCTTTTACAAAGGAGGATCTCTAGTGTTAGGACCAGTTTTGGGGTTAGCTCAAGAGAGAGTGAGACCCATAGGGAGAAGGTCAGAGAACCTAGACTCCACGATATGAGAAATATGAGATATCTGATATGATATGTCCTAAACTAGACTACTCCTGAGTGAATGAGTTGTGTTGCTTAATGCATGATTCCTATAGTCTTGTTGAACCCTAGATGTCCTTCGGAGAACCAAACCTTAGAATCAGAGAGAGGCTAGTTACATATGTGCATGTGAGTATGAATATGAGTGCCATCCATCTGGGTGAGGGAGAGAGCCCATGACCCTGGAGGAGGTAGCTATGTTAGTTTCTATGAAGCCTCATGCTCGGGTTGGTGGTTTCCCACATAGGAATCTAGTGGTGTATAAAAGAGAGTTTTGGGTAAGCAGGTTTCATGGTTATAGATCTATGAAGAGTATGTCATATCATGTTTTGGTTTGTGCTTATGTGGCTAGAGCTTGTAAGGCTATCACTAGTGCCAATGAGGTAATCTGAGAACCCTAGACTAAGAGAGAAAAGATAAAGTATATGCATGTGAGACACTCATAGAGTTGAGTTAGCTCAGAGAGACTGAGCACGGCACTACTCTCATGGTATGGGTTAGAGCAACCTCATTTGGACTATATAAAGCTTTGATACATGTTTCACGAGCCACTTATATAAGTTTGTTTAGCACAACCATGATATAATGCATGTAGGGATGTGATCTAATCTCGAGACGAGATATATAGACATGATGTGATGGAAATCTAGAGATGGTTTAATAGATATTAACGCATAAATGGTTAACCATATACATGAATAATGATGATAATTGAATAGTGTTGGTTAATCTTGTGATGAATTTATTAATAAATGTTGTAGTTTATTGTGAGCAATGAAATAAGATCATATGAATGAAACATGTCATAAGAGGTGTTAATCTTAGTGATTAATAAAGATGAAAAATATAGTTTGACAGCTAGCACGACATAACGGTTATGACACCTTGATAATGGGTTAACTTGGGTTAACTCCTTTGGAACGTGATAGTATGATGTTGAATATTAATGCATGGCTAAAGATAAGGAAACAAATCTAATATATGAGATGTGTAATGACATAACTTGAGCTTCTAAACACTTGTTTGAGCCTTCTATGGAGTGAGGTTTCACCCTTGATGCTTTTGGAAACCTCCTAATAGTGCTTTGGATACATGGTTCTAGGTAACCTTTGTGGATATATTACACATAGAATGGTGCCTACATGTGGATGAAGGCAAGAGAATGTTTTCCCTGGAAGTATGAGTATGGCTTACTTTCGAGGATGAAAGTTCTTTTAAGATGTATATGATGTGAAAGACTGGATTTTTGGGCTTAATTTCGAGGACGAAATATCTTTTAAGGTGTGAAGGATGTGATGGAGTGGACTTTTGGAATTCTAATTGTCCAATGACATAAATGATTTCATACATGATGAGTCGTTTTGAGAGTTCCATGTGTTTTTGGTAAAATTGAGTGTTGATGAGGTTAATATAATGATTTAGATCCATAAGTTTATGCCTACTTGAGGAATTTAATTGACTGGTCTAATAGTTGAGAGTTGTCACCAATTTTGAATAGAAGGTATCTTGAGAGGTAAGGAAGCTATGGTTTAATTTTGGTTGCATTTGGATGTTCCCAGAAGGAGATATTTAGGTTTGAATACAATGTTATAATGGGGCAAGATTTCATATTCAGAACTTAGGCCTTGATCAACTGTGATATTTCATATGTCACGACTGTGGACAAGATATGGCCATAGCCCTAACCAGGGAGAGACCACAGATCATGCTTTTGCAGCCCTTGGATGTGCTAAATCGGACGACTCATCTACCTGGTGGCAGTTGCTATGTGTATAGGTGAGGGTTGTACACGACTTGGAGAATGTGGGCCGAGAATGAAGACTAGTAGAACCACCACGTGATGAGAGCCCTGAGTGACTATTGGTTCAGTTTGCACAAGTGTGATCCCTCCATCTCTGCAAGCGTTCTCTCTACCACAAAGCTCCACTCTGAGGATGGATGTTTCGCATCACCGCCGGCAGTGGCTTGCAAACTGCAAGCTACACCACTGATCGACCTCATCGAGGTAGGGCTTCGGAGTCGCTAGTGCCGACCCAAGCAGTGATAGCCCAGGAAGCATGACGAGAGAGGACCCCGGTTATCGCAAGAGGAGGAGGTCCTCACATGAAGCCACCGAGCTCTGTGGGTGCAGATCGGTGGAACCCACGCTGGAGAGATGTCACGCGCAGCATCGACCGGAGACCAACCGCACGGTAGCGGTAGGACTCGCGAGTGAAGAGGAGCTCTACTGAGCCTAGACCTGAAGATCTCCACTGCTCGTTGTGGAGCCACAACGACGATCATCTCGAGCAGAAGCTCAGTTTATGGACCCACGCGGACAGAACACGTCACAGCGTTCCGACAAGAAGGGACAGATAGAGAGTGCCGGTGTCGAGATCCCTAGAGTCCCAGGCGATGGCAGCGTCCTCACAAAGTATGAGGAGCCATGGCGATGCCTGAATGAAGGGGGGCGGCAAGGTATGGAGCCTTGAAGCTAATGAAGTTGTATGAAGCTCCCAAGGAACACCGGAGGAGATCCCCCACGACGGAGGCCACTCCTGCATGCTCGCGTGGAGAACATAGTCACGCCCGAAAGCGTTGGACTCACGAGGGACGCTGGGGGGAAAGAGAGGAGAATCAGGGCTTGAGCTACCCTGCCGCCACCCTAGACCTCAACCCAATTGGGCGTTTTTCCTAGAGGCTTCAAGAGGTTACCAATCCAGGGTCCAGAGGGTTCGTGATCCTCTCTCGGTTCTAATGGAAATATTTCCATGATCGCACATTCACTGTATTGAGAGGAAATCGAAGGGGAAAGCCCCCCTATACTCGGCCAGAGTCCAAGTTCCTCTAGAACTTGATGATGAGAGGTGCCCGTTGGATCAATATCCAACGGACCTCATCCTTCGTGCTTAACCAAAAAGGAAAAGATTTCCTAATTTCAATATAAAACCATATTTTTGAGGATAATTTGAAAAAGCCATAACTCCTAATCCGTTACTACGTTTTATCTCAAATTTTAAGGGAATCTCATTAATGATTTAATCTCCCATAATGCGAAATTGGAGATCATTATCTAAATAAAATGTATCCTTTTCTTGAGTTGCAAGTTATCACTTATATATATATTTCCTCATATTTTCTCTTTGTTGTGCAATCATACTCTAGGAGTATTTGATATTTGGAGTGACTGGGCCCTTTTTCTACAAATTTCAAGTAAATCTAAGTAAAACTACAAATAAAGAGAGAAAATCTAAACTAAGACAACTAATTCTAAAACTAGGAAATAATGAACAAAACAATCCTTAAAAGATATCTAAAAGATGTAAATTAAGTGGATAAATATGTA
This sequence comes from Alisma plantago-aquatica, assembly GCA_963693085.1. Lineage (NCBI taxonomy): Eukaryota > Viridiplantae > Streptophyta > Magnoliopsida > Alismatales > Alismataceae > Alisma > Alisma plantago-aquatica. The sequence continues at coordinate 255,433,304 of OY856415.1, read as the reverse complement.
TTTATCAATGTGCATTGATTATAGATTGATAAATCAGGCTACCATTAGAAATTAGTATTCCCTGACCTGTATAGATGACATGTTTGATTAGCTTAGATTTGTTCGGATCTTCTCAAAGGTTGATATGAGATACGGGTGCCACCAGTTATGAGTCAAGAAGGAAGACATTCCAAAAACTTCTTTCTGAACCTACTATGGTCACTATGAGTTTTTGATCTTGCCTTTTAAATTGTTTAATGCTTCAAGTGTGGTCATGAATCTCATGAATAATGTGTTCCAACCCTTCCTCAACACCTTTGTCTTAGTATTCATAGATGACATCCTAGTCTACTCTGATGACCTTGAACAATATTGTGATCACCTATATAATGTCCTTGTTATCCTGAGGAAGCAGAAGTTATATGGGAAATTATAGAATGCAAGTTTTGGATAGATAAAGTCATGTTACTCGGGCACATATTATCTAGAGGAACCATATTGGTGGACCCTATCAAAGTAGTGTCCGTTTGGAAATGGCCAACATTGATGTCCCCGTTCGAAATTTGTAGTTTCCTAGGATTAGTTGGGTACTACCAGTGTTTCATCATGGAATTCTCAAAGACAAACTTGCCCCTCACTAAGCTCACCTGAAAGGACAAGAAGTTTGTATGGTCCCACCTGTGTGTAGTGAGATTCCAGGAATTAAAGGAAAAGCTTACCTCAGCCCCCATTTTGACCATACCCTTGGGCAATGATGGATTCATTATCTTCACTGCCGCATTGAAGATGGTCTTAGGATATATGTTAGAGAAAAACCAACATGTCATCATCTGTGCCTCAAGGCAGCTCAAGCCAAATGAGTTGAACTATCCAACCCACAATTTGCAGCTCACAACAATTGTCCAATGCTTAAACATTTAGCTAGATTGTAAGTCTCTCTTTGACATCTTCGTTGACCATACAAGCTTGAAGTACCTATTGATTCAGAAGGACATAAACTTATGACAACAGCATTGGATGGAGTACCTAAATGATATTGATTTCACCATAACTCATCATCCCAGTAAGGCTAACATGGTAGTTGATGGCCTAAGTCGCAAGCAACTTAGTTGTGCAGTTGTATTGGCCACCCAATGGAGGAGATTAAATGATTTTTCTAGATGAACTCCATAACCATTGGTAGATAGAATATGTTTGGACAACATCCAAACCATTCCTGACCTATTGACTGAGCTTGTAGCAGCCCAATTAGGCAGCCTATATTTAGAGAAGATGAAGGGCTTGATGTGTAACATCCCTGACCTGGGTTATGTACTAACCCAAGGTGTTTTGTCTAATTAAGTTGATTAGATGCTTGATTTCAATTCTTGAAAAGTAATTAAAGCTTTTGAGGAACTTATATTTCATATTCAGTCCTTTTTGCATAATGTTGAAACATTGTTATGATAATAATGGACTAAAATGCAAATTACCCAATTAGAGGGGTTAACATGCAAATGGCACATGTTAAGATGTTCCTCTGATGTTGAGACATCATAATAATGAATATGATGAAGTGGTACAGTTTTCACAAGCTTGGGTACCAAGTTATAGCTTGTAGAGCAATCTTTGTGCTTTAAAACCTAGTTTTGGTGTAAAGTGCAATTTACCCAAAACCTAGGGTCCAACATGTAATATATACCCTCTTGAGGATCTCTCATGTTTCTTGGCATCAAGAAGAGCAAAGAAAATGAGAAGGGTGCCTCATTTGAATGATCATGGTAGAAGTGGAAATTACTCACAAATAATAATATATTAAGCAATATCCAATGAAGGTGGATATTAATATACCTCTCTAAATAGGTGTTTAGTTCTTTTTAAACCTTGGATAAGCGAGGAGTTTTTCATGTGATTAGAATGAGGAAACGTGGCCAAGGATGGAGGAAGCCTTGGTGAATATGTTTGTGAAATAAAAGTAAATATCTATCTCTTTCCATTTTCCTTGAAAATACCCATAAATATATAAGCATCCTTTTTCCACACACCAAAGGATCGTTCCCTAGTTCTTTTCTTCTCATCACTTTGCTTGGACCGACAAAGAAGGAGCTCTGGACTAGAGGAAGTACGACCTCACTGACTTGGTAAGTGTTGATCACCATCTACCTCGAATTCATGGTGGAAATCACTAATAAAGGTTAGATTTATGGTGTTCTTCACATGATTCTCCTTTCTAGCCATCTTCTCCATCCAAAACTTGAAGAACGGACCTTGGACACCTGCTGAAGCTCAAGACACCATTAAATCTACGAATCTTGGAGCTTTGTATCAGTCCTAGAGGTGGGTTTTATAACTCTAACCCTTAAGTTTTGTTAATGCAACTTTCTTTCCTAAAATCGTTGTCTATACTTCTTCTTTAGACACCTTTGTGTGTTCTTGCAATCATTTCTGTGAAGAACAGACCCTGTTCTTGATTGAACAGAGGTAGAAGAAGATGACGTTAATTCCTATGTTTATCCAAGATTTTTACTTTAACAAACGGTCTCCCAACCTTTAGCAAACGGTTTACCAAAACGTTTGGAGCAAACGGTTTCACAAGAACGCATGGAAGCAAACGGTCCAAGATAGTTTGGAGGCGTTGACCAGGCATTGACCATTTGGAGGCCTGTTGTGAATAAAGTAGACTAATTACCTACCAAAAATCATCAATTAATTCCAATTGGTTCACCAATCAAAGGCCCATCAACTATCAAAACCCTAATCGGGTCAATTGCTGATTTCTATAATAGTATTATGTTGAAGTTTGGGTTCAGTGGCCCAAATGGTTTCAAAACCATTTGGGGGCCACCTAAATGGTCTTAAGACCGTTTGGTGATCACCCAAGACCATTTGGAGGTCTAGGGTTAAGTAGGGTTGACCAATTGAGGATCCAATGAGATCAAGTTGATGAATAATCGATTGCTGATTTGGTAACCAAACCTAGGGTTCAAACCTTAATTGAATGACTTGGTTTTTGACGAAATAATGGGAAAATGGTCTCAAGACCATTTGGAGGATATCCAAACGATCTCAAGACCGTTTGGGGGTCACCCAAGACCGTTTGAAGGTTTAGGGTTGACTATGGTTAAGAGGTTGAAGATCCAAAGTTTCTAAGTTGAAATGCAATTAATTGTTGACCTAGTGATCAATCCAATGAGTTAAACCTTAATTAGTTGAGTTGGTTTTTGATGTTGACCGTTTGGGGTCAGGTCATGATCAAATTGGATGATGGCTCAATAGTTTCAAATCAATTAAACTCATGTTGAATCATGTTGAAGGGTAATCGATTCCAATCCCTTATCCAATTGATCCAAGCCCTAATTGATGATCAATTGAGGGTCAATTGAGTGTCAAATCAGTTGAGGGTTGACCTAATAGACTCAATTGATGAGTGGCTAACAAGTATATGATCGATTGAGGGGTTCAACATTGGAAACCCTAGCTCAATTGAAGTGGTAGAGACACTTTTTGGTCCTTGCGGTTTGGAGGTGGTTTGGACCAAACGATCTCAAGATCGTTTGAGTCCAAATGGTCTCAAGACAGTTTGGGACCAAACAATCTCAAACCATTTGATCTCATGCGGTTTCAAGGTCGGTTATGTCCATGCGGTTTCAAAGTCAAAGATGACCAAACGGTCTTCACCTCATCTTGGGAAAACGGTCTTGAATGTGCACTTTATTAAACGGTTTCAAAAGTAAACAAGACCAAACGGTCTTCAACACCAAAAGATTTCAAGGTCTGTCCAAGACCGTTTGGGGGTTCTGTGTGCAAGAGCGTTTGAGGTCTAAAAAGGTCAAGATCGTTTGATGCCTTAGTGGTCAAGATGGTTTAGTGGTTGATTAACCTAAACCTCATAGATACCTAAAGTGATTAAGGGACCAAGTAATTAGTTGATTAACACATGTTATAATCAGTGGTGATCATTACAAAGGTACCCTTGATGGGATGGAATGACTAACACTCTTTGAACAAGTAAGCTTTAATGATCACAATAGTAATGACATAACCCATGATGTCAATGTTGAATTGACTTAGCCTAATAAAGGGTGATGCAAACATCATCTGATAGAAAGAGGAGAGAGAAGACTCTTATATGAATGATAATCAAGTAGTAAACTTCCAATATGTATGAATATATCTAATTAGGGTATGATCCTTCATATTGAGATCATGAAAACCCTAATTATGATGGTTAATGAATCTTAATCCTAATTGGAGGGCATTAATGGAAGTAATCCTAAAAAATGTGAAAAGTAAACCCTAATCTAGGGTAATGTAATGTAATGTGAATAGTAATCCCTAAACTAGGGAAATGTGATGATGTGAACAGTAAACCCTAATTCTGGGTTATGCTTTTAAGCATGAAATTCGATGATTGAGTTATGAAATGAGTAATTACTATTCCTAATTAAGCTAAAGGGGTTGATTAACCCTAATCGAATTAAAAAGGGAAATCCTAACCCTAGAAACCAGCTGTGGTGATGTAAAACGGTCATGGTAATCTTCTGTAGCACGACCGTGGTGTTCTATACTTGACTTGGAAATAATTTATTGTGCTGATATAGATATAATGTGCATGTTATCAATTGTGCTAGTCATGCATGCCTTTATAAAGAAGTGAACATAGCCAGGTAAGGGTTATAATGCCATATTCATTGAAATCACTTTATAAGCTTTGAAAGTAATGATATGCTATGTTGCCTAGTAAGAGGTAACATATGAGATTGATAGGCTGTATGAGCCATGAGAAATATCTGCATTGCTACAATCATGTTCATGCTGTTAAATGACTTGATGGAAATATGTTACTTGGTAACAAGTGTTTTGCTGAACTAAGGGTTTGAACACCCATATTCCTGAATCATAATGATGAGATGTCTAGGGATTGATATCCCAATGTTAACAAGATGTGATATGAACTTGATACAATTAGTATTCTTTCTTTATAGCATTTGTCTTATTGGTTTATGTTTGAAAACATGCCTGATGCTAAAAGAATGCCATAATGTACTTAAATAATCAAGTATAATGATATCATGTAGAGCCCTGACCATAGATCCATCATTGTCAGAAGTTAAATGATGGTGAAACATGTTTTCCTAAGGGAACTCCTGGAGAGCATTGTGGGCTCTGATCTCCAAACCATGACATAAACACGATTAAAACTTAGCGGAAGCGAATCGATAATCAGCGGAAGACAAAAATCACGGGAAATTAAAACTTTTCGAGATAAGAACTTGTATCCATAAAAACTCCTTTCATAAAGAGAGGTAACTGTTTACATCTCAGGATAATTGCTTCTTGAGTAATTATATACATCAAGATACAAAATCTCAAGATCACATAACACAAGACTCCAAGACCTGAGAGTACAGAGGACACATAGGACTGACTCTAACTACACCACATGGAAGGACAAATCTCCACCTGAGATTACTGCTGCCCCTGGTGCTGCTGCTGCTGAGACTGATCACCTGTAGGCTGGTTCCTTCGTCTCCGACGTCCACCTAAAAAGTTGAAACCTACGGGGTGAGACAATTATACATAATTGTCCCAGCGAGAGTTATAACTCTTCGCCAGAAGCTTTATTATAACATTAAAGAATATCTTAAACAGTAAAGCCTTCAAAAGGTCAAAGCTATAACAGTTGCAGGTATAACAAGATCTCTACAATTTAGAAGATATGGAGAATATCAACATTATTGCAATGTAACATCAATCAATTAACTTGGAGTCATCTCTAACAAGTTATACTACATGGTTGATTATGTTTTACAAACAACATTATGCCCTGTGGAGATGAGGCTTACCACTCATACTCCAACTGATCGCTGAGAAGTCACATCAGTATCATACATAGGTCATTAAGAGAGCCGGATTCTCATGACCTTCACCTTCCTCAGTCAGTAAGAGGATTACTTGTAGGACATCTTGTGCCTCTACTTAATATAGCTCACCAGGGTAAACTGGTCCTTCGCTATTCTAGAGTCACAGTGGCATTCTGTACTCTCTTCGTCATCAAGAGGTTTCATATTTACCTACCACTGATACGGATATCTGTGCTTTCTTCGTCATCAGGAGGTTTCATGTTTACCTACCACTGATACGATATGAAACTATAGTGAAGGATGGATGGATTACACATCTACATCACTTTCCTACACTAGGATGTAAGGTTCTACACATCCATGTACCCCACATACTCAAAAGTATGTGCTCCAGGAGTTCCCTGAGGAAAACCTGTTTCACCATCACTTAATTTCTGACAATGATGGATCTATGATCAGGGCTCTACATTATACTTGATTAGTTAGGTACATTCAGTATTCTTTAACATCATACATTGTTCTTCAAACAATAACAGTAGCATAGCAGCTATAAAAGAAGAATACTAAATGTAACAGGCCTAACTTATATCAATCATCATTTCTCATTATCCTCATCACAAGTCATCTCTAAGGCATGACCTTGATGGTATTCATGGCTCTCATAGCCCATTATCAGCATAGGATGCCACTGGCAAGGCATCAGATTACTTTACTTATTCATAAGGCTAACAACATGCCTTTAATGAATATAACATCAACATCCATACCTGGATATGATTACCTTCATATCAGAACCTGCATGGTTAATATATCTGATAAAGGTAATACAACAATAAGGAATGTACTTCCTACTCTTGTCATAAGAGTTAAATCTTTAACTCAAATCAAATAGAGTTTAATACTCAAAAGCATGCCATTACCCTTGAATTAGGGTTTACTATTCACATTACATGTCATCACCCTTGAATTAGGGTTTACTATTCACATCAAGGTGAATTAAACTCATAACATCATCATGTATGAGTAACATCTTCATTGATGCTCTTGGTTTAGTTAAAGGTTCATCATTTATCATAATTAGGGTTTCTATGATCTCACACAGGTGGATCATACCCTAATTATGTTCATTTCTGTGTATTGGGGATGCTTCAGTTGAGTTTCCACTTAAAAAGGGTACTTTCTCTCTCTAGAAGTACTTTCTCTCTCATCATAAGGTTAGGTGATGTCAACATCACTCTAAAACAGGTTGGATTGAGTCATCATAGGCTAACATAGCCAAAAACATCATCATTATGTGATTTAGAGTTACTTTCTCTCTCTAGGGTACTTTCTCTCTCTAGAAGTACTTTCTCTTTCATCATACTAATGGTGGATGATAACATTAGACTAGATCAAGTTGGATAGAGTCATTATGACTAAAAACATCATTCTCATGTAATTAGAGTTTGAATTGAGCAAGGTATAACTCAATTGACCCTTCAGGGGTATATTGGTAATTCACCCCATTGATCATCATTATGGTCAAAACCTTAGTCAAATAACCCCTTAATATCCTAGGTTGTCATTAGGGTTTGATTAGGGCAACATTGAACCATTTATATCATCATTTGATTTAATGAAGTCAACCTTGAATCACATTGATTGATTTCAATCATTAATCATCAATTGAATTGAGATCGGTTGAAAGTGTTGACCGTTTGCCCACTTTGACTTTCCAAGACCGCGAGCCTCCTTCTAACTCCAAGACCGCGAGCCCCCTTAGGCTTCAAGACCACGAGCCTCTTCAAGGGGTTCAAGACCGCGAAGCCTTCCATTGGTTCAAGTTAATGTTGAGACCGCGAAGATCAATTTGATGTTGAGTCCGCGAAGAGGTGTTGACCGTTTAGCTAGTTTGACCTCAGGACCGCGAGGCCCTTCGCGGTATTGAGACCACGAGCCTCCTCTCGGTCTTGAGACCATGAGCCCCCTCACGGTCTTGAGACCGCGAGCCCTCTCACGGTCTTGAGACCGCGAGGCTCTCATGGTCTCAGCCGCTTGGTCCTTCAACAAGGCTCAAAGGTGCAACCAATAATGTCAAACGATGTTGAAGCCTTCAAAAGGTCCAATCTATGTTGACCACCTATGGATTGGGTTAATCAAGATTATTCTTGACCAATTGGTCAACCAATTGACCCTCAATTGTTGACCAAGAAGGATTGAAATCGATTCAATTAGGGTCTATCAATGTTCACCCATCAACACTCAACAATGTGCATCAACACAAGGTTGAACTCTTCAATTGAGCTCCAATTGGGCCCAAACTTGGCCCAAACGGTCTTGAGGTCATGTGGGTAGACCCCACATGGTCTTAAGACCATTTTCCCAAGATTGCATCAAAGTCTAAGGTGATTTGATAGGGGTTGAACCATGATTGAACCACAAAACAGAATTTTGATTAAATTGATAACTTATTTGCAATTGGGTCCTCAATTGGTCAAATTACTCAACCCTAGACCTTCAAACGGTCTTGGGTGATTGTCCTCTCGGTCTTGAGACCGTTTGGATGAGTTCCAAACGGTCGTGAGACCGTTTGCCCATCCAATTTTTGGATTCTAGTGGAAATTCATCAAGGTTGAACAAATTGAGTTGATGATTATATCAATATTTAATTGCAATGTAAATTGGTGTAAAAGTACCTTCAATTGGTCAACAAATCTTGACCCAGACCTCCAAACGGTCTTGGTTGATTGTCCTCGCGGTCTTGAGACCGTTTGGTGACCCCCAAACGGTCTTGAGACCGTTTAGGTCAATCAACCCTAAAAACCCTAATTAGGTCACCATAATTTCAGTACTGATTTCACCTAGGGTTATCCCTAGTAATCACCCTTCAACTCTTAGCCCGTTTGGAATTAGACCATCAAACTTGGTGAGTTGTTTATTAACATAAGTTTGAACAGTAATCTCATACGGTCAAAGCTTAGTCAACGACCTTACACGGTCTTGAGACCGTTTGCCCAAAAAGGCAATTTCAGACCGTTTGAAAATCAGCAATTAATTCATTTAAAGTTGTGACTTAAAAAGGTCATATCTCCCGATTCCTTTGGAGTTAGTCTCCCAAATTTTGAGGCTAATTAGCCTATATAATTAGGAACAGATTTCTTATACGGTCCACGCTCGGTCAACGGGGCAAAACGGTCTTGAGACCGTTTTCCCTGTCGCGGTCTCGAGACCGTTTGCTCACCTCGCGGTCTTGAGTCTGAGAGAGCAAACTGTTAGGACCGTTTAAGGAAAAGAAAAGCGGTGGGTTTTTCTTGGAAATCACGCCTTCATCTCCTGGCTCAAGAACAGTACGAATATCCCATGGGTTTGCTTGTAAAATAGCAAAGAACAGTAAGGAACATGAAGGACTATCATTTAACCGCATATAAAGGATGCATATAGTAAAGCATGTGTTTAGAGTTATAAAACCCGCCTAAAGCTTGCTTCTTGAACTCCAAGCTTTCAAGCTCCAAGCTTTAATGGCGTCCTTGAGTTCCCACAGGTTGGCCAAGGTGAAAACTCCAAGGAATGATGAAAAAGAGACGGCTAGAAAGGTAGGGTTTCAAGAGTTAGCCATGAAGATGACCTTGAATTCGAATTCTAACCATGGAATTAGGCAAGAAGAAGATCCCAAACCTACCTTGCACCCTTGGTAGTTCCTCTTGAGCTCCAAGATAGTCCTTAGTCGGCCAAGCAAAGAGGAAACAGTGATATGCACGAAGGAAAGATTTCTTTGCTTGAGAGGTAGAGTGTATATATACTAGGGGTATGATTCTCAACATTAGTTCATAAGTTTCCCTTAATTCCAACTAAGTCCTTCCTTTATTACTTGCTCGTCCCTTCCTCTTTATTCTAAGGACAAACCTTATCTTAAGTTATAGAAAAGAAGGCAAGGAAGAACAATCTAATAATAAAGTTCATACTTAAAGGGATATTGCACATATACCCTGATTATTCAATCACAAGGCATATTTCATAACTTGATAACTCAATTGAGGTGACTTCCTCATCGTTTCTTCTCTTAATGATGGCAAGAGTCTAAAGAGATACTTTAGATGACATATTTCACAATTTGTATCCCTTAATTTGGGTAAATTGCATTTTACCCCAATTTAAGGTTTCAAGCACTGGGATTGCTTCCACAGCTGCACCTTGGTGCCCTAGCTTGGGAAATCCCTCAAACTTTACCAAAAAGATTCTCATGATGTCTCAACATCAGAGGAATATCTCATCATGTGCAAATTGCAAGCTAACCCTTCTAACTGGGTAAATTGCACATAGGTCCCTGTATATCAAAACAATGCTACAACTTTAAATAAAAAGGAGCAAATACTGAAATATATGTTTCTGAGAAACTTAATTACATGCTCAGAGTTAATCACAAAGATTTAATTACATATTTAGGCAAAACACCTAGGGTTAACTCATAACCCAGGTCAGGGATGTTACAAATTATCCACCCCTTACAAGGATTTCGTCCCCGAAATCGATAAAACATACTAAGAGAAAAGGGCAGGATACTTCCTTATCATCTCATCCTCTAACTCCCAAGTGGCTTCTTCAACACCACGATGGTTCCAGAGGACTTTCACAAGACTTATATCTTTCTTCTTTAACTTTTTAATTCATTTATCAAGGATTGACACCGGTCCCTCCTCATAGGATATGTCATCATTCAATTCTACCTCCATAGGTTGTAGAACTGACTCGGTGTCTGGGTGACATTTCTTCAACATAGAAATGTGAAACACAGGATGTAACCTCTGTAATTCTGGGGGAAGTTCTAGTTTATATGCTACCTTTCCAATCCGTTCAATGATTGGATAAGGCCCCATATATCTAGGAGCTAACTTCCCCTTCCTTCCAAAACGAAGGACCCCTTTCCAAGGTGAGATCTTAAGATACACTCTGTCTCCAACCTGGAACTCTAAGGGTCTACGACGTTTGTCAGCATAAGATTTCTACCTATCCTGAGCAGTCTTAATCTTATGTTGTATAACTTTAATCTTTTCCGTGGTTTGCTGCACCAGGTTAGGACCTAACAATTGGTGCTCACCAGTCTCAACCCAACACAAGGGTGATCTACAACGTCTACCATATAAGGCTTCATAAGGTGCCATATCAATACTATGCTGATAGCTATTGTTATAGGCAAACTCTATCAAGCTTAGGTGTAGATCCCAACTTCCGGTGAACTGGAGAACACATGCTCGCAACAGGTCTTCTAAGGTTTGTATGGTCCTTTCCGACTGTCCATCAGTCTGTGGATGAAAGGCCGTACTGAACCTCAGCTTAGTGCCTAAGGATCTGTGAAACTGTTCCCAAAAACGACTGGTAAACTGAGGACCTCTGTCAGAAACTATTGTGACAGGAACTCCGTGCAAACGCACTATCTCTTTAACATACAACTCTGATAACCTTTCAGCAGAATAGGTTGTTTTGACATGTAAGAAATGTGCTGTCTTAGTCAACCTATCAACAATTACCCAAATGGAATCATGTCCTTTGCTTGTCCTGGGTAGGCCAACAACAAAGTCCATGGTCACATGGTCCCACTTCCACTGTGATATGGGTAAAGGTTGTATTGTTCCTGTAGGCTTCTGGTGTTCAGCTTTAACTTGCTGACACACAGGACACCTCAAAATAAACTCTGCAACGTCCTTCTTCATCCCAGGCCACCAATACAGATCCTTCAAATTCCGATACATCTTGGTGCTCCCTGGATGCATAGCATACATGGAAGAATGGGCTTCTTCCAGGACTAACTTCCTCAAGTTGTCCACATCCGGCACTATCATTCTTCCATTATAACAAGCTACTTGTTCTTTTGAGTCATGAAAACCATCTTGCTTCTCATTTCCATACTCAGATCTTATATGTTGAACTGCAGCATCACCTAGCTGTGCTTCTTTAATCTGCTATCTTAGGGTAGGTTTAATATGCATCTCAGCTAACAAACCGGCTAGCAATAACACCTTCAACTGTACATTGTCTTGCCTTAAAGAGATAAGCATATCTCTCCTAGAGCATACTAAAGAGTTTAGTTGTGCTCTATTCATGGTTGATGTTGCTGATTTCCTACTCAAGGCATCTGCAACAACATTGGCCTTACCTGGATGGTAATCAATTGTACATTCGTAGTCCTTGATTAACTCCATCCAGCGACGTTGCCTCATGTTGAGCTCATGCTGAGAGAAGATATATTTAAGGTTTTTGTGGTCTGTGAAAATCTGGAATGTTTCTCCGTAGAGATAATGCCTCCAGATCTTCAAGGCATGAACCACAACAGCTAACTCTAGATCGTGTGTCGGATAATTCTCCTCGTGTTTCTTAAGCTGTCGGGAAGCAAAAGAAATCACTTGTTTATCCTGCATCAACACACATCTATTCCATTCTTGGAAGCATCACAGAAAACTATATACCCTTTTCCTTGTTCAGGTAGCACTAGCACAGGTGCACTTGTCAACCTTTCTTTTAGCAGCTGGAAGGATTGTTGACACTTATCACTCCAAGAAAAAGGAACCTCTTTCCGGGTTAACTTGGTCAAAGGTAAAGCTATAGAACTAAAGTTCTTAATGAACCTTCGATAATAGCCAGCTAACCCCAAGAAACTTCGAATTTCCGTCGGTGTCTTCGGTTGTTCCCATTGTAGAACAGATTCTACCTTTGTAGGGTCAACACGAATTCCCGAGGCGGATATCACATGTCCAAGAAAAGATACCTCCGGCAGCCAGAACTCACACTTGCTAAACTTAGCGTACAACTTATGTTCTCTTAGCAAGGTCAAAGCTTGGCGAAGATGCTGCTCATGCTGCTGAGCATCCTTACTATAAATCAGTATGTCATCTATGAAGACGACAACACACTGATCGAGGAAAGGTCGAAAAACTCTATTCATGAGTTCCATAAATGCAGCTGGTGCATTGGTTAGTCCAAACGACATAACCGTGAACTCATAGTGACCATATCTTGTCCTAAAGGCAGACTTGGATATGTCACTATCCTTAATACGGAGTTGATGATATCCAGACCTCAAGTCTATCTTTGAAAAGTCTGTTGCACCACGCAACTGGTCAAAGAGATCATCAATCCTCGGCAGAGGATACTTATTCTTTATTGTCACTTTATTGAGTTGTCTGTAGTCGATGCATAACCGCATTGACCCATCTTTCTTTTTAACAAACAAGACCGGAGCACCCCAAGGTGAAGTACTCGGTCGGATAAAACCTCTCTCAAGTAGCTCTTGAAGCTGTTTCTTGAGTTCTGCCATCTCGGCAGGCGCCATCCTATACGGAGTTTGAGCTATGGGTTTCGTATCTGGGATCAGATTAATTTCAAAATCAATCTCCCGAGGTGGTGGTATACCAGGAAGTTCTTCAGGAAACACATCTTCGAATTCCCTGACTATAGGAACTTAAGCAGGATTAGAACTTTCCTTGGTAACATCTACCACATGGGCTAAGAATGCATAACATCCTTGCCTCAACAGCTTATCAGCAACCATAGCTGATACAAGACAGGTAGGTAGAATCTTTCTTTCACCTTGAAAGATCCATGTGTTGCTTTCATCAGCAAACACAGCCAACTTGGACTCACAATCCAAGACAACTCTATACTTTCTAAGGTATCCATCCTGAGGATTATATCAAATCCCTGCATATCAAGTGGTATAAGATCCACTTGAATGCGATGGTCAGAAAAGAAGAGGATGCAGGGAGAACATATCTCCTGCAAAACGGCAGACCCACTTATCGGAGTCTCTAACAACAAACTATCTGTCCTATGACTAACAGTCATATTGTAGTTACGAATCACTTCACGAGTGATGAAAGAGTGCGTAGCACCCGGATCAATCAGAACGGATACAATACAGGATGTAGACATATCAGAATATAAAAGTTTCATCTGACCTGCCACTACCCGTGGATTGACCACTGCCTCAGGTGGGTTCATAGCATAGAACCTCGCAGTCGCCTGGTGTTGAGGTGGTGCTGATGATCCAGCTTGAGACGCTTGTCCACATCCTCGAGCTGCTCCTTGATGTTGTCTATTCTGAGATCCCTGTTGATTCTGTCTCGGGGTTTGTTGTGTCACACCGACAGGCCTAGAACGGCAATCCTTCATCAAGTGTCCCACCTTACCACAGTTGTAGCAACTCTTCTCCTGTTGCTATGGTCTGGGTGGTCCAGTAACTGACACTGATGCAGAACTGTGCATCCCTTGAAGCGGTTGACTCCGCCCTCTACCTCTGCTTGGTGTCCATTGAGTTTGAAAACTCGATCTGGGTGGTGGAGGGTTAGGTGCAGAGAATCTAGGTTTCTTGGAATCCCTAGATGAAGAACCCTGGAACTGTGAATATCTTTTATGGGTTTGTCTTTTCTCAACCACAGATCTCTCTATCCTTCGGACTGACTCAACGAAGGTAGAGAATCTCTCTCTGTTTTCTAAGGCAGACACAGGGGTTGACATATCAGAATTCAAACCCTTCTTGAATCTTCTGATTCTTTCCTCATCCGTAGCAGCCATGTGCGGACAGAACCGCAATAACTCCATGAACTTAACTTCATACTCACTAATGTTCATCATACCCTGCCTTAGTTTCTCAAACTGAGAGATCTTCTCATCTAGGAAGGTCTTTGGAAAATATCTATTGATAAATTCCCGACGAAACTCTTCCCATGAGAACTCTACTCCAGGTCTCTTCTGCTCTTCCATGTTCCACCAGTGACCAGCACTGCCTTTGAGAAGATAGACAGCATGTCTAACCTTCTCAGCTTCCGGAATCATAAGAATCCTGAAAGCCTTCTCCAACTATGTCAACCATAAGTCAGCATCTGCAGGGTCAGCAGTTCCGAAGTACTCGGTAGCTCCGACACGACGAAGTCGTTCGAATGTCTTACCGATACCTTGTGCTTCAGGCTGGGCAGGTGCCCTAGGTGCAGGAATGGGCATCCTATCAGTTATATGTGTCATGGCAGTCATGAACTGCCCGAACATCGTCTGTACAGCTGGATCACTCATGTCAGCTGGGTCGAACTGGGGTGGCTCTCTTGGCGACTCAGGTGCAGGTTGTTCTATTCTCGGAACTCTTGCACCGCCTCGAGGTGCACTAGTACTACTTTCTGCCACGTGCTCATCGTGATGTTCTGACATTCTTATGTATCTTCTTCTCCTGAGGAGCAGAAGATTCTATTAGATGAGGAAGGAGTACTAAAGGTAGACTCGACATCCTAAGTCCTATGCCTCTGTAGACTCAACTGAACCTGGAGCTTTGATACCACTAGTTGTGGGCTCTGATCTCCAAACCATGACATAAACACGATTAAAACTTAGCGGAAGCGAATCGGTAATCAGCGGAAGACAAAAATCACGGGAAATTAAAACTTTTCGAGATAAGAACTTGTATCCATAAAAACTCCTTTCATAAAGAGAGGTAACTGTTTACATCTCAGGATAATTACTTCTTGAGTAATTATATACATCAAGATACAAAATCTCAAGATCACATAACACAAGACTCCAAGACCTGAGAGTACAGAGAACACATAGGCCTGACTCTAACTACACCACATGGCAGGACAAATCTCCACCTGAGATTACTGCTGCCCCTGGTGCTGCTGCTGCTGAGACTGATCACCTGTAGGCTGGTTCCTTCGTCTCCGACGTCCACCTAAAAAGTTGAAACCTACGGGGTGAGACAATTATACATAATTGTCCCAGCGAGAGTTATAACTCTTCGCCAGAAGCTTTATTATAACATTAAAGAATATCTTAAACAGTAAAGCCTTCAAAAGGTCAAATCTATAACAGTTGCAGGTATAACAAGATCTCTACAATTTAGAAGATATGGAGAATATCAACATTATTGCAATGTAACATCAATCAATTAACTTGGAGTCATCTCTAACAAGTTATACTACATGGTTGATTATGTTTTACAAACAACATTATGCCCTGTGGAGATGAGGCTTACCACTCATACTCCAACTGATCGCTGAGAAGTCACATCAGTATCATACATAGGTCATTAAGAGAGCCGGATTCTCATGACCTTCACCTTCCTCAGTCAGTAAGAGGATTACTTTTAGGACATCTTGTGCCTCTACTTAATATAGCTCACTAGGGTAAACTGGTCCTTCGCTATTCTAGAGTCACAGTGGCGTTCTGTACTCTCTTCGTTATCAGGAGGTTTCATATTTACCTACCACTGATACGGATATCTGTGCTTTCTTCATCATCAGGAGGTTTCATGTTTACCTACCACTGATACGGTATGAAACTATAGTGAAGGATGGATGGATTACACATCTACATCACTTTCCTACACTAGGATGTAAGGTTCTACACATCCATGTACCCCACATACTCAAAAGTATGTGCTCCAGGAGTTCCCTGAGGAAAACCTGTTTCACCATCACTTAATTTCTGACAATGATGGATCTATGATCAGGGCTCTACATTATACTTGATTAGTTAGGTACATTCAGTATTCTTTAACAACATACATTATTCTTCAAACAATAACAGTAGCATAGCAGCTATAAAAGAAGAATACTAAATGTAACAGGCCTAACTTATATCAATCATCATTTCTCATTATCCTCATCACAAGTCATCTCTAAGGCATGACCTTGATGGTATTCATGGCTCTCATAGCCCATTATCAGCATAGGATGCCACTGGCAAGGCATCAGATTACTTTACTTATTCATAAGGCTAACAACATGCCTTTAATGAATATAACATCAACATCCATACCTGGATATGATTACCTTCATATCAGAACCTACATGGTTAATATATCTGATAAAGGTAATACAACAATAAGGAATGTACTTCCTACTCTTGTCATAAGAGTTAAATCTTTAACTCAAATCAAATAGAGTTTAATACTCAAAAGCATGCCATTACCCTTGAATTAGGGTTTACTATTCACATTACATGTCATCACCCTTGAATTAGGGTTTACTATTCACATCAAGGTGAATTAAACTCATAACATCATCATGTATGAGTAACATCTTCATTGATGCTCTTGGTTTAGTTAAAGGTTCATCATTTATCATAATTAGGGTTTCTATGATCTCACACAGGTGGATCATACCCTAATTATGTTCATTTCTGTGTATTGGGGATGCTTCAGTTGAGTTTCCACTTAAAAAGGGTACTTTCTCTCTCTAGAAGTACTTTCTCTCTCATCATAAGGTTAGGTGATGTCAACATCACTCTAAAACAGGTTGGATTGAGTCATCATAGGCTAACATAGCCAAAAACATCATCATTATGTGATTTAGAGTTACTTTCTCTCTCTAGGGTACTTTCTCTCTCTAGAAGTACTTTCTCTTTTATCATACTAATGGTGGATGATAACATTAGACTAGATCAAGTTGGATAGAGTCATTATGACTAAAAACATCATTCTCATGTAATTAGAGTTTGAATTGAGCAAGGTATAACTCAATTGACCCTTCAGGGGTATATTGGTAATTCACCCCATTGATCATCATTATGGTCAAAACCTTAGTCAAATAACCCCTTAATATCCTAGGTTGTCATTAGGGTTTGATTAGGGCAACATTGAACCATTTATATCATCATTTGATTTAATGAAGTCAACCTTGAATCACATTGATTGATTTCAATCATTAATCATCAATTGAATTGAGATCGGTTGAAAGTGTTGACCGTTTGCCCACTTTGACTTTCCAAGACCGCGAGCCTCCTTCTAACTCCAAGACCACGAGCCCCCTTAGGCTTCAAGACCGCGAGCCTCTTCAAGGGGTTCAAGACCGCGAAGCCTTCCATTGGTTCAAGTTAATGTTGAGACCGCAAAGATCAATTTGATGTTGAGTCCGCGAAGAGGTGTTGACCGTTTAGCTAGTTTGACCTCAGGACCGCGAGGCCCTTCGCGGTCTTGAGACCGCGAGCCTCCTCTCGGTCTTGATACTGTGAGCCCCCTCACGGTCTTGAGACCGTGAGCCCTCTCACGGTCTTGAGACCGCGAGGCTCTCATGGTCTCAGCCGCTTGGTCCTTCAACAAGGCTCAAAGGTGCAACCAATAATGTCAAACGATGTTGAAGCCTTCAAAAGGTCCAATCTATGTTGACCACCTATGGATTGGGTTAATAAAGATTATGCTTGACCAATTGATCAACCAATTGACCCTCAATTGTTGACCAAGTAGGATTGAAATCGATTCAATTAGGTTCTATCAATGTTCACCCATCAACACTCAACAATGTGCATCAACACAAGGTTGAACTCTTCAATTGAGCTCCAATTGGGCCCAAACTTGGCCCAAACGGTCTTGAGGTCATGTGGGTGGACCCAAAATGGTCTTAAGACCGTGTGCCCAAGATTTCATCAAAGTCTAAGGTGATTTGATAGGGGTTGAACCATGATTGAACCACAAAACAGAAGTTTGATTAAATTGATAACTTATTTGCAATTGGGTCCTCAATTGGTCAAATTACTCAACCCTAGACCTTCAAACGGTCTTGGGTGATTGTCCTCTCGGTCTAGAGACCGTTTGGATGAGTTCCAAACGGTCTTGAGACCGTTTGCCCATCCAATTTTTGGATTCTAGTGGAAATTCATCAAGGTTGAACAAATTAAGTTGATGATTATATCAATATTTAATTGCAATGTAAATTGGTGTAAAAGTACCTTCAATTGGTCAACAAATCTTGACCCCAGACCTCCAAACGGTCTTGGTTGATTGTCCTCGCGGTCTTGAGACCGTTTGGTGACCCCCAAATGGTCTTGAGACCGTTTAGGTCAATCAACCCTAAAAACCCTAATTAGGTCACCATAATTTCAGTACTGATTTCACCTAGGGTTATCCCTAGTAATCACCCTTCAACTCTTAGCCCGTTTGGAATTAGACCATCAAACTTGGTGAGTTGTTTATTAACATAATTTTGAACAGTAATCTCATACGGTCAAAGCTTAGTCAACGAACTTACACGGTCTTGAGACCGTTTGCCCAAAAAGGCAATTTCAGACCGTTTGAAAATCAGCAATTAATTCATTTAAAGTTGTGACTTAAAAAGGTCATATATCCCGATTCCTTTGGAGTTAGTCTCCCAAAATTTGAGGGTAATTAGCCTATATAATTAGGAACAGATTTCTTATACGGTCCACGCTCGGGAAACGGGGCCAAATGGTCTTGAGACCGTTTGCCCTGTCGCGGTCTCGAGACCGTTTGCTCACCTCGCGGTCTTGAGTCCGAGAGAGCAAACTGTTAGGACCATTTAAGGAAAAGAAAAGCGGTGGGTTTTTCTTGTAAATCACGCCTTCATCTCCTAGCTCAAGAACAGTACGAATATCCCATGGGTTTGCTTGTAAAATAGCAAAGAACAATAAGGAACATGAAGGACTATCATCTAACCGCATATAAAGGATGCATATAGTAAAGCATGGGTTTAGAGTTATAAAACCCGCCTAAAGCTTGCTTCTTGAGCTCCAAGCTTTAATGGCGTCCTTGAGTTCCCACAGGTTGGCCAAGGTGAAAACTCCAAGGAAGGATGAAAAAGAGACGGCTAGAAAGGTAGGGTTTCAAGAGTTAGCCATGAAGATGACCTTGAATTCGAATTCTAACCATGGAATTAGGCAAGAAGAAGATCCCAAACCTACCTTGCACCCTTGGTAGTTCCTCTTGAGCTCCAAGATAGTCCTTAGTCGGCCAAGCAAAGAGGAAACAGTGATATGCACGAAGGAAAGATTTCTTTGCTTGAGAGGTAGAGTGTATATATACTAGGGGTATGATTCTCAACATTAGTTCATAAGTTTCCCTTAATTCCAACTAAGTCCTTCCTTTATTACTTGCTCGTCCCTTCCTCTTTATTCTAAGGACAAACCTTATCTTAAGTTATAGAAAAGAAGGCAAGGAAGAACAATCTAATAATAAAGTTCATACTTAAAGGGATATTGCACATATACCCTGATTATTCAATCACAAGGCATATTTCATAACTTGATAACTCAATTGAGGTGACTTCCTCATCGTTTCTTCTCTTAATGATGGCAAGAGTCTAAAGAGATACTTTAGATGACATATTTCACAATTTGTATCCCTTAATTTGGGTAAATTGCATTTTACCCCAATTTAAGGTTTCAAGCACTGGGATTGCTTCCACAGCTGCACCTTGGTGCCCTAGCTTGGGAAATCCCTCAAACTTTACCAAAAAGATTCTCAAGATGTCTCAACATCAGAGGAATATCTCATCATGTGCAAATTGCAAGCTAACCCTTCTAACTGGGTAAATTGCACATAGGTCCCTGTATATCAAAACAATGCTACAACTTTAAATAAAAAGGAGCAAATACTGAAATATATGTTTCTGAGAAACTTAATTACATGCTCAGAGTTAATCACAAAGATTTAATTACATATTTAGGCAAAACACCTAGGGTTAACTCATAACCCAGGTCAGGGATGTTACAAGCATACTTTTGAGTATGAGGGGGTTATGGACACGAATATCCTTACGACCTAATGAGGGAATTGATGTGATGTACATTTAATCTCTCAATCCTTCATTATATGTATATGTCGGGATGATGTATCACTAATCTCCCGATGATGTTGTTAATGCCGCATCGATGTGAGATAAACAAGAAATCCCTCGATGGCGAAGAGAGTACAACATACCACTGTAACTCTAATTGCAAAGTTGCCAGAATACCATGGAAAGCTATTATGGTAGAGACACAAGATGTCTTGCATGTTGTTCCTCACACTGACTGAGGAAGATGAGGTCATAGGAATCCGTCTCTTCTGATGACCTATGTATGGTACCGATTGCGATTTCGTAATGGTCGGTTGGAATATGAGCGATGTAACTCATCTCCCCAGGGCATAACTATGTTTGTAAAATGTAATCAACCGTATAGCATAATTGCTTAGGTTGAACTATGAGAAATAATGATGGCTGATACATTGATTATAATATCCTAGTTGAATCACTAGTATACATGGTATTCATATTTCTCATTGATTATATGTCTTGTCATTCATTCAAGTTATAATTAAAATGATTGCTTAGAGAATACTGCTCTACTTAGCTTATTCAATGAATTGCCTGCTGTTGAATAATTATAGTTCTTCTGCTCTTTGTTACTTTAATAATTGCAATAACAATGCTTCTGGCAGAGAGTTATAACTCTCACAGGGACAATTATTCAATTGTCTCACCTCTGTGGGTTTTGACTTTTTAGGTATACGCCGAGGACGAAGGAACCCTTCGGTGGGTGAGCAACAACAGCAGCAGCAGCAACATCAGGGACAACAGTGATCCTCAAGTGCAAACACTGCCTGTCAAGTCTTGTAGATAGAATGTCCTATGTGTCGTCTCTGTACTCTCAGGTCCTAGGAGTCAGTAGATGTTTAATATAAATATGAGATTTTGGCTTAATGCCTCGAGATTTTTGTATCTTTCCTTGTAAAGTTAACAGGGCAGGTGATGCTTGTAATCCTCGAGATGTGATATTACAGAGATGTAATGATGGATCAGTTTGTAAAAAACTTACCTTGTTTCTTAATGAAAGAGTTTCACAGTTTGTAGATCTCTTTACAAAAAGTTTTAAAATTTTGTGATTTTCAGTAATTCCGCTGCTAATTAAATTCTTCAACATACTTAATAAAATTTTATCCAAAACGTGTCCCACAACTAGTGGTATCAGAGCTCTAGGTTCGCCGAGTCTACAGAGACATAGGACTTAGGTTTTTTTTGAGTCTGTTCTAGTGTCTTCCAGTATATCTGATAGTGTCTTCTGCTCATCAGGAGGAGAAGATAAAACTAAAGATGTATGGGTCACACGAGGAACACGTTGCTGAGAGTAGTGTCGCTGCACCCAGAGGAGGTGCAAGAAACCCAGAAAGAGAAGAACATGTTCCTGAACCACCCAGTTCAATCCAACTGACATATGGAACCCAGCCGTCCAAGCCATGTTTGGGAAGTTTATGACTGCCATGACACATATGACTGATAGGATGCCTATACCTGCACTAGGGCACCTACCCATCCAGAAGGACAAGGATTCGGCAAGACGTTTGAATGACTTTGCCGAGTTGGAGCCACAGAGTATGCTGCAATAGCTAACCCAGCAGATGCTGATTTGTGGTTAACTGAACTAGAGAAGGCCTTTAGAATCCTGAACATCCCAGAAGTTGAGAAGGTTAGGCATGTTGTGTATCTTCTCAATGGGGAGTGCTGGTCAGTGGTGGACCATGGAAGAACAGAAAAGGCCAGGTGTGGAGATTGCATGGGAAGTTTTCCAACGGGAATTTATCAACAGATATTTCCCTAAGACGTTTCTGGATGAGAAAATCTTGCAGTTTGAGAGGTTAAGACAAGGTCTAATGAACATTAGCGAGTACGGGGCAAAGTTCATGGAGCTTTTGTGATTCTATCCGCACATGGCAACCACAGATGAAGAAAAGATTAGGCGTTTTGAGAAAGGGTTAAACGCTGAGTTGACTACTCCTGTGTCTGCTCTGGAGAACAGGGAAAGGTTTGCTACCTTTGTGGAGTCTGTCAGAAGAGTAGAGAGGTCTGTGGTAGAAAATAGACAGACTAAGAACAAGAATACGTATCCCCAGTTCCAAGGATTCTCATCTAAAGGTTTTAAGAAGCCGAGGTTTTCTGTACCTACACCACCACCTAGATTCAGTACCCAGACGTAGTGGATGTCAAATAGAGGTAGAGGACGAAGTTTACCGCTAGAAGGAACTCGTAGCTCAGCATCTATGTCAGTTAAAGGGACACCCATACCACAGCAACTGAACAGAAGCTGTTATATATGTGGAAAGATGGGACATCTGATGAAAGATTGTAGAGCCAGAGAAGTGAGTGTAACTCAAACTCAAAGGCAGAGTCAGCAAGGATCCCAAAGGTGACCATTTCCAGGTAACGCAAGAGGACATGGACAAGTGTCCCAAGCTAGATCATCGACACCTAATCATCGAGCACCGAATCAACCACAGGCAACAACAAGATTCTATGCGATGAATCCACCTGATGTAGTGATCAACCCTCAGGTTATGGCAGGTCAGATGGAATTGTTATATTCTGATATGTCTACATCTTGCGTTGTATCCATTTTAATTGATCCGGGTGCTACACACTCCTTTATCACTCAAAGAGTGATTCTTGACTGCAACCTGACTACAAGTCATAGAGCAGATAGTTTGTTGCTAGAAACTCCGTTGATGGGATCTACTGTGTTGTAGGAGGTATGTTCTCCCTACATCCTCTTCTTTTCTGAACATCGCATTCAAGTGGATCTTATACCACTTGATATGCATGGATTCGATGTAATCCTTGGGATGGATACCTTAGAAAGGTATAAGGTTGTCTTGGATTGTGAGTCCAAGCAAGCTGTGTTCGCTGATGATAGTGACACATGGATCTTTCAAGGAGACAGAAAGATTCTACCAACCTCTCTTGTATCGTCTATGGTTGCTGAGAAGCTGATGAGGCAAGGATGTTATGCATTCTTGGCCCATGTGGTAGATATTACCATGGATAGTCTTAACCCTGCTGAAGTTTCGATAGTCAGGGAATTTGAAGATGTATTTCCTGAAGAACTTCCAGGTGTACCACCGCCTCGGGAGATTGATTTTGAGGTTAATTTAATTCTGAATACGCAACCTATAACACAAACACCGTATAGGATGGCTCCTGCTGAGATGACAGAACTTAAGAAACAGCTGCAAGAGTTGCTTGAGAAGGGTTTCATCCGACTGAGTACTTCGCCTTGGGGTGCTCCGGTCCTCTTTGTTAAAAAGAAAGATGGATCAATGCAGTTGTGCATTGATTACAGACAGTTAAATAAAGTAACAATAAAGAATAAGTATCCTCTGCCGAGGATTGATGATCTCTTTGACCAGTTGCGTGGTGCAACTGTCTTCTCAAAAATAGATTTGAGATTAGGATATCACCAACTGCGTATTAAGGATGGTGACATACCAAAGTCTGCCTTTAGGACAAGGTATGGTCACTATGAGTTCACAGTTATGTCGTTTGGACTAACTAATGCACCAGCTGCATTTATGGAACTCATGAATAGAATCTTATGACCTTTTCTCAATCAGTGTGTTGTTGTCTTCATTGATGACATTCTGTTCTACAGTAGAGATGCTCAGCAGCATGAACAACATCTTCGTCAGACTCTAACTTTGCTAAGAGAACACAAGTTATATGCTAAGTTTAGCAAGTGTGAGTTATGGTTACCAGAAGTATCTTTTCTTGGACACGTAATATCTGCTACATGTATTCATGTTGACCCTAAAAAGGTAGAATCCGTCCTGCAATGGGAACAACTGAAGACGCCGACGGAGATTCGAAGTTTCTTAGGGTTGGCAGGCTATTACCGGAGGTTCATTAAGAACTTCAGTTCTATATCTTTACCCTTGACTAAGTTGACCAGGAAGGATGTTCCTTTTACTTGGAGTGACAAGTGTCAACAATCATTTCAGTTGTCGAAGGAGAGGCAGTACTTGTGTTACCTGAGCAAGGAAAAGGATATATAGTTTTCTGTGATGCTTCTAAGAATGGACTAGGATGTGTGTTGATGCAGGATAAACAAGTGATTTCTTTTGCTTCTCGACAACTTAAGAAACATGAGGAGAATTATCTGACACATGACCTAGAATTAGCTGCAGTAGTTCATGCCTTGAAGATCTGGAGACATTATCTTTATGGAGAGACATTCCATATTTTCACATACCATAAGAACCTTAAGTATATCTTTTCTTAACATGAGCTCAACATGAGGCAACGCTGCTGGATGGAGTTAATCAAATACTATGATTTTATGAATGATTACCATCTAGAGAAGGCCAATGTGGTTGCTAATGCTTTGAGTAGGAAATCAACAACACCAGCTTTAGATAGAGCACAACTAAATTCCTTAGTGTGCTCAAGGAGAGATATGCTTATCTCCTTAAGGTAAGACAATGTACAAATAGAAGTATCATTGTTAGTCGGACTGTTAGCTGAGATGCACATAAAACCTACTCTGAGACAACAGATTAAAGAGGCACATCAAATTGATGTGGTAGTTCAACAGATCAGATTGGAGTATGGTAATGAGAAACAAGAAGGTTTCCATGATTCAGATGATCAAGTAGCTTGTTATCATGGTAGAATGATAGTACCGGATGTGGATGACTTGAGGAAGTTAGTCCTGGAAGAAGCTCATTCTTCAATGTATGCTATGCATCTAGGAAGCACCAAGATGTATCGAAACTTGAAAGATATGTATTGGTGGCCTAATTTGAAGAAAGACGTTGCTAAGTTTGTTATGCGGTGTCTTGTGTGTCAGCAAGTTAAAGCTGAACACCAGAAGCCTACAGGAACAATGCAACCTTTACCCATACCACAGTGGAAGTGGGATCATGTAACAATGGACTTTGTGGTTGGTTTACCTAGAACAACCAAAGGACATGATTCAATCTGGGTAATAGTTGATAGGTTGACAAAGACATGACATTTCTTACCTATCAAAACAACCTATTCTGCTGAAACGTTGGCACAATTATATGTAGATGAGATAGTACAACTACATGGAGTCTTAGTTACCGTTGTCTCTGATAGAGGTCCTCAATTTACGAGTCATTTTTGGGAGCGACTTCATAAAGCTTTGGGCACAGAGTTAAGGTTTAGTACAACCTTTCATCCTTAGACTGATGGACAATCAGAAAGGACTATACAGACTCTAGAAGACTTGCTTAGATCATGTGTTCTTCAGTTTATAGGAAGTTGGGATCTGCACCTAAGTTTGATAGAGTTTGCCTACAACAATAGCTATCAACATAGCATTGACATGGTACCTTATGAAGCTTTGCATGGTAGACGTTGTAGATCACCCTTATGTTGGTATGAAACTAGTGAATATCAACTTTTAGGTCCTGATCTTGTGCAACAGACTACCAAGAAGATTAAAGTAACAGATAAAGACTGCACAAGATAGGCAGAAATCTTACGATGATAAGCATCGTAGACCTTTAGAATTCTAGGTTGGAGATAGAGTGTACCTTAAGGTCTCACCCTGGAAGGGAGTTCTTAGATTTGGAAGGAAAGGAAAGTTAGCTCCTAGGTTTATGGGGCCTTATCCAATCATTGAACGGTTTGGAAAGGTATCTTATAAGCTAGAGTTACCACCAGAGCTGCAAAAGTTACACCCAGTGTTCCACATTTCCATGCTTAGGAAATGTCATCCTGACATAGAATCAGTTCTACAACCTATGGAAGTAGAATTGAACGATGATGTATCTTATGTTGAAGGACATGTGTCGATCCTTGACAGAAGAATTAAAAAGTTGAAAAAGAAAAACAAAAGTCTGGTGAAGGTTCTCTGGAATCACCGTGGCATTGAAGAAGCTACGTGGGAACTAGAGGAAGAGATGAGAAGGAAATACTCTACTCTTTCTCTTAATATGTTTTTGTAATGATTTCGGGGACGAAATCCTTGTAAGGGGTGGATAATTTGTAACATCCCTGACCTGGGTTATGTACTAACCCTAGGTGTTTTGTATAATTAAGTTGATTAGATGCTTGCTTTCAATTCTTGAAAAGTAATTAAAGCTTTTGAGGAACTTATATTTCATATTCAATCCTTTTTGCATAATGTTGAAACATTGTTTTGATAATAATGGACTAAAATGCAAATTACCCAATTAGAGGGGTTAACTTGCAAATGGCACATGTTAAGATGTTCCTATAATGTTGAGACATCATAATAATGAGTATGATGAAGTGGTACAGTTTTCACAAGCTTGTCTACCAAGTTATAGCTTGTAGAGCAATCTTTGTGCTTTAAAACCTAGTTTTGGTGTAAAGTGCAATTTACCCAAAACCTAGGGTCCAACATGTAATATATACCCTCTTGAGGATCTCTCATGTTTCTTGGCATCAAGAAGAGAAAAGAAAATGAGAAGGGTGCCTCATTTGAATGATCATGGTAGAAGTGGAAATTACTCACAAATAATAATATATTAAGCAATATCCAATGAAGGTGGATATTAATATACCTCTCTAAATAAGTGTTTAGTTCTTTTTAAACCTTAGATAAGGGAGGAGTTTTGCATGTGATTAGAAGGAGGAAATTTGGCCAAGGATGGAGGAAGCCTTGGTGGATATGTTTGGGAAATAAAAGCAAATATCTATCTCTTTCCATTTTCCTTGAAAATACCCATAAATATATAAGCATCCTTTTTCCACACACCAAAGGATCGTTCCCTAGTTCTTTTCTTCTCATCAATTTTCTTCGACCGACCAAGAAGGAGCTCTGGACTAGAGGAAGGATGACCTCATTAACTTGGTAAGTGTTGATCACCATCTACCTCAAATTCATGGTGGAAATCACTATATAAGGTTAGATTTATGGTGTTCTTCACATGATTCTCCTTTCTAGCTATCTTCTCCATCCAAAACTTGAAGAACGGACCTTGGACACCTACTGAAGCTCAAGCCACCATTAAATCTAAGAATCTTGG
This sequence comes from Alisma plantago-aquatica, assembly GCA_963693085.1. Classification (NCBI taxonomy): domain Eukaryota; kingdom Viridiplantae; phylum Streptophyta; class Magnoliopsida; order Alismatales; family Alismataceae; genus Alisma; species Alisma plantago-aquatica. Next base: position 255,405,962 of record OY856415.1, on the reverse strand, counting down.
AGCTTTGGATCAGTCCTAAAGGTGGGTTTTATAACTCTAACCCTTAAGTTTTGTTAATGCAACTTTCTTTCCTAAAATCGTTGTCTATACTTCTTCTTTAGACACCTTTGTGTGTTCTTGCTATTATTTCCGTGAAGAACAGCCGCTGTTCTTAATTGAATAGAGGTAGAAGAAGATGACGTTAATTACTATGTTTATCTAAGATTTTTACTTTAACAAACGGTCTCCCAACCTTTAGCAAACGGTTTACCAAAATGTTTGGAGCAAACGGTTCCAAACCGTTTGAGTTCAAACGGTTTCACAAGAACGCATGGAAGCAAATGGTCCAAGACTATTTGGAGGCGTTGACCGTTTGGAGGCCTGTCTTTGATTAAATTAGACTAATTACCTACCAAAAATCATCAATTAATTCCAATTGGTTCACCAATCAAAGGCCCATCAACTATATAAACCCTAATCGGGTCAATTGCTGATTTCTATAATAGTATTATGTTGAAGTTTAGGTTGAGTGGCCCAAACGGTTTCAAAACCATTTGGGGACCACCCAAATGGTCTAAAGACCGTTTGGTGATCACCCAAGACCGTTTGGAGGTCTAGGGTTAAGTAGGGTTGACCAATTGAGGATCCAATGATATCAAGTTGATGAATAATCGATTGCTGATTTGGTAACCAAACTTAGGGTTCAAACCTTAATTGAATGACTTGGTTTTTGACGAAATAATGGGAAAACGGTCTCAAGACCATTTGGAGGATATCCAAACGATCTCAAGACCATTTGGGGGTCACCCAAGACCGTTTGGAGGTTTAGGGTTGACTATGGTTAAGAGGTTGAAGATCCAAAGGTTCTAAGTTGAAATGCAATTAATTGTTGACCTAGTGATCAATCCAATGAGTTAAACCTTAATTAGTTGAGTTGGTTTTTGATGTTGACTTGAGGAAACAGTCTCAAGACTGTTTGGAGGTCATCCAAACGATCCCAAGACCGTTTGGGGTCAGGTAATGATCAAATTGGATGATGGCTCAATAGTTTCAAATCAATTAGACTCATGTTGAATCATGTTGAAGGGTAATCGATTCCAATCCCTTATCCAATTGATCCAAGTCCTAATTGATGATCAATTGAGGGTCAATTGAGTGTCAAATCAGTTGAGGGTTGACCTAATAGACTCAATTGATGAGTGGCTAACAAGTATATGATCGATTGAGGGGTTCAACATTGGAAACCCTAACTCAATTGAAGTGGTAGAGACACTTTTTGGTCCTTGCGGTTTTGAGGTGGTTTGGACCAAACGGTCTCAAGACCATTTGGGACCAAATGGTCTCAAGACCGTTTGGGACCAAACGATCTCAAACCATTTGATCTCATGCAGTTTCAAGGTCGGTTATGTCCATGCGGTTTCAAAGTCAAAGATGACCAAACGGTCTTCACCTCATCTTGGGCAAATGGTCTTGAATGTGCAATTTATTAAACGGTTTCAAAAGTCAACAAGACCAAATGGTCTTCGACACCAAAAAGTTTCAAGGTCTGTCCAAGTCCATTTGGGGGTTCAGTGTGCAAGACCGTTTGAGGTCTAAAAAGGTCAAGATCATTTGATGCCTTAGTGGTCAAGATGGTTTAGTGGTTGATTAACCTAAGCCTCATACATACCTAAAGTGATTAAGGGACCAATTAATTAGTTGATTAATGCATGTTATAATCAGTGGTGATCATTACAAAGGTACCCTTGATGGGATGGAATGACTAACACTCTTTGAACAAGTAAGCTTTAATGATCACAATAGTAATGACATAACCCATGATGTCAATGTTGAATTGACTTAGCCTAATAAAGGGTGATGCAAACATCATCTAATAGAAAGAGGAGAGAGAAGAGTCTTATATGCATGATAATCAAGTAGTAAACTTCCAATATGTATGAATATATCTAATTCGGGTATGATCCTTCATATTGAGATCATGAAAACCCTAATTATGATGGTTAATGAATCTTAACCCTAATTTGAGGGCATTAATGGAAGTAATCCTAATAAATGTGAAAAGTAAACCCTAATCTAGGGTAATGTAATGTAATGTGAATAGGAATCCCTAATCTAGGGAAATGTGATGATGTGAACAGTAAACCCTAATTCTGGGTTATGCTTTTAAGCATGAAATTTGATGATTGAGTTATGAAATGAGGAATCACTATTCCTAATTAAGCTAAAGGGGTTGATTAACCCTAATTGAATTAAAAAGGGAAATCCTAACCCTAGAAACCAGCCGTGGTGATGTAAAACGATCGTGGTAATCTTCTGTAGCACGACCGTGCAAGGTAGCACGGCTGTGGTGTTCTATACTTGACTTGGAAATAATTTATTGTGCTGATATAGATATAATGTGCATGTTATCAATTGTGTTAGTCATGCAGGTCTTTATAAAGAAGTGAACATAGCCAGGTAAGGGTTATAATGCCATATTCATTGAAAGCACTTTATAAGCTTTGAAAGTAATGATATGCTATGTTGCCTAGTAAGAGGTAACATATGAGATTGATAGGCTGTATGAGCCATGAGAAATATCTACATTGCTACAATCATGTTCATGTTGTTAAATGACTTGATGGAAATATGTTACTTGGTAACAAGTGTTTTGCTGAACTAAGGGTTTGAACACCCATATTCCTGAATCATAATGATGAGATGTCTAGGGATTGATATCCCAATGTTAACAAGATGTGATAGGACCTTGATACAATTAGTATTCTTTCTTTATAGCATTTTTCTTATTGGTTTATGTTTGAAAACATGCCTGATGCTAAAAGAATGCCATAATGTACTTAAATAATCAAGTATAATGATATCATGTAGAGCCCTGACCATAGATCCATCATTGTCAGAAGTTAAATGATGGTGAAACAAATTTTCCTAAGGGAACTCCTGGAGAGCATACTTTTGAGTATGTGGGGGTTATGGACGCGAATATCCTTATGTCCTAATGAGGGAATTGATGTGAGATGTACATTTAATCTCTCAATCCTTCATTATATGTATATGCCGGGATGATGTATCACTAATCTCCCGATGATGTTGTTAATGTCGCATCGATGTGAGATAAACAAGAAATCCCTCGATGGCGAAGAGAGTACAACATGCCACTGTAACTCTAATAGCAAAGTTGCTAGAATACCCTGGAAAGCTATTATGGCAGAGACACAAGATGTCCTGCATGTTGTTCCTCACACTGACTGAGGAAGATGAGGTCATAGGAATCCAACTCTTCTGATGACCTATGTATGGTACCGATTGCGATTTCATAATGGTCCGTTGGAGTATGAGCGGTGTAACTCATCTCCCTAGGGCATAACTATGTTTGGAAAATGTAATCAGCCATATAGCATAATTGCTTAGGTTGAACTACGAGAAATAATGATTGATGATACATTGATTATAATATCCTAGTTGAATCACTAGTACACATGTTCTTCATATTTCTCATTGATTATATGTCTTGTCATTCATTCAAGTTATAATTGAAATGATTGCTTAGAGAATATTGCTCTACTTAGCTTATTCAATGAATTGCCTACTGTTGAATAATTATAGTTCTTCTGCTCTTTGTTACTTTAATAATTGCAATAACAATGCTTCTGGTGGAGAGTTATAACTCTCACTGGGACAATTATTCAATTTTATCACCCCTGTGGGATTCAACTTTTTAGGTAGATGCCGAGGACAAAGGAACCCTTCGGTGGGTGAGCAACAACAACAGCAATAGCAACATTAGGGACATCAGTGATCCTCAGGTGGAAACACTGTCTTTCAAGTCTTGTAGATAGAATGTCCTATTTGTCGTCTCTGTACTCTCAGGTCCTAGGAGTCCGTAGATGTTTAATATAAATATGAGATTTTGGCTTAATGCCTCGACATTTTTGTATCTTGCCTTGTACAGTTAACAGGGCAGGTGATTCTTGTAACCCTCGAGATGTGATATTACAGAGATGTAATGATGGATTAGTTTGTAAATAACTTACCTTGTTTCTTAATGAAAGAGTTTCACAGTTTGTAGATCTCTTTATAAAAAGTTTTAAAATTTTGTGATTTTCAGTAATTCCACTGCTAATTAAATGCTTCTGCATCGTTAATAAGGTTTTATTCGAAACGTGTCCCACATGATGGGTGAAGCCTCAAACACACGTCTTTGTGGGTGTGGATGGCAGGATCTGATATAAGCATTGTATATGGGTTCCTAAGGATTCACCTTTGAATGATTGAATCCGGTAAGAAGCTCATGGATCAAAGTATAACGTACACCCTGACACCACTAAGCCGTTCAAAGACCTACAGTGATTCATGTGGTGTCTAGAAATGAAGCGAGGCATAGCCTTGTATGTGGCTAGTTATCTTATGTACCAAATGATAAAGGTTGAGCACCAACAACCTGGTGGGTTACCTCTATCCATTGAGATTCTTCAGTGGAATTGGAACCAAATCATTATGGATATTGTTGTGGGTCTTTCCAAGAGAATAAAAGGACATGACGCTATATGGGTCATGGTGGACCACCTAAACAAGCTAGCACACTTTCTTTCCCTGAAGATTACCAACCAAGGTGTCAGACCTAGTAATTTTTACATTCATGATATAGTTTATTTATATGGTGTTCCAAATTTGATTGTATCCGACTGTGACCCCAAGTTCACCTCTAATTTGTGGAAAAAAGTCCATGAAGAACTCAGCTCAAGGCTAAAAGCCTATCACTCTCAGACCGATGGTCAGTCAGAACATAAGATCCAGACCCTAGAAGATCTATTAAGAGCATGTGTACTAAGTTGGGGTGTATCATGGGAACAATATCTACCCATAGTTGAGTTTTCCTATAAGAATATTTACCAAGATATTACCACGATGCCTCCGTATGAAGCTCTTTATGGGAGGTCATGTTAGTCCCCTCTTCACTAGTATGATGTCAGTGAAAGGACCTTGTTGTGGTCAAATGAACTACAATTATATGTTGATAAAGTCCCTTTGATCAAGCATATGCTGAAGAAATCCCAGGATGGAAAAAGTCATGAGGTGATGTAGAGATGACAAATTTGCACTTTGTTGTAGAGACCATGTATTTTTTAAAATCTTACCCCTCTGAGCTATGGATAAAAATAGAGGAAAATTGATTTCCCGATATGTGGGTCCATTTTAGGTTATAGAATGTATTGGCGAGGCTACCTATCATTTAGCCCTACCACCATGATGCATGATGTGTTCCATGTGACCAATCTGAAGTGCTATGTGAAGGATCCTACCCATGTGTTGAACATCAACTTATAGATCTCCAAGGAAGGTTGTCATACCCTAAGTCACTATGAGGATCTTAGATTCAAAGCTGAAAGAGCTCATAAATAAAAAGTTTGAGATGGTAAAGGTTCTTTGTACACCATGGTGAGGATGAAGCCACATGGCAGCTAAATACAGACATGGATAAGTCTTATCCCCATCATTTTGATAACCAAGTTAAATTTTGAGGATAAAATTCATGTAAGAGGGAAAGATGTTATAACCTAAATTTTCATGAATTACTATATATATTTGGTTGCAAATAATGGACTGCTTAGGATATATTAGAAAGATTGAGATTTCTATGTCTTGTTTACTAATTTTGGGTTGTGAGTGCAATATCTCCTTAAAGAAAGGATTTCATGAATTGTTTGTTTTTAGTAATCCCTTATTAATTGTAGGTTAAAGTAATAGTCGAAAACTCAATAACATAAGAATTTTTTAGTGTAAGAAATAATTCATAATTAAAATATGGAAATGTCTTGGATTTCTTTAAGAAAAGTTGAAGATTACTAATAGACTTAAGATGACCCTATCTTGCACCTAATGTGAGAATATACCAAATTGGATCACTAGACAAGTTTGGGTAAGAAAGGAGTTATTACATGTCTTGAATAATTCAAATACAACAAATAATTGGGAGGAAAGTAATAAGCATTTGGCTTCTGTCTCTTGCCATCAACTTTTTCCCAATCCAAGATAAAGTTATTTGGAAATTTTCATTAATATTTGGGGTCAATTGGAGAAAAGATGAGAGAGATACACATTTTATAAGTTTCTATAAAGTGAGTGATTAATTGATATATATATAATATGTCACATTTATTGTAACTAGGATCTAGGGATGAACATTTAATCATGTTTCATAGATGCATGGCCCTCAATCCTAGATCAACAACCAAGGGATCATCTCCTACCTCTGATCATAAGGAAACTCAACAATAGTAACTCATTCAACCTCTTGTGATTATCTCTCTCTAGATCAGAATATCTCACAAAAATACTCCCAACAAATTTGAAAGGTGATTCTAAATCTAATCGTCCCTAGATATCCCTATTTTGGGGCAATATTAAGACTTTCACCAATTCTAATAGGAGGCAGACTCCATTGGTGGGGCTGGTTCTGCTAGTTAAGCATAGGTGTCCCTTCGCGAGACCAGAGCACATCCCAAGAGACCTCACGAATCTCAAGTAGTTGTCTCATGCCTCTAATTCCATAGCAAACCCATGTCTTCTTATATCTTTTTCTCCCTCTACACAGACGTAGAGTCAAACCTACTTCCCTCTCTAATCTTTCCACCGACAGATAGTCGACTACCCGGTTGAGTTCAATGAGATGAGGTGAAGAGGTTTTCACCCTCGCCTGTCTCTTAAGAGCCCTGATGCTCAGATCAACTCTCGGTTGGATCAGCCAAGCATGAGGATGAAGTCCATTGCAAGATGGAAGACATCTGAGTGAAAAAGATGTCCCAACCCTTGATTCTTCATGTTCAGATAAGGGGTATTTATGCCCTTTTGTCCCTTGTCTAGCACAGGCCATGTAGGTGTGGGTTGCCACCATGACGCAAGCTGATTGGCTCCACCTCAACCTCGAGGCGTGTGATTTTCCTAGTCAACTACTGACAAGGAAAGACCTAATTGGCCCAAATTGATTTTTCTTGAAATAATTCTAGTAAATTATTGGTCAATACAAATAGGGTCATGTAATATACCATTTTGATCAAACAAAAGTCAAGAATATAACCTTATTATATCTCAAATTCCAAAAGTATATAAAGATGCATACTTTTTTTTACATCTGATACATCTAACCCCTAATTTCATGGAAATGATGATCATTTCTTGATTATCTAGTCCTAATGAGTAAATCTTAGTGAATTTGATAAAAGAATACAATTGGATATAATCAGGGATAAAAGGCTCACATGTTTCCAAATTAGGGCTTCCAAAGTTGGAAAGTCTTAATATGTGATAAATAGGGTTTGGGAATCCTAACCCTAATTTGATACTAAAACCCTAACTTAGGGCCCACGTCAGTCTTAAGTTATACTTTGTGAACATAGAAGTAATACATTGGTGTTAAACATTAATTATAGGTCAATTGCTTGGTTTGTTGAATCTACTCTTGTTTTCTTGGAAATTTATTCATCCTTGAAGAGAGATATGTAGTTCCATATGAATAATCACTCATACCAAATTCTAATGTTTTCTGAAGTTTCATGAATGTATTGCAATTCAACTACTTGGTTTTTTATTTACTTCCTGCAATCTACAAGGCCCTATGTGTATCACCTAATAAGTACATAACATCGTCAACAACAAAATGATATCTCTAAAGGATTGGATGTATGGGAAGAAATCATTATAGAGATTAGCCCCAAAGAGTGGGTATGTTATTGAATTTATCCCCAACAAGTGGGTATGCATTAGATATTATCCCCAACAAGTCGATATCTCTTTGAATTTACCCCCAACGAATGGGTATGCCATTGAGATTACCTCCAACAAGTTGGTATGCCACAAAGATTGAGTAAATATGGGTTGATAAGTTATAATAGAAAATGCATGTTTGATTATCTAATTAATAATTTCTGATGTGGTTGTTTATGTTGTTACACCTACATGCACAAATGTTTCTTGCACCACGTACATTGTATAGAGATATACTAACTACCATTTTTATTATGGGCATTTTAGGTTAATAACAAATTATTTGATGAATTGGACATCCAGAGAAGAAGGCACTAAAAGAAAAGATGAGTAAAGTATATTGGAGGATTATAGATAGATCTACATTATGTTTCAACATTAGTTTCCCTTTCCATGTAACTCCATGGAGGAGATTATATCTTCATATTGTTAACAAACTCTTTTCCATTCCATGAGATTTCTAATTGTTATTGGTTACTTGCTAAACCTGGATCCTAGAATTATGATAATGGATCTTTCCCTCTTAGTCCCCCTTAATTGGGGATAAAGGGGGAGGGTTCGTCACATTATCTATCAAACAAAAAACCAAATTAAGTACATTAGTTACTGAAATAAGTTTTAACAATAAATAGTTTCCTGCATTGATATACTAGTCTAAACTCTTGAAATAAATAATATCAATATCTCACAAAATATTTGAAATTTAACAAGGATAAACTAAACTATTTATTAAATTCACTAATAAATGTATAGTAATAAAGAGTAATTTCCAAAAAAGTCTTCCAAATATAAAATCCTAACATAAAAATGTAAATAAATCAGCTGATTTTTTATGCAAAGGTTGTATGGTAAAGAATTATGAGGTAGTGTTGAACTATAAGTTGTAACTAATATTAGCACGACCCTTATGAAGTTGTTGTTTATTATTTATTGTGTTGAATAAACACCAAACCTCTAATAAAATACCATAAACATCAATAACATACGTATGTAATAAAGTATTTGTAGGTCTCTTTTCTGTGAAATGATTAATGAAATGGCAACAAATTACAATCAGTTCAGATTCTTTGTTATTGATAGTATGACATGTGAAATGTTTACATCATTAATACATGATTGTTACTATATTAAAACATTATATAGTGATATATTCTATCTATGAAATTGATTTGAAGTTCGAATGAAATCTAAAAAAATAGTAAAGATAATAATTTATGAGTAAATAACAACAACCTTAATATTTTTAAAATTTTAGTTTATGAGAGAAAGGTTGTATAAATGTTTTCTTGATTATTAAATATTATTGGTATAGTCTACTTTTCTTGTCATTGAATAAATATCTTGCAAATGTCATGATGTTCCACTTAAAATAATGTTTTCGACTCCCCTATTTTCCTCTTGGCTAAAGGAATTACATGGAACACATTACCAAATCTCTATAGCTATCCTGGAAAATCATGAATCCATCATGATCATTCACTTTTTCAGTTTATAAAGAAATTATCTAGTAGATAAAGTTTTTCATTACTAAGGAAAGTTCATTAATATTATTTATGTGTAGGGCATGGTACACATATTATATTTCAAAGGAAGAACTTGACCTGCTCTGATAATGTCCCTATAAAAGGCCTATAGAAGTTCGCTCCCCCCAACAACCTATTAATAGTTGAGTAAAATTTCTTTAATCTCCCATTTCACCCTATACTACAGTCTTAGTAATTTCTCCAAGTTCTCGCTTTAATGTTACCTCCTCCTATACTCATCATTGCCATTACTGGAACCTCTTCCTTAACTCGTCACCTACTATCCACTCTTCACCACCACTACCATCACATACTTCTTCACCACCTCTAGATCGATCACCTTCTTCTCCTCTACTTTCCTTTATTAGGTTACTACCTCTATCATGACCCTGGTACCAGTCATCAAGGAACACAATCAAACTACTAGTGTGCTTCCTCTCCTCTTTTGACTCTACTTGCCAGTGGGAGCCACCTCCCTCTCCACTTCTTCATGTCATTGGAAGGAAAGATATATTATTTACCATCTTGAATTGGTAGTATTTTGGTACTTCTTTACAACATTTTGATTTTATCAAGCGCATTATGCTTCTTATTGTGTCACTTTCAATCTATCAATATATTTTGGTGAATTAAAACTAGATTTTTTTTGTAATTTCTTCATTTCAAGCACCTTCATCTTTGTGTTATCTTCATTTGTATTGCTTTTATACATCTAGAGAATGGTTTATTACTATTATGAGCATTCAGTTATGAGATAGTTGAGTACTTGTTTAGCATTATTGGGTGATGTTTGCCAATAATTTTTATGGTTGACAATATTTTGGGAAAAATGGATTGTGTTCTAGAGGCACTTCCAACCTACCCCAAGCGACCGAGGATTTAATTTGAGAAGAAAAAGCACCATGGATGGCCAAGTTTAGAATTCAAGTGCCTTAAAAACTGTCAACATGGTTGTGGTATTTATCCATGACCATGCTAATGAAGTTAAAATCATAGGGGGATATAATTTTTTGAATGAAGTGAGGAGTTTAAATCACATGACTATTCCAGGAAAAATGGGCATGGCAAGCCAGAACCAACAGTCGGGGTCTTCACCATGTCCATACTACCATAATACAACAATGGACATGGTACCCACCACAACCGTGCTACCTAAAAAATTTCTTCATTTTCCTCCTGACACTTTTACACCTCAACCATAGCCATTCCCATCTATCATGATTGTTTCTATCCTACCCACATGGTCTTGGTACCCACCACGGATGTGCTACCAACCCAACTGTAGTGTTTCCGATCACTACTTTTATCATTATAACCCCACTTAACACCAAGCTTCCTAGACCCCTACATATACATTAGTGGTGGTTGGGAGTCAAGGGTCATCTCCCACTAACATTGAAGGCCCTCACCCACTCTAATCTACCCTCTTTCTTCACCCTAAAATTGTAAATTTGTAGGGTTTTCTGATTCCCTTTCACATTTCCATGCCATTACACTTTGGAGGAGGTAGGAGCTCAACATTACTATTGTTGGATAAGAAGAAGACCTATACTTCAATCTACATGTCATTATATCTCTTCCTACTTCATGTTTATATTTTCTATGAGTATTTAAGCCTCACAGACAGATATTTTAGCAAAAATATGTAACTTTTATACCATGTTGGAATATTATTAATGAAGTACATGTTTATTTCATTGGAATGTGCATTATTCTCCTTTTTTCTCATCATGTCTCTTTCTATGGTTATTGATTTATGAAAACACCAAAGGTATAGAGAAGGGGAAATAGGAGGCTAGAAGGGTAAAAACTCCTAAGTCCAACTAGTGTATCCTATGCTACTTTTCCTCTTTTCCCACCTACCCCTATACTCAACTAACCCTAGGTGTGAGATCTAATATATAGGTATGCTTCTCCATATGCCCTTAGCAAAGATCATTCAAAGTGGTTGGATGGGGGTAAATGGAGGTAGAATAACCTTCTTCAACGCAACATACCATGACTTGTCCTCGGGTGTGTAAGGAGAATCAATCCTAGAAACCTAGATTGTGGCGGTCCTAATTGGAATTATCTATTCCCTAGTCAATTGAGATTCACAAAGTTGGATAGGAGGTGAGAGGAACCTATACCCTTTTGAACACCCTATGCCACACATGGACAACTAGTAGAACATGACCCTCTATTCTCACTACCCTTAGTTTTTTGGTTTGATAGCATGCATTTTGGATGTGTTTTCATTGATATGACCCCTATCTTGGTTGATAGTTACATACCCATAAATGGCCCACTACCCTTAATTTCTTATTGAAGCCCTAACTACAATTTATCTTGCCGAGTTAGTTTATAGCTTGTTTATTCTTGTCAGCCTTTGCTAGATACTTTGTTATTTTGTAGTGGATTCCTTTTTTAGTTTTAGTTGGTTAATTTCTTAGTTGTGTTAGTTTTCATTGCTTAGAGAACTGCTTCTCTTAGTTGCTGACACGACTTAAATGTGTGTGTAATCCGAAAGCGTACATGTCAAAGTAGTAAAGGGACCAAAGAGGCCTAAGTTGTCTATATCATTGACATAGAGTGTCTAGGTACTACTACTAACTAAAATATACATAAGCCAAGAGTTGATTGAAATAAAATTGAAAGTAAAGAACAAATAATTGAATATTTTTAAGATCTAATTATTGGGATCTTTAGGATGCAAGTTTCACCACAATATGATTTATGCATGGGTTCTCTTTAGTTAATGTAAATTATGTCTTTTAATTCAATTAGACATATGTAGCATGTACTACTCTCTCTCATAGAGTACTATTGTATTTAACCTAATTACTAAACCCCTTTTACAAATATCAATATAGAAGGTTAAATGATATGATCTCCCTCTGGACAAATGACCTCACAATGTTTAGCCTGATTATACAGTGCATTATTTATTATGTTGATAATGGATTCTCTAATTATTAATCATTCTATCACCATAATTAGTATTTAAAAAAATTCAAGTTGATCAAGTACAAATATGACAATTCCATGAACTTACATTATCAAAATACAAAGCAAAGAGATCTAAATTAAACTAAAGATAATGATGCACAACGTCAACATTGGGCTACTCTTGGGTCCTAAAGTACATGGGGATTAGTCCCTCATGCTCGACATGAGACCAAAAGAAGGTTACTATAATGAAGAATAACATAAATAATGGAGAAATCCATGTAGACAAGACTGAGGACAATCCTCGATGAATATTTCCACAATCGAATAGCATTTCAACTTGTAGACTACTCACGAGAGGTGTAGGGATGATCCTTGCTCTATGTCTTCATCTCCTTTGGCATTTTGTAATATATTTGATGTCCTCATATTGGTCGTCATCCTAGGTTTTGAACAAAGAGGATAAAACACAACTTATCAAAAGAATCATTGGTGTTGATTCCATTAATCATGGTCTTTAAGGAAATCTAAGTACCACTAACTTGGAAGTCGGTGTAACTAAGTTATCTCTTTGTTTGACTCATACAGGGTTTCCTCGGTGCCACTAAATTGTGTGTCAGTAGTATCAATATTATATAGAGGCTTTCTGATCCTTATCATCAAGAGCAGTGAGATGATCAATGATGGTTCTTACTTGGCATCCCCATGGCATAAAATCCGATTTAGATGCTACTAATATGACTCTGTGAGTTCACCTCTTTTCCTCCATGTCAGAGATACCAACTTCTCCAGTTATACTTGGTTTCAATTAAGCAAAAAAAGTGCACCATGATATAATAAAACACAATAATTTCAAACCAAATGCATTAAAAATAGATAAAGTGGATGCACAAGAGCTATCACATGCTAGTTCGAAAAAATGAACATGAAACATGTAAATAGGAGAGATTTTTCTATAAAACATTCCTTAAACATCCTACAAAATGGTAGTAAAAATATGTTCGTCAGCACCCCCTAAGCTTGAATATTTCTCGACCTCAAGCAAGATTTCTTTGGATAAGGTTGAAACATTCAAAACAAAGACACATATATGACTATCTCATCCTAACCATCCCTGACTTGGTACAGAAAATAGCTGCTACATAAGGGAACAATTATGAGAAATCAAAACATCAAAATTAGACTGCTTAACACACAAATAAGTCAAAGAAGAGAGATATCATGGAAAGTATGAAATGTACTAAGTACATCACTTGATCCTTCTACCTACACTACTTTGTTTAAAGATATCATCTAAGTGTACATCATTCTCTGAATACTCATGAATGAAGGGAAAAAATCAGAATGGTGTTCTACCATAAAGAGTGGTGAGTGGATGTAACATGTGTCATGGAATAAGATTCACACTCAATCCAAGTCATTTGTGCAACAAGACAAAATTGTGCACCTAACTACTGGATGCATTGAAACGTAATGTCTCCTAATGACTACTATTTGTGGTGGAATGATGCATGATGAGGATGTGTCATCCAATTGATGAGCATATGTAGATTTCTACAATCCCTATCTTTTGTACTCTAGAGAGATATTAACTTTATTCTAATTATTTCCTTCGCTATCCTTTTCTCTTTTTTCCTTATTCTCTTTGTTTTTTTTTTTCAGTTGCCCTTTTATTAGTCATGAACATGAATTATATGTGATATAGGGATTTTTGCAAAACATGGAGAAGGTTAAGGATCTACAATTTTTTTCTCTCTTAATTCAAAAAAGATGTAGAAAATATCATATCACACCTTACAAATAATGTTTAAGCACTATGTGAACTATATACATTTTTGTTATGTAGAAAAACTTATAAGAAAAGAATATACTCATGCAACTACATTTATCATTTTTAGATGTACAAATAAAACCATATGCTTCCTATCATACAATGTAATTCAAACAATAAGGAAAATGATTTGAATTATATATTCATCTTATGGAGCTAAGGATTGAAATAAGGTTGGATATCATGTAATTAGGAGGCATAATCTTCCTAACCATGATATGTCTCTCTTATTTAAACTCATGAACCAATATGATCTAAATTTATTCTTTAATTAGTATAAAATGTCATGCTATTTCTCAGTTGGATTGGACTCGAAGACCATCTTAATTTCAAAAGCCAAGAGTATAATTATGTGTCAAGTTTTCCATATATGTCTTTAGATTGATTATTCCACTCAATTCCTAATGTAGTGTACTCTTAAACAAACAAATTCAATATTTTAAGGGGTAAACATAGACCATTATTCCACATGACATATTTGAGCATTTTTATTCTAAATCCACTTTTAGACTAGATTGGTGTGATTTGCATGATCAAAGAAAAAACTAAATTGAAAATCAAACATGAATTAAACTAACAATAATTGAAAACTAAAAATAAGATAAAAAGATGCATGATAAGTTAGATGCATGATAGCCACTTTCAATATCCCCCAACGTTTGAGTTTGACAATGTCATCATTATCAAAAGGAAAACCCATATGTGGAATGGGTTAACCATAGCTCAGAAGTCAGGAAGAAATAAGTTTCCTTGAGGCATGTGTGGGTCTGGTAATGATAGAAAGTGTCGATGAGATAGGGTGGATCGGATGGCATTGATGGCGGTTGTGGGTAGCTGGAAGGTCTCCCTAACTCTAGTATTGCTCATAAAAGGGTTGTTGAGACTACTCTGCATGTTGTAGACATTGATTAATGTTTTCCTGGTTTCTTAAGAAGAGGCACTCATTGGTGAACATCACTTATGCGTGCATGAAGATCGGCTCTTGGTTCTAGAAGATCCTCTTATGACTTGATGGGTCGTGGTCAAATTTTGTTGTTGCTATCCAGTCTGGATAGAATATAGCATGTTGTACATGCTTTCAAAAGAATGCATGGTCTCTTGAGGCTGAGTAAGGGTGGAGGAAAATGCACCCTAAATGTTTGGATTATGATGTGGCCTCCTTCAAGTCCTCATCACCATATCTTTTACCTCCATGATCTCCTCCTCTTTGTCATTACAACTGGCTCACCAACATCCTCTTGCCTGTCATAAATGCCTCTCACATCATCATCCAACCAACAAAGGTGGTCTAGATTGGTGATATCTTAGACGGATCTGGAAGAGCTTACTCGGATATTTTAAATATGCATAGATATTGTAAAGACATAGTCTCTACTATTAAACATGATAAACAAATACATCAAATGTGTGGCAGTGGAAGAAATAAAACTTGACTTTATTCAAAATGTATAAACAGTACACTATAAAAATTTCCCAAATGGGAGTACCACTTTATACAAGCATAGTATCTAAGTAGAGGAAGACTTAAACTAATACAACTTGTCTCCACAAACAACATAACAAAAGTTTATGCAACTAGTCCAAGCTATCTAGATGTGCAAGATCTCCTTAGCCTTAGGCAGGTTCACCAAGCTTCCAAGCACACTCTGATCTTAGCCTGGATGGTTGGGGTCATCCAATAAGAGAGAGAAACGTATGTGTTATTCAAAAGAAATAGGACAATTAAATCATCTAAAGCATTGCAATATAAAAGATTCTCTACACTAAGAGTTTTTAAAAGAAATGAGGCAAGTATAATAGTAAGAGAGAGAATCACCACAATAATAATCACATAGAATGAATATATTAAGACACAAAGTCATCTCAATGTAGGGTGAGGCACCTACCGGACCTCACCAAGTGGCAGGGGGACTAAAACCCCAGTGCCTATATAAAGTGGCAGGGGGACTAAAACCCCAGTGCCTAATATAAAATGGCAGGGGGACTAAAACCCCAGTGCCCGACAGGAGGACTAAAACCACAGTGCCCTATGGGTGGTTTGTACTCATGTACACTACATTGTCATTTGGCCTAAAATACATCATGCTTAATAGTTCACTTGGCAGTAGTGAAAGATATAAAAGTAACATTTGCATCATAGCATTTGGGAATAAAACCCATGAAATAAAGGAGCCAACATAAGCAACAACAATATACAATATTTCCAAGTAAATGATCCAACATAAGTGGTAGCAAGATTCACATAATTCAACTAGATGAGCCACAATGGCAATGGAGGCATTAAATAAGTAAAGATCCAAATAAAGGCATTTAGGAGGATATCAAGGCTAGCACAAAATGTTTGTAGGGTTGGATTCTTACCCAACTGAAGGATTAGGATTGTTTGCACATAGATTTCACATTCATACATTCCACATATAATAGGAATCACATACACAAATAAGTATCACATACCAAAATAGGATACACATACAAAATAGTCTTCACATACCTGATCTAGATTCATTACCATTACTTTCACCAATCATATTGTTTCACTTCCATTTTTCCCTAGTTATAAACATTACACATGTATTAGTATATATTAAGGCATAAAGCATAGGAAAAACCCAAATTTTGGAACTTATTTTCAAAACTATGATTTAAGGCTCAAAACCTAGTCCAAATGATTAATCACATTCTCCTAATTAAGAAAACATATTTTATTTCCCAATTTGGAGTTAAAATGAATTAATTATACATTCTAGACCATTTAATATAATCAAATAGGAATACAAAGAAAACTTCGAAAAAGGAATCATAATTGGGACTCAAGAACCATAAAATCAGATTCTACATGAAAAATCCTTTCCAATGACTATTTATTTGCATTTTTATGACCATGGATCGATTTACTATGAATTAAGTAAAATCAACCAATCAGAATGCAAGAAAACCATAGCACGATAGTAATTTAAATGAAAATGTAAATTGATGTAAATAGTAGGTGAAATGACAAAACTGCCCATGCATTTAAACTGAAATCAACTAACATATCGGGGGCACAAGGGACATTAGAAAATCAAACATTCTCAACTGTGAAAAACAAAAGAAATGGTAAAAAGACAGAAATGCCCATGCAAATATGATAGTTAAATTGAAGCAGCGGGGACTCCAGGGTCGTTAGACCTCTTGGATTGCTGCTGCTCGAATCCATGGATTCCGAGCACAGCCTAGAGCTTGGGGCTCCAATGCTCGAACCACAACCATGATGAGAGAAGACAGAAGCAAACCGGGAATAGATTCCCTAAGATCTCCCAGTCGTAGCGACCTACTAGACCAACACCTGCACGCCTGAGAGCAAAGAAACCAGGCTCAACATGCTCAGAAACAGGGGAGCAAGACAGGGATAAAAAACTGAGTATAGGGGCCGAGAAACGCAAAACCAAGGATCAGGAATCGAACGTTGGTGCACGGAGAGGTCGAATCCAGTCTCGGCGAGGGCGTAGGAGCTTGAAAAACCCAAAACCTATGTGGCGGCGGCGGAGGTATGAACCAGGCTATATGCTCCAATGTTTGGGGCACCCTTGGGCCAAGAAGAGGGTACGAGAGGTAAGGACAAAGGTCTTAGATGCTCACTGAGTATCCAATTGGTCCTAATATGGCTAGAGATGTGTGGGAGTGGCCAAGGTTGTCGAAAATGCACTTTGAGTAGGTCGGGGTGACTGAGGGCAGCCTAGGGCCAATTGAGCATGGAGGAGTGATGTGCGGGGGCAGAGGATGGTTTTCCCGACCTTAAGTAGGAAAGAGGGGAACTATACCCTGCTCTGTAATCTCTCCGCGAAGAAGAGGCGAAGAGCCCAAATGGGCATTTTGTTCTCAATGAAGGAGGGCATACAAGTAAACACTCTTTGGATGCATCTTTGCGAGACGAGTTTATTGGTCAAGGAATTGTATTAAAAGGTTCACTGTGGAGGGAGAACGACCTTGAGCATCCCAAGGGGTCGGGCTGTCGAACGGCTGGAGGAAGGAGACAAAGCCTGAGCCGTTGGAACAAGGATTTATCTAATCAGAGCCGTCAGATGGTGCTGAAGGGCCGCCTAATAGAAAAATGAATCAAAACTATAGCGTTACAAAATGAAATGCATGATATTCAATTAGGAACTTTAGTCCCACTTTACTCCAACTCATAAATCCGATTTGAAGGGTTAAATGAAGTCCAAAAGGCACCAAATTTTAACCACATGCACAAATTAATGTGTAGAATCATGCTATGTAATTAGATTCTCGTTTCACCCATTATTTGGCCCTTAATTACTATATTGCTCATTAAAGTGTATATTAATATATTAAAATGAATGAGTTATATGAAAAGACTTCTTTTAATGGATTACATGAGTGAATTTCGAGATATCCATCCATTATTAACTTTAAGAGAAAAATCTCACCATTATATTCTATTTATATATATTATTATCATTTTTGAGGAGAGAGAAGGAAATTAGGTTAATTACACTCATAATTAATTCTATTACATATTTTTGCTCATATCTTATCCAAAAGATATGAGAGCTCCAAATTAACATTATCCACTTATTATCTCTCATAAAACTCCATTTTGCATTATTAGTCCTTAATTATTATCTTAAGTGGGTTATTTGTGCAAACACCCCTTTATTATCATAAATGGGGGAAGAATGAAATTTCACCATCATTAATGCTCAAATTGCACATTGAGTCCAAAAATGATTCAAAAGGATGGGAAATTTATGAAAAAGGTCCAAATGGACTAGAAGGCCAAGAAAAGCTCAAAAGTGGGTAAATTGTAGGGAAGACCCTAGATTTCAGTATGCTACAACACTCCATCCCTTAAAGAGGATTTCGTCCCCGAAATCACAACAAGAGGGAAGAGAGGGTGAGTGTGCAACATCCCAACCTTAAACAACTAGATAGGTACTAAAAGCTCTACACATAAGCCAAGTCTCACTAAGGTTTCCACAAAACCTATAACCTTTTATCAAACACAACATAATCAACATTTTTGTCTTATTAGCATAATCTCCATCATGAAGAGGCATCTTATTTATTATATCATCACATGTGCCCCATTTTATCAGAAACAATTACTTCTCAACATTATATCATATGTATTTCCCTCATCAAGGGTTTTAAGCACAATTAGGGTTTACTAAGCCATTCAACATTTATAGGTGCATTAGATCACAAACCTTAATAACTTAATATTATTTTCCATTAAGCTCTTAAAGCTATCATGTAGAATTATCACAAATTATTTGTAGAAAAAGTTAATACTATCCAACATGTTATTAAGCCTATAATAATTCCAAATAATGTCACATAAATGGCTTATACCTAAGTTACATATTGTCACAACATCTTTCATACTCATATCCATGTCATCATTAATCATTTTCTTCCATTAAACTTCATATTATAAATTATACATATTTTAATTCACATTAGGCATTTATGAATATTTATGTGAATCTAATTTTTCATTATCATGTTTGAGTCATTATATGCATTTTAGTGAATAGGATGTAACCCGTTAAATATTAATGAATTAATTCATATATCAAGTTATGATGAGGTGTTCATTAGAGAACAAGGTGATATACCTTACATATATTGATAACTTTGTGACTATAATCCATTTATATGTATCAAGGTATATTATGTGATGATGACACCTAATGTCACTAATGTATCACGAAAGGCATTTAATATATATATATATATATATATATATATATATATATGTTGTCAAAGCTAGATGATTACATATTAGGGTTTAGGTCAACATGATCATTACATGTTAAAGCATCCTTAGGGTGCATTATCCATACACATTTTACCATTAGGGTGGCATAGTCAACGTTATGTATATCCACAATTAGTAATGAGTAACTCATTATTGTGTGCATCAATAATATGTGAAGGTTCAAGCATATGAACTATCTCTATATGACTTACTACATATTCATGCGTGTATAAACAAACAAGTTGAATTACAAGTATAATGTGCTTGGTAAATTCTTGTTCACATAAGTTATTATGTACATATGTCCACATAGATAGGGTTTTTAACTCTAAAGGTATTTGATTTTTATTTTAATTGGGATTCCATCCCCCTAAAAAGGGATTTCGTCCTCGAAATCAGATTTGCAAAACCAAATAGGGTACTAACACAATTACCCTCACTCCACCCCTTAAAAGGGTCAACTAAGTCAAACTAAGCTAAGGGTAAAAGGGTACATAAAATTCAACACTAAAAGGATTTACTAACTAAGATTCAGGGTGTAACATAGGGTACACTAAACCCTAAACATAGGAGTAAAAGTTATTAAGGATGATTTTTGTGCAAGAGATCAAATCATCACTTATGGTTTTCCTAAGGTATTCAACAATTAGGCAACATGCCCAAAGATATACTATTTTGAGCTGTCTGTATCAGATCAGGCCAAGCCAGGTCATATGAGCTCAGGAGTCCTCATTACCAAGCTAGTGGGGCGGAGGAAAATATTGCTAGCCCCCAAGCTCTGACCCTTTCTAGACACCATCACTTCAACTTATTGCTCTAGTAGTTTCTCAATAGACAATTCACCCAAAGTTGATAGGTTTTATTTCTAATTATGAAATTATAACTCTAATTCAATGTTGGTCAACTCTAAGGTGAAAACTTTCTAAAGAATCTATATGAGGTGAGAGGTTCTATCTAGGAGACAATTTGAATTAGTCAAGAATCCAACTACCTTGATGCTCTGATACCATGTTGTAAAGACATAGTCTCTACTATTAAACATGATAAACAAATACATCAAATGTGTGGTAGCGGAAGAAATAAAACTTGACTTTATTCAAAATGTATAAAGAGTACAGTATAAAAATTTCCCAAATGGGAGTACCACTTTATACAAGAATAGGATCTAGGTAGAGGAAGACTTAAACTAATACAACTTGTCTCCACAAACAACATAACAAAATTTTATGCAACTAGTCCAAGCTATCTAGATGTGCAAGATCTCCTTAGCCTTAGGCAGGTTCACCAAGATTCCAAGCGCACTCTGATCCTAGCCTGGATGGTTGGGGTCATCCAGCAAGAGAGAGGAAAGTATGTGTTATTCAAGAGAAATAGGACAATTAAACCATCTAAAGCATTGCAATATAAAAGATTCTCTACACTAAGAGTTTTTAAAAGAAATGAGGCAAGTATAAGAATAAGAGAGAGAAGACTGCCATAATAATCACATAGCATGAATATATTAAGACACAAATTCATCTCAATGTAGGGTGAGGCACCTACCGGACCTCACCAAGTGGCAGGGGGACGAAAACCCCAGTGCCTATATAAAGTGGCAGGGGGACTAAAACCCCAATGTCTAATATAAAATGGCAGGGGGACTAAAACCCCAGTGCCCGACAGGAGGACTAAAACCTCAATGCCCTATGGGTGGTTTGTACTCATGTACACTACATTGTCATTTGGCCTAAAATACATCATGCTTAATAGTTCACTTGGCAGTAGTGAAAGATATAAAAGTAACATTTGCATCATAGCATTTGGGAATAAAACCCATGAAATAAAGGAGCCAACATAAGCAACAACAATATACAATATTTCCAAGTAAATGAGCCAACATAAGTGGTAGCAAGATTCACATAATTCAACTAGATGAGCCACAATGGCAATGGAGGCATTAAATAAGTAAAGATCCAAATAAAGGCATTTAGGAGGATATCAAGGCTAGCAAAAAATGTTTGTGGGGTTGGATAAGACCCAACTGAAGGATTACGATTGTTTGCACATAGATTTCACATTCATACATTCCACATATAATAGGAATCACATACAAAAATAAGTATCACATACCAAAATAGGATCCACATACAAAATAGGCTTCACATACCTAATCTAGATTCATTACCATTACTTTCACCAATCATATTGTTTCACTTCCATTTTTCCCTAGTTATAAACATTACACATGTATTAGTATATATTAATGCATAAACCATAGGAAAAACCCTAATTTTGGAACTTATTTTCAAAACCACGATTTAAGGCTCAAAACCTAGTCCAAACGATTAATCACCTTCTCCTAATTAAGAAAACATATTTTGTTTCCCAATTTGGAGTTAAAATGAATTAATTATACATTCTAGACCATTTAATATAATCAAATAGGTATCCAAAGAAAACTTCGAAAAAGAAATCATAATTGGGACTCAAGAACCATAAAATCAGATTCTACATGAAAAATCCTTTCCAATGACTATTTATTTGCATTTTTCTGACCATGGATCGATTTACTATGAATTAAGTAAAATCAACCAATCAGAATGTAAGAAAACATAGCGTGACAGTAATTTAAATGAAAATGTAACTCGATGTAAATAGTAGGTGAAATGACAAAATTGCCCATGCGTTTAAACTGAAATCAACTAACATATCGAGGGCACAAGGGACATTAGAAAATCAAACATTCTCGACTGTGAAAAACAAAAGAAATGGCAAAAAGACAGAAATGCCCATGTGAATATGATAGTTGAATTGAAGCGCGGGGACTCCAGGGTCATTAGACCTCTTGGATTGGTGCTGCTTGAATCCATGGATTCCGAGCATAGCTTGGAGCTTGGGGATCCAATGCTCGAACCGCAACCATGATGAGAGAAGACAGAAGCAAACCGGGAATAGATTCCTTGAGATCTCCCAGTCGTAGCGACCTACTGGACCAACACCTGCGCGCCTGAGAGCAAAGAAACCAGGCTCAACATGCTCGGAAATAGGGGAGCAAGACAGGGATAAAAAACCGAGTATAGGGGCAGAGAAATGTAAAATCAAGGATCAGGAATCAAACATTGGGGAACGGAGAGGTCGAATCCAGTCTCGGTGAGGGCACATGAGCTTGAAAAACACAAAACCTATGTGGCAGCAGCGGAGGTCTGAACCAGGCTATATGCTCCAATGTTTGGGGCACCCTCGGGCCAAGAAGAGGGTACGAGAGGTAAGGAAGAAGGTCTTAGATGCTCACCGAGTATCCAATTGATCCTAATATGGCTGGAGATGTGAGGGAGTGGCCAAGGTCATCGGAGATGCACTTTGAGTAGGTCAGGGAGACTGAGGGCAACCTAGGGCTAATTGAGAGTGGAGGAGTGATGTGCGGGGGCTGAGGATGGTTTTCCCGGCCTTAAGTAGGCAAGAGGGGAACTCTACCCTGCTCTGTAATCTCTCTGCGAAGAAGAGGCAAAGAGCCCAAATGGGTGTTTCATTCTCAATGAAGGAGGGCGTACGAGTAAACACTCTTTGGATGTGTCTTTGTGAGACGAGTTCATTGGTCAAGGAATTGTATTAAAAGGTTCACTGTGGAGGGAGAACGGCCTCGAGCATCCCAAGGGGTCGGGCTGTCGAACGACTAGAGGAAGGAGACAAAGCCCGAGCCATTGGATCGAGGATTTATTTAATTAGAGCCATTGGATGGTGCTGAAGGGTCACGTAATAGAGAAATGAATCGAAACTATAGCGTTACAAAATGAAATGCATGATATTCAATTAGGAACTTTAGTCACACTTTACTCCAACTCATAAATCCGATTTGAAGGGTCAAATGAAGTCCAAAAGGCACCAAATTTTAACCACATGTACAAATTAATGTGTAGAATCATGCTATGAAATTAGATTCTCGTTTCACCCATTATTTGGCCCTTAATTACTATATTGCTCATTAAAGTGTATATTAATATATTAAAATGAACGAGTTATATGAAAAGACTTCTTTTAATGGATTACATGAGTGAATTTCGAGATATCCGTCCATTATTAACTTTAAGAGAAAAATCTCACCATTATATTCTATTTATATATATTATTATCATTTTTGAGGGGAGAGAAGGAAATTAGGTTAATTACACTCATAATTAATTCTATTACATATTTTTGCTCATATCTTATCCAAAAAGATATGAGAGCTCCAAATTAACATTATCCACTTATTATCTCTCATAAAACTCCATTTTGCATTATTAGTCTTTAATTATTATCTTAAGTGGGTTATTTGTGCAAACACCCCTTTATTATCATAAATGGGGGAAGAATGAAATTTCACCATCATTAATGCTCAAATTGCACATTGAGTCCAAAAATGATTCAAAAGGATGGGAAATTTATGAAAAAGGTCCAAATGGACTAGAAGGCCAAGAAAAGCTCAAAAGTGGGTAAATTGCAGGGAAGACCCTATATTTCAGTATGTTACAGATATTGCTTCCATACTAGCCCAAGAATTTGGTGCTGTAGAAGTATCCAAAGTAAAAATTCCTATTTGACTTAAATGGATGGAGGCATGGAGGTCGAGATTGAAATGCATATCTATCTTTGTGATGAGACTTTCGAAGTGAATGGGTAGATTCATCTTCTCACTTTTAGCCAATTGGTATGCATGTCCCAAGAACAATGTGTTGAGGTTGACCTTTTCACATCCTTGTGAGAGAATGCATAGAGCACATAGAGATATGTTGATTGGACCTTACCTTGACCCTTTGTATATCTAGATAATAATGTGTTCATTAATAGTCGATGCAATAGCCAGATAAATGGGTGCTCGATGTTGATGACACTAAAGTGATGCCAACAGATCTTGGCTCAAGATGACATTGATGTCATCTTTCTCTATACCCTGGAGTTGTCAAATTCATTTGGGTTGTAGTGCCTTTCATGATTGTACTTCCCAATAATGGCATTGACTACCTCCAATGAGAGTTTGTGGGTGGTGTTGTAGAGCTAAAACTTGACCTAGCAAGATTCCCACTTGCTTTCCCTGGTGTGGTGTGTAAGAAAACTGACCTCAACTGATGCCAAAAACTCTAGTATGATTTCCTAAGTGTGTAAGACATCTACCCAAGAAGGGGTAGTTCTTTGTCATCCCTTGTCATGCATATACCTTGTATAGGTTGTTGGTGAATCCCAACTGCTCAATGAAGGACACATCATCATAGTGTGTAGTCTCTAGATCATGTTTTGAAAGTGTTGCGCAAAACTTTTGTTTTCTAATCACTCTCATGATCTAGGCATGGCTTGGGGATGATCAGAAAAGAGGTTGCCTTAGATGAAGCTCCTTCTTGGTGAGGTTGCTTCCTTTCCATTGAGAAATTTGAGGTTAATATCAAGAGCTTGGTGGAGCAATTTATCATCAAAGAAGTCCTTAGAGAAGCTCAAAAAAGAGTTATCAAAAGAGATATCTAAAAGAAATAGATACATAATTTTTTAACAGTGCGCAATGGACGGGAGTGCGGGGGGCGGTGACGCAGAAGGCGTTTCATGATCAACCCTAGAAGACAACGGTGGGGGAACTAGAAGCAAGGAGCCCAGACCCATATCTACATCTAACTCGGCCAGACTGAAGCAGGTCGGCATCAACCTCACGTATAAGGGGTTGAGAGGGGGAAACCCTAATGAGCAGACAGATTTAACGAACCAGATGGAGGTGGACCAGAGTACACATGGTGATGAAAACCCTCACCCACCGATCGACGCATCACCAGCCAGGACGAAATCCTTCATACAAGCCGTGACAGGCAACGAAGGCAGCACATCGACAGATCCCTTCTTTATTGAAGATGAACCAGAGGATACTATTAACCAAGAAGACATTGAACTCGTATATGAGAGAGGCTTCCTTGAAATCTATGTAGCCCCTGAAGCGGAAGAAATCATGAGTAAACCTTTCAAGTACGCAGTCATTGTGAAACTCATCGAAAGACATGTGGGATTCCTAACCATGGCGGAGAGATTAAAGCTGCTCTGGAAGCCGGCGGGCCGATTTGAACTCTACGAACTGGCCGAGCAACATTACGTGGTGCAGTTCTACATCAAATTGGACCAGAAGAATGTCCTGACCAAGGTGCTGTGGTCCCTGTTCGGAAGTTGCCTTGTTGTTTGGCCTTGGATGGGTATTTTGAACCTTCCAAGGGCCTCCCGAGCCACATAGTCACATGGATTCGAGTCATTGGACTCCCAATCCATTACTACAATTAGGAAATGTTCCAAAGAATAGGGGAAGCCATGGGGTGCCTGGTGAGAGTCGATGATCATTCGACGAACTGCACTAGAAGCAGGTTTGCGAGGCTAGCAGTGGATATTGAAACAACTAGGCCTATCCAACCAGCAATACTGATCAATGGACGAGAATATAAAATTGAATACGAGTCATTACCACACATGTGTCTCAAGTGCGGGAAACTAGGTCATGATACTGCGGATTGCAATGGAGCCGACAAGGAACCAGCAAAACCAGATACTGATCCATCAGTGGATGATGCAGGAGTCAGATGGATGGAGGAGGAAGAGAGATGGTAGGTATATTATGGGAAGAATGTCATGACCCGACGACCCCAACACAATAAAGAAAACCCGAAGAAAAACCAGGCTTCAGGCTCGGCAAACAAGTTCCAAGTCCTAGAGGTGGAAGATGAAGGAGTCACCAGCACTGCAGAAGGTATGAATGATGATCAACCAGAGCCATCCAGTAGAGAGGATAACCGCGGACCAAAGATGTGGAGGAGGAAACAGAGAAGGAATGAATATGCAGACGTCTCATTGATGAACAACACAGAAGTTTCACCTGTAAACGATGAGGGCCAACAAAGGCAGGACATATGACCTCCTAACAATACTACCCCTAATCATATAATGGTTAAACTTGTGGGCAATGATGTTATTGCAGGTAGAACAGTCGACGTAACAGTCGAGATGAATACTGAGATACCCAACACTCACACAGAAGGTGCAACTAGCACAGAAAGCGGCAAGACTAGCGATAGAATGAAGAAACCAGCAGTTCCTGGGAGGAAAGCTAAAGAAAAGGAGAACCAACTAGGCACAAATAGCCCACATAGCCTATATGTGACAAGAAATAGAATGATATGAGGCCCTGAAGCTAGTGAAGGAGGTGCTTCCTCCTCCAAATAAACCCTTCTTTGCTTATGATTAATACTATAGCCTGGAATATTAGGGGTGCTGGCAAGAAGAAAGCCAGGCAATTCCTCAATATCTAGTGGCTATACATAAAGTCAAGCTTGTTTCTATATCTGAACCTCGTATATCTGGTACAGAGGCGCACAATGCAATTAAAGACATTGGATTCTTGAGTTCCCATAGAGTAGAAGCCAATGGTTTCTCAGGAGGGATTTGGATTCTCTGGAATGAAGATGAGTGCGATGTACAGATCCTTCAAAGCCATAAACACTTCATTCACTGTTGCATTGACGGAGCCACTCTCTATACCTTCATTTATGCTTCACCCAGCCCTAGGGGAAGGCCTATCCTTTGGGAACACCTGATCCAGATGAGTCAGATTATCACCATGCCTTGGATTACGCTGGGAGACTTCAACTGCATGCTCAACCCGGACGAGAAGCTGGGCAGTAACAGAATCAACATCACTGAAACTTCTCGGTTCAGCAATGCCATCCTTCAAGCTGGCCTCACGGACCTCGGCAGCACAGTCTATACGTTTACATATAAGAAAGGTCTCCTCCATGAGAGGCTCGATAGAGCCTTGGCTAACAGGGAGTGGATACACAAGTATTCCACCTACATCTGTGAGAATCTAACCCGGTTTGGCTCAGACCACAACCCGATAGCTATTCTCAACTCTCCTGCTCCTATGCAACCTGCAAGGTTTAAGACTCGCGCCTCTTGGAATACAAAATCGAACTTTTGAAAGATTCTTGAGCTTCACTGGAATCCCACTGCCCATTTTCATACAGCTCTTCAACAAGTGTGACGACCCCAATTTCTACATACTTTCCTTAGTGACATATACAGATATGCGTGCACTCATATCTATAAATGTCAAAATGGAAAATAATAGAAATCAAGATAGCCAACTAAAATAGAGATAAGCCAAGATCAAGTTCACATCATAGCAAATAGCCACACCACATTTCATTCAACAATGTAAGATAAAGTCATACATACTGATACTGGAGAAAGAAGATGAATAAGTCTATGATTATTACATTGGATCTCAATCATCCTCAACATAATCTAGGAAAAGAAATAAACTAACATCTAGCAAGAAAGAGATAAGAGGACTAGGTCTATCTACTAAATCCTCCACGCTTATTATTTGTGCCTTCAAGTACTTTGAATATGCATTGCACTTTAACCATCAATTGTTCCTTGTACCTAGAAAATACGAGAAACAAAAACATCAACAAAGTTGGTACATGGAATTAAAGCTATACTATGCTGGTATATAAAATACTCAAATTTGAGAAAAGAATGAAAACATTATTTAGAAGCTGAAAATCAGGAAATCCCAAGTTATTATCCTTATTTAGAATGAATATGCATTACTATGGTGGACTTAGCACAAACATAAATATTGGGCCCTATCCCTGCGTACCTTGTACCATTAGGGATCTCCCTGCGTACCTTGTACCATTAGGGAGGTGCTAGTCAACATTAATACTTTCCCTCTCGAATAGGGAGATTAATGAGAACCACTAGTAACTACATTTCACATATATTCAATTATGTTCTTTCATGTTCAAGGCGGTAAATCAGCAATTAATCATATATCCACATCCATCAATGTATATCAATTTCATGCAAACAATTACATATACTTAACATCCAGAAAAAACTAGTCATATAATTATATCCACGTACCTTTAGTTCTCAGATCTGGATTCCACAAATCTTAGATTAGGAGAAAGATAGTAGATCACCCTGAAATATAGTAAAACCCTAGAGTCACCATGGTTTCTCATCAATCAACATTAATTACTATTATAATTAGGGTTTAGGTTATTTGGGATATCATTTTTAGGATACATGTGATTCGAGAGGTCAGAGTTGGTTCTTAGGTCAGGGTGAATCGAAGTCACTCAACGCAATTAATTGTATGACATAGAATTGTATACATTATGAAGAGTGAAATCTCGAAAGTAGGGTTTTTCATCATTGTTGGATCAACTATCCTCCTTAAACAGGTTTTCGAGTAACATGATGACCAAGATCATAATTAGGGTTTAAAATGTTCCCAAGGCAGAATTAGAATCAGTTATAACCATTATTTCACAAAACAATGTGTTAAAAGTTCATTAGTGAGTGTAGGCCATATTTTCAGAGAAGGAATCAGATCTAGGTCCTGGAATGATTTTATTTAAATTGATTAGATTTTTCTGATGAAAATGGTATATTTATTCGATAGTTTCTGATAATCCTACCATTTTCTAGGGTTTTTACAAGTTCTGACCAATCAGGAAATTTTAAAGAAATAAAACGAAAATAAAAAAAAGATTTGCGAGCTCTGCCTCGCGGATCATGCGAGGGATCCGATCAACCGGACCCTCTCACTGACCCGCGAGCAAGTGCTCGTCCAAGGAGGGTCAGGCTAGGGTAAAAGGACGTGAATGCCCTTCGGGGGTCGCATAGAATTTGTGACGGGTCATGGACAAACCAGTAATCCCACCCCTTCGATTGTTTTCCTCTCGCGCCATGGCAGCGGTGAGGGTCAGGCAACGGGAAAGAAGGCAAGTGGAGGAAGCTCGGGATGGCTAGGGGGGTGTCTGGGGGTGTGAGGATGGGCAAATCCTCTTCGCGAGGTTCCCTTGAGTTCGGTGAGCCCAACAACTCGATCGGAGGTGGACTATAGGTCGAGAACGTTTTCCCACAGGTACAAAGAACGGAAAAGTGGATTTGGAGCCTTACCCTCCCTCGGGTTGGATTGAGGGGTCAAGAAGCTCCGCGCGATGTTCATGAAGCTCAGCGGCTACTTCCTGCGGCTCAACGTGTCCCCAGGCTAGCTGGCGATGGAGCTTTCGAGCTTGGTTGCGGCGGCTTGTCGACCCAAGGATCAGGGCCTCTGCGGTTCCAACTGAAGGTGTCAGTCACCTCTCTGAGACCCCTAGATGGTGCGGTCACGTTTGATTGAGTTTAGAGGACCGCTGGAGGGAGGGCGAGGTTGAAGTCGGGTGAGTTGGAGGTGCTTGAGGTCAGGGAAAAGGGGGCACGTCCCTATGGAATTGATGGTGCGGAAAGATTAAAGGGAGGTCAAGGAAGCTTTTGGGGGCCTTATAAGGGCACAGGGTGGTCAAGGAAGTGAAGCCCTAAAATGGTTGCCGCCGCCAGTGGGAGGTGCGGGAAAGCGGGGAACCGTTCTACCTGATCCAGGGGAGTTAGGTGACGTGGTCACCACCGTTGAGCTCGCCCGGGTGAGAGGGAGACTTCCTCCAAATATCTCGCGAGGAGGAGGTGGGGTTCGGGCGCGAGGATCGTTGGAAGATCGACTGTTCTGCATTAGGCGGTGAGCGGGTCTTTCGGAGGTAGAAGACGAGGTCTTCACCCTCGGATCAAGGATGGATCAGCGTGCATCTAAATCGGGCGGCTGGGATTAAATCCCAGTTAGTGGACCGCGCCAAAGAAGTCTCAAATGACTGCGTGACAATTAAAAGGCCAAAAAAAATCAAAAACCTAGGTCCTAGACTAGGTTAGGTGACATAATACACAAAATTTCAAATGTGAATAACTCTAAATTGGTAATTCCGATTGTAATGAGATTTTAGGCATAGTTTTATAATGCTATAATTTAGCTATGGTGCAAAATTAGAGTCCTAATTCGATTATTGACTATGTCAATTGACTAATGTCATAATACTTATATATATCATTATGGATGGTCTTAGGTGAAATTGATGATCCATTTAATCAAATTAGTGAGAGGATGATTGAGGGAATAATTGGAACAATTAAAATTGTAAGAGAGAGGAGCTAGATAATAAATATGTAAAAAAACTCACTCTGTCACATTCTCCCCTCCTTTTTAAGAATTTTGTCCCCAAAATTCAAGCTGACTGAAAAAGATATGGATACTTCTTCTCGACCTCGGTCTTTAGCTCCCAGGTGGCATCTGTTTCATCATGGTGGCTCCAGAGAACTTTCACCATTTTAATTTGACGATTACTGCGAAGCTCCTTTGACTTGAAGTCGAGAATTCTGACTGGGGACTCAGCATATGACAGATCATCCTTCAATTCAAGAGGCTCATGATTCAAGATATGACTGGGGTCCTTGACATAGGGCTTCAGATTAGATACATGGAACACATTATGCATGGTACTATACTGAGGTGGCAAAGCAAGATGATAGGCACATTCACCAACCCTTTCTAGAATCTCGAAGGGTCCAACATAACGAGGACTGAGCTTTCCTTTGTTCTTGGACAAAGCTCGAATAGGTCGGATCTTCAGAAATACGTGGTCACCTTCCTTGAACTGACGTTCTCGACGGTGAGCATCTGCATAAGACTTCTGTCTATCCTGTGCTCGCTTCATTCTCTGCCTGATCAGAGCAACCTTATCAGTATACAATTGCATCTCCTCGGACTTCAACAGGGTACACTCTCTGACATCATCCCAGTGTAAAGGTGATCTGCATGGTCGGCCATAAAGAGCTTCATAGGGAGGCATCCCAATGCTTGCCTGATAGCTATTATTATAGGCAAACTCAACTAAAGGCAAGTAATAATCCCATGAGCCTTCCCAATCGAGAACACAAGCTCGCAGAAGATCCTCTAGAATCTGTACTATACGCTCTGACTGCCCGTCTGTTTGCGGATGGTAGGCTGTACTGAAGTTCAACTTGGTACCCAATTCCTCTTGAACCTTCTTCCACAGCTTTGATGTGAACTTTGGGTCCTTTTCTGAGACAATAAATACTGGAACTCCATGCAGACGTACTATCTCCCATATGTAGAGGTCCGCCAACTCAGAAACCTTTGCAGTAGTCTTCACAGGAAGAAAATGAGCTGATTTGGTGAGACGATCCACTATGACCCATGCAGCGTCGTATCCCTTCCTGGTCCTGGGTAATCCCACCACGAAATCCATGGTGATGTGTTCCCATTTCCATTCCGGAATCTCAAGGGGTTGTAGTAGACCGCCTGGTCTCTGATGTTCGGCCTTAAGCCTTTGACATGTCAAACACCTGGACACGAAATCGGCAATATCGCACTTCATGCCCCTCCACCAAAATTGACGTTGTAGGTCTTTGTACATTTTTGTTGTGCCTGGATGAACTGTGTACTTGGACCCATGTGCCTCATTCAGGATTGATGTCCTTATAGCTGACTGCTCAGGAACCCATATACGATTCTTGTAACGGAGACCTCCATCAAGACCCAGAGACAGATGTGTTTGCGGCTTTGACAGAAGGGAAGAGAGCTCTGCAAGATCGGGACTAGCCTTTTGTGCCTCAAGAAGTTCGAAATGTAGGTTGGACGTGATGGAAATGTTATTAACATGCACACGATCGGACAGAAACTGCGGCTTCTAGCCCACTAGATCCTCCATGTTCCTCCATTCAGGGACAGAAAGAGATGCACACACTGCCCTTTTTCTGCTAAGGGCATCAGCGACTACATTTGCCTTACCCGGATGATAGGCAATAGTGAAATCGTAGTCCTTTAGGTATTCAATCCATCGGCGTTGACGCAGATTCAAGTCCTTCTGAGTCAGGATGTACTTCAGACTTTTGTGATCGGTGAAGATGTCGAATGTTTCCCCGTACAGGTAGTGCCTCCAGATTTTGAGGGCATGAATGATTGCAGCTAATTCCAAATCATGGGTGGGATAATTAAGTTCATTGGGTTTTAGCTGTCTAGACGCAAAGGCCACTACCTTACCATTCTGCTGTAGGACACACCCTAACCCATTCCTCGAGGCATCCGTGAATATTACAAACCCTTCATTGCCAGAGGGTAGAACAAGAACAAGAGCCGACGTCAACTTCTGCTTTAACTGCTGGAAACTGGACTCACAAGTATCTGACCAGATAAAGTGCTCGTCCTTCCGAGTAAGCTTGGTGAGAGGGAGTGCAACTTTGGAGAAGTTTGGAATAAAATGACGATAGTATCCGGCCAGACCCAAGAAACTCCAAATTTCAGAAGGACTACGAGGAGGTTGCCAATCAAGTACTGCAGAGACTTTTGCGGGATCAACATATATACTACCTCCAGAAATGACATGCCCAAGAAACATAACCTTATCAATCCAGAACTCACATTTTGAAAGTTTGCCATAAAACTTCTGGGTTCGAAGAATGTCAAGAACTGATCGCAAGTGTTCACGGTGTTTTTCCATAGAATCAGAATAGATCAAAATATCATCAATGAAGACGACCACAAACTCATCAAGATAGGGTTGGAAGACTTTGTTCATCAGATTTATAAATACACCTGGTGCGTTGGTTAACCCGAATGGCATCACCAGAAATTCATAATGCCCATAACGAGTTCGAAAAGTAGTTTTAGAAATATCAGAATCCTTGATTTTGAGCTGATGGTATCCAGAACGGAGATCAATCTTTGAGAAAACTTTAGCAGTACGAAGCTGATCGAAAAGGTCATCAATACGAGGAAGGGGATACTTGTTTTTAATAGTAGCTTGGTTCAACATGCGGTAGTCAATACACATACGCATAGAACCATCCTTCTTTTTAACAAAAAGAACAAGAGCTCCCCAGGGGGAAACACTAGGATGAATGAAACCTTTGTCGAGAAGTTCTTGCAACTGTTTCTTCAACTCCATCAGCTCAGCAGGAGCCATCCTATACGGTGCCCTAGAAATCGGAGTGGTTCCAGGAAGAAGATCTATGGAGAACTCAATGTCTCTATTTGGAGGCAGCCCAGGAAGCTCCTCCGGAAAAATGTCAGGGAAGTCACGTACCACCTCCATACTTTCTACAGGCCCGCTACTCAGACTGGTCTCTGAGACTAATGCGAGGAAGACTTTACATCCCTTAGAAATGAGCCTTTTAGCTTTAAGAGAGGAGATTATAATATTATTACAGAATCCACTTCCCCTAGGGATTTTCACAGGATAAGAATGAGGTTGAGAGAGAACGACCGTCTTGTTTCTACAGTCAATGTGAGCATGGTATGTGTAAAGCCAGTCCATACCAAGTATAACATCAAAGTCTTCCATAGTTAAGAGAATGAATTCAAAGGGCATATCATGATTTTCATACTTAAGAGAAAGTTCATTAGTTTTCTGCAGAGTTGTGAGTATTTTGCCACTTGGAGTAGACACGTCCAGAGTATATCCCAAATCCTTTATGTGAAGATTTAATATGGATGCCAGAGTTTGAGAAATAAAAGTATTTGTAGATCCGGAGTCAAATAAAGCCTTAACAGGATGACCATTTAATAATACAATGCCTACATAAGGTAATCAAAATTATGAGTAATTGCAGGCTTGACAAAAGATATTGAATTATAAAGAAATTAGGTTACCTTCACAGAGCTGGTTTGGGTTTGCCTTGGCCTCTTCTGCATTTACTGCAAATACCCTGCCATTGCGGTGTCCCTGAGGCTGCGGAGCACCACCCGCAGGATTGCCAAAGATGGAGGGGGTGGGGCACTTGGCGACAAAATGACCCTCCTTTTTGCAGTTATAGCAGACTGTCTTGGTGTGGCGGCATACTCCACCATGGAAACGTCCGCAAGTCTTGCACTTGGGATGATTTGTCTGCGGTTGGTTCTGATAGCTTTTCTGTCCTCCTTTTCCTGAACCTCCTCATTTCCCTGATCCCTTATTGTTATGGCCAGGATGGAACTTCTTAAACTTATCCTCTTCAGTTGTGGTTAACCCTAAGTATCCCATGCTAGAAGGTTTTTGCATGCCCTACTCTCTCTCCTTCTTGAGGGCCATATCTAGGGCTTCATCTATGCTTCTGGGACGAGAGGCTATGACTAGGGTTTTTAGGTGGGAGGAAAGGCAGTCAACATAGTGTTCAGTAAGGTGGTCTTCAGTCTTGATGGGTGCATAATGTTCCAGAAGCCTAAACTTCTGGGTGTAATCAGCTACTGAAAGACTACCCTGCCTTAACTCCATGTACATCTTTTCCTTCCTCTTCCTCTCAGCTATGGGCATAAAACGATCCATGAAGAGGTTTTTAAAGGCTTCCCACTCCATGTTGTCTATTTCCTCACCCCTATTCCCGCCATAGTTCTCCCACCATATTTTTTCCCCTCCCTTAAGCATATGGGTGGCGAACCTAACCTTCTTCTCATTGGGTACTTCTAGGGTATGAAAACCATTCTCTATGGTCAAAATCCAGGCTTCAGCCTTATCCATAACCTCAGGCTGATCCTCACCCCAAAAAGAATCAAGGTTTAGTTTAATAAAATCTATCACTGTCACTTATTTCTTCCTAGATGAGTTGGGTTCTGGGGTTCCTTTTGTGGCGAGGGTTTCCATAAAATCTAAAAGGATTTTCTTCTGTTCTTCCCACCTTTCCTTGGTCTCAGCATCGGGATCAGGTACTTCATAGGGTTCACGTTCTTTTATTTTCTTAGAGGACGATTCCCCTGAGCTGCGAGTCTTAGGAGG
Organism: Alisma plantago-aquatica; assembly: GCA_963693085.1. Taxonomy (NCBI): domain Eukaryota; kingdom Viridiplantae; phylum Streptophyta; class Magnoliopsida; order Alismatales; family Alismataceae; genus Alisma; species Alisma plantago-aquatica. The sequence goes on along the minus strand of OY856415.1, from coordinate 255,370,550 downwards.
CATCCTGAAATTAATTTGAACATATTAGATTATTACTTCAACAATTATTCTCGTCATTATCATTATTATTTTCACATGATATTTTATTATTCTCATTATTTAATGATTAATATTCTGAATGTTATGATTTAGGGAGGATATCCTAAAATCCTTATCAGTTGATCCTTAGGACTTTCTAAATAGAGAGACTCCTTCCTAACCTTATTACAGAGGTAAGAGGGAAAATTTAATTTATTTCAAAACATAGATGAGAGGGAGGAATTTTTCCTATAGAAGAGGTGAGAGGGAAAAATCTATAGATGAGAAAATTCCTAAATTAAGGTATGCCCAAGAATAGGGGACACTTAGGATATCGGCCAGGTAGACTTATACTGCCATAAAGGTAGCCTCGTGATTGCCAAGCTAAGTGGCTCGGAGACTTTAGTCAGACCCATGGTAGATGCTATCCTAGACACCTCAACCCTTCACATCCCTAACTCAAGGACTACCCTAGACTCATAATAGGGTGAATGAAAGTCATGTGACTAAGATGTGTGAACATTGGCTCTGATACCAACTATGACGACCCCAATTTCTACATACTTTCCTTAGTGACATATACAGATATGCGTGCACTCATATCTATAAATGTCAAAAGGGAAAATAATAGAAATCAAGATAGCCAACTAAAACAGAGATAAGCCAAGAGCAAGTTCACATCATAGCAAATAGCCACACAACATTTCATTCAACAATGTAAGTTAAAGTCATACATACTGATACTGGAGAAAGAAGAAGAATAAGTCTATGATTATTACATTGGATCTCAATCATCCTCAACATAATCTAGGAAAAGAAATAAACTAACATCTAGCAAGAAAGAGATAAGAGGCCTAGGTCTATCTACTAAATCCTCCACGCTTATTATTTGTGCCTTCAAGTACTTTGAATATGCATTGCACTTTAACCATCAATTGTTCCTTGTACCTAGAAAATACGAGAAACAAAAACATCAACAAAGTTGGTATGTGGAATTAAAGCTATACTATGCTGGTATATAAAATACTCAAAATTTGAGAAAAGAATGAAAACATTATTTAGAAGCCGAAAATCAGGAAATCCCAAGTTATTATCCTTATTTAGAATGAATATGCATTACTATGGTGGACTTAGCACAAACATAAATATTGGGCCCTATCCCTGCGTACCTTGTACCATTAGGGATCTCCCTGCGTACCTTGTACCATTAGGGAGGTGCTAGTCAACATTAATACTTTCCCTCTCTAATAGGGAGATTAATGAGCACCACTAGTAACTACATTTCACATATATTCAATTATGTTCTTTCATGTTCAAGGCGGTAAATCAACAATTAATCATATATCCACATCCATCAATGTATATCAATTTCATGCAAACAATTACATATACTTAACATCCAACAAAAACTAGTCATATAATTATATCCACGTACCTTTAGTTCTCAGATCTGGATTCCACAAATCTTAGATTAGGAGAAAGATAGTAGATCACCCTGAAATATAGTAAAACCCTAGAGTCACCATGGTTTCTCATCAATCAACATTAATTACTATTATAATTAGGGTTTAGGTTATTTTGGATATCATTTTTAGGATACATGTGATTCGAGAGGTCGGAGTTGGTTCTTAGGTCAGGGTGAATCGAAGTCACTCAAGGCAATTAATTGTATGACATAGAATTGTATACATTATGAAGAGTGAAATCTCGAAAGTAGGGTTTTTCATCATTGTTGGATCAACTATCCTCCTTAAACAGGTTTTCGAGTAACATGATGACCAAGATCATAATTAGGGTTTAAAATGTTCCCAAGGCAGAACTAGAATCAGTTATAACCACTATTTCACAAAACAATGTGTTAAAAGGTCATTAGTGAGTGTAGGCCATATTTTCAGAGAAGGAATCAGATCTAGGTACTGGAATTATTTTATTTAAATTTATTAGATTTTTCTGATGAAAATGGTATATTTATTCGATAGTTTTTGATAATCCTACCATTTTCTAGGGTTTTTACAAGTTCTGACCAATCAGGAAATTTTAAAGAAATAAAACGAAAATAAAAAAAAAGATTTGCGAGCTCTACCTCGCGGATCATGCGAGGGATCCGATCAATCGGACCCTCTCACTGACCTGCGAGCAAGTGCTCGTCCAAGGAGGGTCAGGCTAGGGTAAAAGGACGTGAATGCCCTTCGGGGGTCACATAGAATTTGTGACGGGTCATGGACAAACCAGTAATCCCACTCCTTCGATTGTTTTCCTCTCGCGCCATGGCAGCGGTGAGGGTCAGGCAACAGGAAAGAAGGCAAGTGGAGGAAGCTCGGGATGGCTAGGGGGGTGTCTGGGGGTGTGAGGATGGGCGAATCCTCTTCGCGAGGTTCCCCCGAGTTCGGTGAGCCCAACAACTCGATCGGAGGTGGACTATAAGTCGAGAACGTTTTCCCACAGGTACAAAGAACGAAAAAGTGGATTTGGAGCCTTACCCTCCCTCGGGTTGGATTGAGGGGTCAAGAAGCTCCGCGCGATGTTCGTGAAGCTCAGCGGCTACTTCCTGCGGCTCAACGTGTCCCCGGGCTAGCTGGCGATGGAGCTTTTGAGCTTGGTTGCGGCGGCTTGTCGACCCAAGGATCAGGGCCTCTGCGGTTCCAACTGAAGGTGTCAGTCACCTCGCCGAGACCCCTAGATGGTGCGGTCACGTTTGATTGAGTTTAGAGGACCGTTGGAGGGAGGGCGAGGTTGAAGTCGGGTGAGTTGGAGGTGCTTGAGGTCAGGGAAAAGGGGGCACGTCCCTATGGAATTGATGGTGCAAAAAGATGAAAGGGAGGTCAGGGAAGCTTTTGGGGGCCTTATAAGGGCACAGGGTGGTCAAGGAAGTGAAGCCCTATAATGGTTGCCATCGCCAGTGGGAGGTGCGGGAAAGCGGGGAACCGTTCTCCCTGATCCGGGGGAGTTAGGTGACGTGGTCACCACCGTTGAGCTCGCCCGGGTGAGAGGGAGACTTCCTCCAAATATCTCGCGAGGAGGAGGTGGGGTTCGGGCGCGAGGATCGTTGGAAGATCGACTGTTCTGCATTAGGCGGAGAGCGGGTCTTTCGGAGGTAGAAGACAAGGTCTTCACCCTTGGATCAAGGATGGATCAGAGTGCATCTAAATCGGGCGGATGGGATTAAATCCCAGTTAGTGGACCGCGCCAAAGCAGTCTCAAATGACTGCGTGACAATTAAAAGGCCAAAAAAAAATCAAAAACCTAGGTCCTAGACTAGGTTAGGTGACATAATACACAAAATTTCAAATGTGAATAACTCTAAATTGGTAATTCCGATTGTAATGAGATTTTAGGCATAGTTTTATAATGCTATAATTTAGCTATGGTGCAAAATTAGAGTCCTAATTCGATTATTGACTATGTCAATTGACTAATGTCATAATACTTATATATATCATTATGGATGGTCTTAGGTGAAATTGATGATCCATTTAATCAAATTAGTGAGAGAATGATTGAGGGAATAATTGGAGCAATTAAAATTGTAAGAGAGAGGAGCTAGATAATAAATATGTAAAAAAACTCACTCTGTCACAACAAGCAAAACCCCACATAACTAAGTGGGATACCAACGCCAGGCGCCTCCATGGTAAGGCCAAGAAACAACTCATATATAGGATTGCTCAACGACAACGCACTCTGGAAAGACAGTACACTGAGGAAGATGACCACAAATGTCTCAAACTTGAAAGTAATCTGGAAAAGCTGCTGGCGAGGGAAGAGGAAGACTGGAAGCAAAAGAGCCACATCAACTGGCTGGTTGAGGGGGACAACAACACACATTTTTACCATACCTACGTCAACAACAGAAGAAGAGTTAACACCATCAGAAGCCTGCAAAACGATCAAGGAGAATGGCAGATGAGTGCAGCTGAGCTCAAGGCACTGGTGTCCAATTACTTCAAAGAGATGTTTACAGAGAACCATCCACCAACAACAACTGACTTGGAAATCATTCCAACAAATTTCAAGCAACTTCAACCGAGGTAGATTAGAAACCTTGGCGCTGCACCTACAGAATACGAAGTGTGGAAAAACATGAAGGATGCAGATCCTTTCAAAGCTGCAGGCCCCAATGGAACTGACATATATTTCATCAAATCGAACTGGAAACACCTTAGGAGTTCAATCCTCCTAACTATTAGAAGTATGCTCAATGGTGATGATGTCCCGAATAATATGACAGACGCAAGCATTGTACTGATTCCAAAAGTGAAGCACCCCACTAATTGCAGTCAGCTTAGACCCATAACCCTGAAAAATGTATCCCTCAAATTGGCGTCTAAAGTCATTGTCGGAAGAGTAAAGAAACATATATCTCAATGGGTGTCACACAAGCAATCCAGTTTCATCCCTGGTAGATGCATATCAGACAACATTATCATAGTCCAGGAGATCATCCATAACCTAAGGCACAAATCTAGCGCACCTTATATGGCCATAAAGGTCGACCTCTCGAAAGCCTACGATAGGATGTCTTGGAAGTTCATTGAGCATACTCTTAACCAGATGACCTGGCCGCCCAATATTAAATCCTATATCCTTAAGTCTCTTTCGTCAGGCAGCACGCGTATTATTTTCAATGGGGGTTTGTTTCCCGCCTTCAAGAAGTCTAGGGGCCTCCATCAGGGAGACCCACTGTCGCCTTATTTATTGGTCCTTTGCATGGAATGCCCGACTCAACTTATTAACCATCATGTCGAAACCAAGAAATGGACCCCCATTAAGCTGTCTCAACAAGGTCCTAGTATATCTCATATTAGTTTTGCAGATGATATAGTCATATTCGCAAAGGCGTCTCTAGAACAAATGTCTACTATTAACCAATGCTTCAAGATGTTTGAAAAAACTTCAGGGCAAAAAATCTCAATAGACAAATAAAAAATCTTCTTTGCGACTTCAGTTACCCGAGCAACCAGGTCGGAAATCTACAGGGCCAGCGGAATCATGGAAACTGATGATCTGGGTAAATACTTGGGCATCCCGCTCCTACATAAAAGGGTCAATAAGCAAACCTATTTGTTTCTCACCAATAACATGGAGACAAGAGTTAATGGCTGGACAACCAGAACTCTTCCCTTGGCAGGGTGTATATGTTTGGTCAAATCTGTGCTGCAGTCAGTGGCGAAGCCAGGATTCCTGATGGGGTAGGGCACCATAGGATTATGTTGTTTAAAGTTGAATGTCAAATAAATTTGTATTAGTCTGTGATACTTTTTAATTTAACATCTCCTAAACAATAATATTTATGTGTCTAAATAACTAATTGTGAAAATTTAGATTGCAGTACTATTATGAATATATACATTGTCTAATACAATTTATTTATAAATTAAACAAAAATAGATAATTATCTATGAGGTGGGAATGAACCACAATACTATTCAGCTAACAAGATATATATTTCATGTCATCATCATAGTTGGATATATCAAGCATCAACTCATAATTAAGAATTATTTTTCTATACTTAACACAAACTTACTAATTTTTATAAACTCGATGTCGTCTATATGTATTAAGCAGACAATTGATTCTGCTTCTTCTAATGACAATTTTCTCTTAATGTGTCTTTTCAGATCAATAACTGACTACTAAATTGAAAATCATGAATACATATAAACTACATGGTAGTTTCATAATGTTATGAAGGTGTATAACTAAGCCTCATGACTTGATATTAAACAATATTAAGGAATACACATATATGATAATACACTAGCAGTATATCTCAATATATTTCTTACAGATGATAAGAATAAATAATAGTTTGTTGTTTATATGTATATTGCTTTGAGGTAATAACTTCCCTCTGCAGTGATAAAAGTTGAATAATATTCTAGTATCAATTTTGCAGTAATAATGTGTGGTTGTCGTTGATTATATATACTTTATAAGTTACTAATAATATATGGTGGCATGACATGTATGCGCATGATGAGAAGAATTGAAGTGTTTCTATCGATGATAATAGGGAAATCATATCCATTAGCAGCCAATATATTATGTTGGTTGCACATTTCCCCTCTAAGACATTCTATGAAACGGATGATAAGAAGTCAAACCGATCATGAAAACACAACAAAGAGATATGAGTGTTGCTATTCCTTTGACCTTACCGTTTCCATATTTAGTGCATTTATTTAGCCATTCCACCTTTTGTTTGGGAGGCGTGTTCAAGCCCTTTTCTTAGTGGTCTGTGGTAGTTAGATTTCCAAGGTACACATAACTGACAATTCTTATTTTTCTTCAGTGCATTATAAAGTGATATGCAATCAATGACCATCAGATTTTCACCGGACAGATTTATTGCAGTGGTCTACCAAGAGAAGCCCAAATCATCAGTTATGTTTAGATGCCCATGATTTTATAGCTGGCCTCATTGACACGATGCCCAAATGTACTTACCGCTTTAGTTGCATAGAGAACAGCTGCACGGCGGACGGGTAGGGCACACCTCGCGATTCCCTCCTGATCTTTGTTTTGTTTTCTGGATTCTATATTATACTCTGGGCGGACAGGTAGGGCATGTTCCCTCCCGTGCCCAAATGTGGCTACGCCACTGGCTGCAGTCCCTTCCTACGTACGTCATGCAAACAACTACAATTCCGAAATCAGTTTGTACTAAACTTGACAGGATTATCCACAAGTTCATATGGGGAGGATGTCACAAAGCTAACCCAATGTCCTTGGTTGCATGGAAGAAAGTTTGTACGGGCACCAACAATGGTGGCCTGGGAATAAAATCTATGGCGGATTGGAACAAAGCACTCCTTTGGAAAAACTCATCGAAGCTTCTCAATAACAAGAATTCCCTCTGGGCCAAGGGAATGACTCTAAAATACAAGAAGTTCACTGACAACTCGCGCAGCCGAGCGACACCTTTCTGGAGAAGCATTTATTCAGGTCTGAACTTCATCAAAGATAACAACATTAAAATGATTAGGAATGGGGAGTCTACCTTAGTGTGGATGAACCACTGGGTTCCAGGTTATAAACAGCTGCAATATTACTGTACCACACCCATCAACAACCAAGTGATTGACCTTACAGTTGGTTGCTTACGTAATCTTGAGGGCAATTGGGACAACGACTTCCTCCTCACTTATCTTCCAAATTATTGTGTGAAATGTATCAATGACCTGTTGGTCCCAGCTGGGAGCAAAGGCAATGACAAGTGGTGCTGGCTGCATGACAAGAGTGGCTCCTACACCACCTCCTACGCATACGACCTCATTCATGCGGACATCCAGTATCCGAGTAATTACATTTGGCCATCTATTTGGAATATGTAGATACCGAGCAAAATAAATGTGTTTCTTTGGCTAGTAGCCCATGAAGCTATTATGATTAACGGGAGACGCAAGCAACGATCCTTTGCGGATAGCGCCATTTGTCCTAGATGCGAGGCACAAGAAGAAGACACCCTTCATGCCCTCTGTGGTTTCCCTTACATGAGAGGCATATGGATCAAGCTGAACCGTAATAACAGTGAAAGTTTAATTCATTCCTCCATTCAACAGTGGCTCACGAGTCATCTGCATGGTAAAGAGGAAGATATTGTCCAATTTGCAGTCACTTGCTGGATTATCTGGAAAACACAGAACACCACGGTTTTCGAAAATGTTCATGTTAGCACAGCTAAACAACTTACTCAAATCAATAACCTCTGTACCAATATCTTCATAGGGAACCGTAGGAAGACTCATGTCAAATATTAGGTTCAGGGGGATGATAATGGGGAAATCGAGGTGCCAAACGAACACAAGATTGTGTATGCCGATGCTGCTGTCAAAGACAAGGAGGCAGCTATTGCGATGACGGTGCTGAATGAGAATAGGCTATGGTTAGGAGGATCCGCTACATATATCCATGCGGAGTCAGTGACAGAAGCTGAAATACGGGCAATAGAACTTGTCCTAAGAATCTATACTGCAAATTTAGTGGGACCTGGTTCTATTGTCACTGATAGCTCTAAAGCTATTAAAGCTATTGATGGTCCCCTAGAGAAATTTCCAGCCTTCACTAATTGGATTCAGTCCATCCACAATATGCTCAACGAGAATCCTGAGGTACAAATTTTTTACCTCCCGAGAGAACATAACATGTTGGCGGACGCTCTGTCCAAACACCACCTAAAAAACTATAAGGATGGCCGTACCTATATAGACCCTCCTATCGACCCTGTGGGTCAACCTATCCCCTATCCCCTCTGTAATGGTAGGAGTCCTACCAAGTTTTATTTCGTAGCTGATAATGTACTAAATTCAAGTTTTATGCCTGCAAGAGGAGGGCGGGTTGAATAAAAGAACCTCCTGACTTATGTAAAAAAAAAGAGATGGGCGCTTAAGTTGTAAAAAGGACAATTATAACCCCATACTTAGTTAGGACAGGAGCTATCTCGTAAGTGAAAAGTCAGTGGTACTGACTTGCATCCTTACCCATGTGCACTCGATGTTAACAATCAATGTTGACATATCTAATGGAACCAAGTATTAACACATCAATTCCCCTATGTCAGTGGTACTGGCATGAGGGTAACCGACAAACCAGTGTTTTCTATCATTATATATGTGTTTTGGTGGTCATTAGATTGGAGGTCATGAATTACTTATAGTCTCTATGGTACTGACTATCATGTCGATGCTATAGAGATTGCACTATAAAATTCAATAATGACCAATCATTTAGAAAATAAAATGGTGTTGGCAGAATCGACCTAAGGGTTGGTTGCACGAATATTTATTATAAAATCATTCCAGGTAACTATCCTCTTAGTTACAAAGAAATGAAAGTCAGTGCCCCAAAATTATCCTGTAAGTGTCTAAAAAGGGTGGTTAATAGAAAATTAAATCATGTCTATGTAACCTACTAGGAAGTCGGTGCCACTGAAAATTTCTTACAACAATCAGAAAAATCAATTAGTTAGGTCAGTCCCACCAACTTAAAAATTGATGGTACCATACTCTTTAAGGAAATCATACATTATTCAATATTAATAGATAATATTATCGATGGTATCAAGGTTATTTTGATTCCACCAAAGATCACCTATAGCATCATAAAAAATGTAATATTTTTAAAGTGTGAGCCATTGCCATAGACTTTGAAGTTGATGGTGGCAACTACTGGTGTTCAAAATCACAACGACTCACTGATGTAGAGTCAGTTCCACCAACTTGGAGATCAATGGTTCTGACTTTGATATATACCTTCATAGGTGACAAACTCATCAAATGTCTTTGAATTGCATTGAAACTAAGTAACAAAGGAAAAGATAAATATGAAAGACTAAATTTAATCAATATAAACAAAACATGTGGGTTTCCTCCCACCAAGAACCCTTATTTAAAGTCTTAGGCTCGACTAAGTCATATCAAACCAAGGGAGAGTTAAGAGCTTAATATCTTCATTTTCATGAATAATATTTCCTTCGTAATAATGTTTCAACATATGGAAATTGGTCTTTAAAAATGTGTGAGACATGTATCACATATATATCTATAGGGGTGTATTCCCTAAACACAAAGTAAGGATAAGTCCATCTAGATCTCAATTTTTCCCGATGCAATGTCATCCTTTAAATGAACAACAACAATTGTTTCCCTAGTATGAAGGTCCTAAGTAAAATGTGCCTATGATGGATTTTCCTTGTATGCTCTTTGTACAATCTTCCATTCTCATAGACATATAATATAATAATGTCTAATTTATTCAACTTCAATTTATTCTTATTTCCTGATGAAGACAGATCAAGGTTCATCTTCTTACGTGCTTACATAGCCCTATGTTTTAAGTCAATGGAAAAATGGCAACCCCTGCCATAAACTAACCTAGAGGGTATGCTACTAATGGGGGCCTTGATAGTGGTTTTATATGACCAAAGGGCATCATTAACCCACAAGATCCAATTGTTCCTTATGTTAGAAACCAATTTCTATAAAATCATCTTCACCTCCCTATTAGAGACCTCAACTTTCCCTTGGGTTTAGGGAGTGATAGGGTGTGCTTACACGGTGTGAGACCCCATATTTCTTCTACAAATCACCAAATTTTGGGTTCATGAAATGCAAACCTACCTTACTAATTATCATTCTTGGACAACTTGTGCATCATTAGTCTGGGTGGGCATTGCCTCCACCCACTTGGACATGTTACTGGTAGCTAGAAAAATACAAAGATTTTAATTAGAAGGTTGGAATGGCCCCATGAAAATAATCCCACATAAATCAATAACCTCAAATTCCTTTAATGTGGTTAGGGGTATCTCATGTCTCTTAGATATGTTTGCAATTTTTTACATGCAGTGCACCTTTTCACATAATTATATACATACTTTAATAAGGATGGGCATAGAATCCACACTCCAAAACCTTAGTTTTTTTCTCGAGCATGATGGCCTCCTCTGGGAAAACTATGGAAATGAGAAAGAACTCTCCCCAAAACCCACTCGAGAACATAATGGTCTCAAAATTCCATCTTTACACTGTTCTAATAACATATATTCATCCCCAATAAAATATTGCAAAGAATGAAAGAATTTTTTTACTATCTTTGCAGTTCCAATCTTTAGACATCACTCTGCTTCCTATATAGTTCACAATAATAGCTAACCATGGGTCTCTACATCTAATAGACAATAATTACTCATCATCAATAGTCTTGTGAATGGGTACATGTAACCAACTCTCATCCAGTCTCTCAAGAAAAGAGAGATGGTCTGCCACAACATTCTTTATGCCATCCTTGTCCCTACTCTCTATATTGAATTTTTGCAAGAGCAATATCCAACAAATAAATTGAGGTTTTTCTTCCTTTTTTATATTAAATACTTTATTAAGGCATGGTAAGTTCAAATAATAACTATTGCCCCAATTAAAAAATGTCTAAATTTATCAAAGAAAATAGCAAAAGCTCTATCTATGTGGTGTTGTAGTTCAAAGAAGAACCATTGATGGTCCATGATGCATAATAAATCAGTGACTAAGAATGATATCTCTTTTTGGCACAAAACTTCATGACTATGTAGTCAGAAGCATCACAAAACAACTCAAATCAGAGACTCCAATCCTGAAATACCACCACAGGAGCAAAGATCAATTTATCCTTTAAAACACTAAAGGAATCTAAGCATGGCTCATCAAAATCAAACTCCTCATCTTATTTAAAAGTTCCAAAATAGGCTTTACTGTCTTTGAAATTTCTTTGGTAAATCTCCTATAAATACTTGTGTGTCCTAAGAAACTCCTCATTGTCTTCACTGAGAATGGTGGAGGAATCTTAGACATAACCTCAACTTTAATAGGGTCAACCTCTATACCCTTGTTGGACACCTTGTTTCCCACACATGATCAATGGGGACGCCACCCCAGATAGGCCACACACTGGCTAGGATGTGCGTTGTTGGGCCCAAAGGGGTCGGTCCATTTTCCAAACAAAGGAATAAAAAAGCATAAAAATCATGCCATTTTTGAAGAACCATAACTTTGGGTTTATAGCTATATATAGGGGGATTTTGTGATATTAGATTAATAATTGAATACTCTACAACATGGTATACATTAGAGACCAAGAGAATCATATTGATTTGGTCAAACTAATTTTCAAGATAGTGATGCATTAACAACTTGGAACTTAGGTCAATCCGCTAAATGTCACACATTGGAACGTAAGGTCAAATTGGAACGTCAAGGCACTATAACCAGGCAATTGGAATCCAATAGAGTAGAACTATTAGAGAGATAAGGAGTTAATTAGAGGGGAGAAAGGAAGTTACATAGTAACATATCTCCCTCCTTAAAAGAAGCATTATCCTTGAAATTCATCTAGGATCATGGTCTAAAAAAAGTCAATATCCATTACGTGTAGGTAACCAACTCTAGGTGTTAATGAACTTACTGTTATGGGGTTCACATTTAGGTGTGATTGTGTGTTTATAAAACATCAAGGATGTTCCTATCTTGTATATACACATGCTACTTAGTGTTCCATCATATTGTTGCATCATCTTGACATTAGGGTTTTCACAACTCTTACCACCAGTACATTTGGGTTTTTCTCTATATTCATACAAGATAAACAATTATCAAAACCATTTCATTGATTCCTTAAATGAACATGTTCTTTATCATTCACCAAGATAGAGGCATTTTCACATGTACAAAATATAGAGTATAATCATCAACAAGGAGCAGGTGCATTTCTTCACAAGAGTCATTGTTGTAAGATTGGTGGAGCTAATGCCCAACTTCATATCTAGATTCAGAAGATCAACAAATAAAACAAACAAAATGTGTCTTGTTGTGATGACAAGAAAACACTAAGATATATTAAATATCATTGTTTTGTCATTAAGCTTTGATTGATTTATTTGGTTATAATGGATATATGCATGGGTTTAATCAGTAAAAAGATTTACAAATCTATTGTGCAACTGACTCACAAAGACAATACAAAGAAAACCTGGCCCAACCGCCACTAGCACCCCAAACAATGCTGTAAAAGACACCACCACACCCACCACTACTCAGCAAGCTATGCTATCCACAAGCACACCATCCACCATAGAAATGGCTGCATCCATGCTTCACACTCACTACATCAACAATGTTCTAACAATAAGCCATCACTAAAGGCAACAAAACACAAAGTGCCATAATTACTAGTAGTACCAAGTCCCTACTCTCAAATGATAGTGGATGGTAAAAGATATCCCCAATTCAGTTGTGCCACAAGCCAAACTCTAACAAGATACCCTTCAATAGTAATCTATTCCACAAAGGCCTATATAGTCATCAGCCTATTTCTATGCCTCCATCATGTTTCACCCTATTTAGTGGAGCTAATTTGATTCATGATCTTGCACTTTTACTAAAATGTAATATCTAGATTTAGTGTCTAAGGTTAAGCATTTTTTGTCTTATTTTCATCAAAAGAAGACTCGTCAAATGGATCCAAGACTAATGCCCATCACATTGTACAACTTTTGTAGAACCATATTCTAAATTTCAAAATTTAATACCGAATTTAGAAGAAAAGAAGGAAGTTATCACTCCTTCCATGTCTCAAGTAATTTATTTCCATTATGTTGTTGTTTAGAATAATTTACAACAAAATGTTAATTCATCAATATATTTATTAGTATGAGTATATTATTGTGATTAATTTAATTTTCTATTGCTTTTCTAGTTGATAGTTGTTGCCAAAAACTAAAATTAATTGCCAAGAACTTGTTTGAGTGACATTGACTGTGTACATTTAGAAATCATCAAATGAATTGGCAAACATTCTTCTCTTGATATTCATTTTTATTTTTTTTCAATGTATTTCACCTATTTATAAGGGGTTCCATGTAATATCATATTTTATATCCTAGAAAAAAGTATGGTTATGCAAAATTATGTGCTTTATGTGTTTACTTTATTAGAATAGTAGAACCTAATCAATACGAATCATATTGATACATTTAAAAAATACGTTTATCATATGTGAAAAACCTTTTTTTGGGTTGTTTCACTCTCATAGAACAAGTTCAAATGTATCATATTGAACATTTATCATTGATTTTCACCTAAAGATGCATGCCAAAAAATCACACATCCTATATTTTCAAAAGAATATTATACAAAATGTCATTGCAAAACAATCAAATTTGAGTATAATATAGCCTAAATAGACTCTAGTTGCTAAAATACACAAAGTTGGCCAAACCATGTTATTTCCACATTTTAAATTTGATTACTTATATATAACACTACACAAGTCTCTTTATAATAACAACAATATAAAAAGTTTCACTAAAAAATGTAAGTGTTTAGGAATTTCCCACTCTAAATGGCAAAAGTTTCATGTAAAATTGTTAACTAGAATTCAAATTGACATCAAATAGGCATATATGACGTCATGTATTACATAAATCAGCCTTTATAAACATTATTTTTTGAATGAAAGGAAGAGGTCATCTATGGCATGAACAAGGAAGCAGACTGGTAGGGTGATAGGGGAGGCTGGGGAAAACTAGCACATGATGGGGTGTCCATGTGGCAGGTGTATTCAAAGGAGGGAGAGGAGGAGGCATGGAAAGGGGATATGAATGATAAGGATGATATATATAGATAAACTACCGATTGGGTAGCCTGATAACGAGAATGGTTCAACAATGAGATTGGAAGAAGGCTACCTAAATCTGATGTTCATCTGGATGTGAGGGTGTTGACCATTAGGACATGGAGCAGGGAATGAAGCTAGAATGGGGAAAAATTTATGCAAGAAAATAATGATGCACCTATATTACCATAGATCCAATGGAGACAGTAGTAATTACAAACAACAAAGACCAAAAGTGAAAAAGACCTTTAAGGACACAATAATGGGCACACATGGAACCAAGCATTCTAGTAGGTTCATTCCAGATGAACCATTAGAATATCTGGACCCAGAAGATGTGTTGTGGTTAGCAAGAGAGGATTCTCCAAGATATTTATTGCTAATACCGTGTTATTCTCTTGAAACTCTACCAATATATCATCATTTTTGGGTTCATAGGGAAGGATATTGGCCACCTCATTATGGTGGATCAGTGGAAACTCCAATCGAGGCCTGTGGGGATATTTAATGATCATGACTTGATCATGAATTATTATATTGTGTCGTTGTCCTACAAAGAATACTACATTAATGCACTAAATTAAGGACCCTGGTCAATCTTTGAAATATGTTTGATGGTATGTCAATGAGAACCTAATTTCCATCCCATAAATGGGATTCCTTTACAAATAGACACTTATGGAATGATGCAAGATCTACCTCTACACTTTTATAATAAACTTGTATTTGGCTTGGACAAGTCCTTGGAAGTTTATTTAAGGTGGATCAGTATAAAACTATCTATTCTAGAAAAAGTTTACTTGACTAGCTATATAAATTGATACCACTGTACCAATCAAGCCAGTTGTGATCATCTATGACTATGTGTTCATGGTTGACAATGTGACAATAATATGCTTGACCTAGGCAAACTTGGACCGACATCAGGTGAATATATCCCCTCTAGATGGTAACGTGGATGTAGTAACCAATATTGAAGAAGATTCTAATGTGAAATGGGACATGGCGAAGGAGCAATTTGAAACCTTTAATGGTATGAATATGCATACAAGAAAAGTCAACTACTACTTGGAGGGAAAAAGTAGAAATAAAGGAAAACATAAGGAAAATTAGAGCCAATTCAAGTCTCTAGATAGAAGGGATAATGATGAATTTGAGGCTTTTAGAGAAGAAGATATTGAGACAAATTGATCCACTATAAGAAATGCATGAAACATATGAAGACCTAGGAAGAGAAAAATAAAGCTCAAGAACCTTATATACCATTAATGGAATTCCTAAAAGATTTATATAAGAAGGAAAATGAGGAAAAGAAATGAATTTCCACGATCAACACAAATGGGAATGAGGAGGGAGAGCGCAATAGCCACATAGTGGTGAACCCATGTGTAGAAGAGGTTATAAAAATAAGGATGAAAAGATAATCAAGAAGCTAGCATGTCAAAAAATACTGTGATTGATGCCAATACTAACATGATGGAGGGGAACAACCCATGTGTAGAAGAGGTTATAAAAAACAAGGATGAAAAGATAATCAGGAAGCTAGCATGTCAAAAAATACTGTGATTGATACCAATACTAACATGATGGAGGGGAACAACCCACATGATAGTGGTAGAAAAGGAAGAGAGATCCAAAGTAGCAATGGTAAGATGAAACAAAACCACTACAACACTAGGATACAAGCTAAGAAGGAAGTGGAGGAAGGAGGAGTAACCATTGAGGATGATATCATGTTCAAGGAGACCGTCCTAGTCTTCTCTACTTGCTCAATCACTTGTTAGTGTTAGTTTCATCAACCCAAGAGATCTGTTAGGAGTTTCTCTAAGAAAGGTAAGTGGTCCATGTGCTTTGCAAATATTTATTTTATGTGTATATGGTATGCGTAAAATGTACATGAATGATGTGAGTGTATTAGTTGTGCTTTAATTCTTTTTATAGAGATAAAGTTATAAATGATAAAAAGTCATCATATGTTTTTTTTCAATTTCAAAACTTATTGTTCCATTTTTATGCATACAAGAGTAAGATTTAAGAACAATATTTAAGAGCTTTCAAGGTTTAGATAAATATTTAGATAATTAAACTTAGATAGATCCTCAATAAGAGCCTTTATGGAGCAAAAATAAGAAGCACTTCAACAAAGTTCAAGAGGCACTTCTGTCCAACCCAAGAGGCTCTTTGAGGCAAACTTAAGAGGCACTTTGGTGCAAAGAGAAGAGGAACTTGGCACAAACTTGAGAATTTGTATATAAGACAAAGGATAATGAAAAGAAATCATTTTTATAGTTTATGATTTTCAATTTGTTCTTTCAAAGTATATGTTATATTTATGTTATAACATGTTCACTTTCACTTGCAAATTGTTTTCTGCATGGTCGGCATGCAACACCCACCTGAAAGGGGCAATATCAATGATAGAGCCATCTGAGGACCAACTTAAGGAAAGGGTCAAGAACTTTTGAGGATAGACCTAGTGGGGTTCCAACTATGTATAGATTGGATTTCCTTTATGTTTATGAGAGATATATCATAGTCTAGAATGTGAGTTTTATATTAAGAGTTTGAGATGTGAGAAATTGCATAGTGTTGGTTCTTTTAACTTTTTTTTTACATTCCATTTCTTTTTGTGAAATTCCAGATGAGAATTATGATTACACTTGCTAATTTATATGTTATAGAAAATTGAGTTGTTGCAATATGCTATCATAGCAAAAAAATAGTTGGCCACCAGGCTTTTTTTAGAATCTCATCTAGTTTATGTTCCCTTTGTAGATGGATCCCAAAAAAAGAGGCTGGATAATGGAAAGGAGCACACAAATGGGGAGTGATGATGATGCCAATGGAGGGGCCAACCCTAATTGTAACCATAATGTGATGTGCTTGTCAAAGCTCTTATATATGCTCTATAACGACCTCACTTTTCAGCAAACCCCAATTAAGGAAGGCCAAAAAGATGAGATCCATTACCTAAAATTTTCCCAAGGATCCAGATTTAGAAAATAATAAATAATAGTAAATAATTTCCATTAACTCAAATATATTGTTTACATGATGTTCCTCTAGAACTTACATAACTTTCATCATCAGAATTGTACATAGATAACTATATGAGAAGAAGCGTCTATCTAATCCTCCTTACAAGTTTGTTTTATTGTCTTCAAGTAATTTTAGTTGATTATCATGTCCATTATTTCTTGATATCACCTTATCTAGCATGTACCTAAAATGCCATGAAACCAAAATGCGGATCATTATACCAAGGTATATTGTGTGAATGAGTGCATGCAAAAATGTGCAAGTACATAACAACATATAATCCATCAAATACTTGCAAATAAGAATTGGAATTTTATTCAGATAATCTTTCTTTATGTGATACTCATAGTGGCATTATAATTAAACAAATTGTAAATAAGCATCCAACAATTTAGTTGTTCAATCTCATCAAACACTAGAAAACTAATGTGATATTAGTAGGTGTAACCATGTACCTTGATGGTGAGCCATGCATATTATGCAATTATACTTCAAGAATATTCAATCAATCCAATCAAAAAATCTAAGCAATTCAATAGTTAATATGGATGTATGTAAATCCTAAAGTGTCACCATCATATTAATCACATTAAACCCTACTCGGGTCCTAATCAAGGGTTTAGGTTTCCTTGTTATTGAATTATCATTAGAGTTATGCTGCGAAACCCTAATTCATATTAATTGTAGCCATTACTATGAAAACCACAATATTATTGTATTTTGAACACTATATGCAATTTTGTCCCTTAACGACACGTCAACTTATGATCTTTGACCCCAAATCTTTGTGTGCATGATTATCAACATTAACTCATCCAATTATCATCATTATGGTCATAATCATGTTAAACTACCATTATGTTCAACAAGGTTAGGTAGCAACATAAAAGAAAGGATTTTATAGTTTTAAACATTTGAATACCCAGATCTAGGGTTTTAATGTGCTAATCACTTACTTAACATGTATTCATGGCACTTATAGAATTAGAAGCATAATTAGAGTATGAAACTATTTTATTTGTGTTCCTCTCATTTTGTAGATCAAAATGATATATAATCTTTTTATATTCTGACAATCCTAGCATTTTGTATGAATAAGGAAAAATTAGTAAGTATACCTTAACCATAGATCCATGTGGAAATTTGACATTGGTCAGTTCTTTATAACCCAATTCCTTTCTGGGGTGAGGTTCAGGTTTGCAGTTCTTCCTCCAGACTGTCCCTCCCTTAATTAGTTTGATTGAACCACTGGTCAACCCATAAGCCGGTCTTTCTCATTCTCACAAACACACATCGTGTTTGTCATACACTAGTGATTGGGGGAACCAAACCCACACACCTCAGTCTAGTTGTCTATCATCCATGGCCCCTACCAATATGCCCTATAGACCCCACTGTTGGGGTTGGAGGGGCGAGCCACCTGTCGTCTACAATAGAAGCACAAATATCCCATGGAGTAGTGGTAGCTCACGACGGAAAGAAGAAGAAGAAGATAGTAGAGAGGGGGATTAGTGGATCATCAGCTAGGAGCTAGGAGGTTGGATTCCTCCTGGTGTTTGGGGATGAAGAAATCTATGATCAGAGATGCCCCTCCAATCATGCATCTATCCTACATGAGAATGGTGGCACATATCGTTACAACGACTAGGCTCCCACCATAGAGAAATTTGCAAGGATTCAGACCAAGGGTCCTCAAAAGACTTCTCCTAGGTCCAAACGGGTTGGAAACCAAGTCTCTAGGGTGATAACAACATCCTATATATATACATACATACATATATATATATATATATATATATATATATATTACAGTTGGGATCTTTGTAACTCATGGAGGAGGAAGAGAGAGAGAGAGATGAAATGTGCCATTACTCGTTTCCCTTTTGGTTTCAAATAAAAAATGGTTTGATGCTACCAGATGTGATCAAACAACAACTATTTTATTGAGCAAAGTATCCACTTTTGTTTATGTATTTCTCAAAACTAATTACTCCTTCCCAAAAGTACACATACATGCAACTTGACCAACTAAAGGACTATTTACTCTCTTCCCTCAATCTTTCTCCCTCTTTAACTTTCCTTGGTACATTTCCTAAATCAAATATCCATATTACTCGGGGCAAAGCATCCACTTTTGTTTATGTATTTCTCAAAACTAATTACTCCTTCCCAAAAGTACACATACTTGCAACTTGACCAACTAAAGGACTATTTACTCTCTTCCCTCAGTCTTTCTCCCTCTTTAACTTTCCTTAGTACATTTCCTAAATCAAATATCCATATTACTCGGTTGACAGACCGAAAGCCGTACATGGCATTCCTTTTTCTAAAAGATATTCCTTTTTCATAAATTAATTTAACATCAACTAAATTATGGGTTTTTGAAAATTTTTCACTAAGGCATAACCCTATATTCCTCTTACCTTTCTCTTACTTTTCCATTTTTGAATTTTTTTGGCTTTTACTCTAATAAAACCAAAAGTCATGAAAGACACTATCATAGTCTTATTAGGAGTCAGATTTGGCAACAATAAGCCATTAAAGAAAATCACTTGACTATTTGGTGTACATTGGATAATTGGTCCTATTTAGAAACCACCTTAACATTGAATTGTAGATTACTCTTTTCTCTATCATCGATATATCCTTCCAATTTATTATGTTTATTCCATGGAAACCCACTTATGCCCTTTCCAACATATGTTTATTAATTGAGACTTATTGGAATGTCTTTCCCATGCAAAACTTGTTTCTTTTAACATCATTTAAAACAATACGATTATCCCATGGAATATCCTTTTTCTCCCAATTTCTAAAGTTCTTTTTTTATTATTATCTTCAAATTTACAAAAATTTAGATCAATATAATATTATTAGATGTCCTAAAACATGTGCTGCCAAAACTGGCTTCATAATTATCCTTTTAATTATCCAAAACACCATATATATTTTATTTTCCATTGGAAACATGTTCAATATTTCATATTTCTTTTTTTTTCAAAAATACATAAATTCATTTCTATATGCACAAAAACTCCTATTTCTTTGTTTTGTGCTCCAAGGGCATATTTGCAATGCAAATACTCTCATAAGTAATGCTAACATTCTATCAATAATGTTATTGGAGAAATTATTTACCACTTGATGCGTTGGATTTATATAATTAGTTTTGCCAAAATTGAGGATATTAAAATCACCCCTCCTTGAAAGGAATTTCGTCCCCAAAATTCAAACCCAGGAAAGTTAAGGTGAAGGATATCTCATCTCAATTTCACAATTTAGGGTTGGTGACCCTACTTAGATTATATATAATCACTTTTATTGATATGAAAATTCCTCACCCCATTACTAAATTGGTACTTGAATTCATTTCAAGGTACATCCACATCCTTCGTATCTACACACCATCTTCTCTTGGTGATTACAACTTCATGTGTGACTTCATTTTCACTTGGTCCTTACCTTTTCACCTAGATTTTTAACCTATTATCCACTTATTTCCACATTAGGGTGAGGTGACACCTCAAACCTTAGGTCATGTCATTAAGTTCAACTTAAGGTATTCATCCTCATATGTCAATTTTAAGCATGACATGAGTCTATCCCAATCTATCTCTCATAATGGGATGAAATAAGCACGTGATTGCAGCCCAAAAACAAAGTTCAACCCATTCAAAGAGTAGAGATAGTGAACACACACATTATCCTAAACTTTCATAGATTAGGTTGAATCATTCTCAACATGACTTTAGTCTATACATTCTTTTTAATTCCCAATATTATTATATTTTGTGAAGTGTCATTCTCACTCTTGTATTTATGCACAAATCTTAAGATTTTATTGTTACATGAATTCTTTATATCTTTTACATTTACATCTCAGGTATCCTTAACCACTTCCTCGAGGTCTCTAGGGGTATAGTTACTTTTTTTGTGAAGTGATCTCATTCTTATGCATATAGGGAGTTCCTACAAAATTCACCCATTGGCCTCATGAACTCATGAAGGTGACCAATCTCCTAAGACATGGGCCTTGTGAAAACATAGTTGTTATCTCCCGACCAGATGGTATTGTGCATTCAAGGATCATCAACTCCTAATCCCGTCGGTACGATGTACCTTTAATATTCCCTAATTGACCTTAGGAGTGACTTAGGGATCTACCCTTCCTAAGGTTTTATTTGAGATATTACAACTTTAACCATTTTCAAACACATTATTTTCACATGTAATTCTTTAAACTGGATATCCTTCATCTCTTATGATGTTGATTATTCACTTTACAACCCCTCATTGAGCCCATGGCAACTTTCTTTTTCAAGCTCAGTCTCATACTGCCAAACACTTCTAGTGACTTTTCTTATGATCCTCAGAGATAGCATACTTTTGGGTTCAAATAATCATACTCAATATACGTGCTTTCATATTTTATATCCTTAATTATCCACTCTTTAGGTGATAGTTAAGGTTACCTCAATCTTTAAATTGATTTAGTCAACTTACCTCTCTAGGGAAGGTCCCAACCTAGGTTGCTCTCTTGGGTCATAGGAGGAGATTAGGCTCTCTATCCACAACCCAACCCTATAGGTTTAGGGTTTCCCTCCCCCATAGGCCCTTTTCCACTCTTGGGTTGACCCACCCTAGGTCGGGACACTAGCCTTAAAAGTTGAACTAAGGGTTTCATATCACCATCTTTTTTATGAAATCTCAATAAGCATTTCTTATTTTAACCTCGCCACCCTTATCCTCTTTTCTCAATGGTGTTACCTCTCTAAGGGGAGCCTATTTATGGGGAACCTTGTCTAAAGTTTTGGCTACTACAATGGACATCATTCTTCCCCATGTGATGACTCTATTCATCCCATGCTCATTCTTTAACTCACCAAATATCAATACAAGTTTGAGCAGGTTACATCCATAAAATGTGTTATTCATAGGTTGCTTATGTTTCTTAATTTTTTTCATTAATGCCTTATTTCACAAGCACATATGCATGGGAGACCGAGTCACCTAACTCTCTCTCTATATATATATATATGTGTATATATATATGTATATATATATATATAAGAGAGAGAGAGAGAGAGAGCTCAAGGCATCCTTTTCTCCCTTTTTTATTTGATTTTTTTGCCCTCTTATTTTAGCATGATTTATGGTTAGTGCTTGGACTTTCTCCATCATTTATTTATTTTAATATTTTTTTTCATTGGGAGGGATATGGATGTAGATCCTTTCACTCTTTATTTATATAGAAATATACATAGATACATGTTACACACATAATACAACATTTATGGAAAAGAAACATGCAATCAACATGACATTTGTTATCCAAATACAATTTATCTATTTCATACAATGATATGGACATATCTATATTTTTTTAATTTTTATAATGAACTCATAATGAACTAACTATCATGTTAACTACTAAGTTAAGAAATGAAGTCAAGAGAAAATAATTTGTATTACTTTATCATCTTGTGGTGGTGAATATTATGTCATGAAAGGTGGATGGAATCGCATGACTAAGAGACAATGCCTTGTTTAACTATGATATTTCTCTCTCCCATCAATCTATGTACAGGGTGACCATAGAATTTCTATCTAAAAATCCCATCTAAGATCTTTTTATTTGTTTTGTTGGTTTGGGCTCAAACCTCATCATCATACATAAGTCTTAGATAACTTAAGATTTAAAATCAAATATCCTCAAGACGACTAACCCAAACTCTTACTCCAGTTGGGGTAGTCTTAGACTTCACAAATAAGATTAAAAATATTGATCATTTTAAATGTTAATGTAAGAGAATAAAACACATTCTTTTATATGATAGATCCAATCATGATAAACTAATCTCCATGATTACAACACATAGATTTTGGATCCCGTTATTTGGAAATAAGTAAAACTAAAACAAGATAAAACTAAAGCAAGATAAAGCCATTTCATCACCCTCATAAGATTGAACTTGACTACGTACTCATAGAAAAAACTCAAACTAAGAGGTGGAACGGGGGTACTAGGTGCTCAATATGGTGGTGGTGGTGGTGGCAGAAAAGTTCCCGATGACATCTTTGGATAAGGTTATGTTGGCATCTCTATCCTTCTGTGTCAGTGTCATTGACATGTGTGTTAGTGGTATTGACATATGACATCATTTTTCCTTTGAGATAGATGTGTTGGTACCGCTAAGATGACTCTTAGTGTATCGACAATCAAATTTCTATGGCACTGGATTTCTTTTTGAAAAATTTCAGTGGTACCGAAAATATTGTCAGTCCTACTGACTTTCTACAGACTCGACCAATCTGGGATTCGGTGCCACTGACCCTCCTATTGGTGGTACTAAAAATTCTCAAATTCCCTGTTGAAAGTTTTTATAATTGGTTGGTGCCACCAATGTTGATATCGTTGGTACTAACATTGACTCTACTAGCACACCACACAAAAGCATCAAGGCACCATTATATGTCAATTAAAATTCTAACAAGAAAAATACACAATGTAACTAATGAAAAGACCTAAACAAAAAATAAATAATATAAATGAAAATGGGTTGCATCCCATAAGCACCCTTATTTAATGTCCTAGGCTCAACAAGATGATTTTCTTTAACTTTGGGTTAGTGAATACATGTTGTTAAATGGAAACATTCTGAGTAAAATTAAAATCCCTTTAATTCTAAAAGGGAATGCTGAGTATCCTTGTGCTATGAACAGTAGAGGATAATATATGGATCTAGAAGTTCATACAGATGAACTTATAGATATTCCAACAATTGATGACATAGTAGAAATACTAAGTCAAACTATTGAGCTAATTGTTAGGCACGGAATATCAGATAGTATATTACGACAACTCCATCTCATACAAAATGTCATATAGTGAGGATATTTGAAGCATACAATATACCGACTAAAGCAAAGTGTTGATAACTCACTGGATTAGCACTAGCACAGTAGAAACATGTGGGACATGTTTAGAGATCACTGAGAATATGATTCGAAGGTGATTGGCTCTAAGTTCAAGTGGGAGTCTATTGGTATGTATGCCCAGAGAGCCAATCATATGATGATTAGATTTGCATATGTCATGATTGATTTGATAAATATCAAAGGAAAGCTTCCAATTTATTCTAGCTCAATCGATTATGAGATAAATGATGGAGTAGAGTGAATGTCTAAAGAATGACAATACTCAATGACATATGTCTTCAGGTTGAGGACCTGAACAATGAGATCATACAGATGCTAAGAGTATGTACATTCTTGTTATGTTCCAAGTTGGATGTCATTCTAGAAGGTTGATAGAAAACAATGCACATCAATACTAGAGTGTGTGTTGGTTGATGATAGTGTCTCATTAGTCATGATATATGATATCAAACTAAGCACATAGATACATGTTAGAGAATAGTGTATTGGATAGACCCACCATGAGAGTGACACATGAAACCATGACATGGTAGTTAGAATCATATCTCATAGTGATAGTGGTGATTGTGATTCTTAGACCTGAAATCACTCCACTCGTCGAATGTGATAGGGTACATTTTGACACCATCAAATGCAGTCCTGAAACATGGGTTGTTATAATAGTGATGATTGGGTGGCTTTGACACATGAGATAGACTGCGAGTGATAGATATGGGATTTGTCCCTCCTAAGGGAGTATGATGTCTAAGCCACTTCATAAGCGAGACTGAGAAAGGTATGCGCATGTAGATGTGCATCAATATATGATATCGATGTCACACATATCTCAGGCAGCATGCTCTAGTTTAATAAACATGAATGAACATTGAAAGGATGACAACTCCATGCCTTGAGTTCATTTAGGATATTAGAGACAAAGGAATCATACATTCACTTCATTCAGGATATCAGAGACAAAGGAATCATACATTCACTTAAACACCAATCATAGACTGTAATATTGAAAGTTGTTCTCCATCTTTCCTTTTCACTTGGGTAGCAATGATGTATGACTAGGTACCACTCTTTGTTTGTGATGTCATAAGCTAGTTATGGACATTCACTGCCAATGTGAAATGGGACCTATAGGGTCACACACAAAGGATTAACCTGGAAGAGGATTTTATCCATGAATGATGTATGGATTGATTACTAAAGTGTTTAGGTACTCAATCAAACATTCAATTAATAGATTTGAATCATAATCATCAAGTTCAAGCATTGAACCAACTGATTATAGTGTCAGATTGATTGAGAACCGAATTGACTGTGTTCTACACAACCTGGACTACCAATTGACCGGTTCACTGGGTGAACCAATTGGCTCATGGTTAGTGAGACAACCAATTCACTCTGGTGAACCGATCGGTTCACTTGTCCAAACAAGAAGTGTTGGGTTGTCCCAGTTTGTGAGAAAAGGTTTTCCGTTTCACTTATTCAATTTGATTGTGATAAGAATTAATCTTTGCATTAATTAGAAGCAAATAAGGAAAGTCAATTGCGGGCAAGTCTGGGAAGTGAAATGACTGGTTCACTAAGTGAACCGATTGGTTCACACTCCCAACGGACCGGTTCACAAGTAAACCGATCAACTCACTTTGCCAAATGACCGTTTTAGTTATGAAACGAATGATTCACCTATCACAATGCAAATTGTTCATGGAAATTCCAGACCCTTGTACTCCTGCACAGACTGGGAACCCTGACCCTGCCCTCTTCTACAAATAGAGGGGTACATGGGGCTTCTCCAGAGACAAAACTCATAACATCAGTTGCTCTGCAAAGTTGTTGTCCTCTCTGGTTGTGGTAACCGAGAGAGCCCAAGCAAGTTCTACCCGTCCAAGGAGGAACAATGAGGGAAAGACTACAGAAAAGCAACTGATTGTGGGAGAGTGTGTTGGTGACTAGTATGTCAACAGAAGGGGACAACTCTTTCTAGTCCATTCTTCAAGACGACTAGAGTTCCTAGTAGTCCGTGTGAACTATCTATAGAGGCAGGAGATTTCTGCCGCTCAGGAGGATGACAGTCAACCGCAGTCCATGTCAAGACCAGGAGCTGCACATACATCATCAAAGATAGGTGGATGAAGACCGCACTAGCTGTGAGGTATTGTCATAGAGCAAGCCTCAAGACTAGGTATATCTCACTAAAACCATTCTTCCCATTACATAGATGTTGATGCGATCTGCTGGTTATGGGTTTATGGTTAAGTAAAATTTTGTTTGCATTGCCTACTCTGACCATGTAAAACCCAACAGTGGTATCAGAGCCACATCAATACTATAAGTTTTGGGATAATCGATATGATCAGATTTTGGTTTTATCGTCTTTTATTTATTGCATACAATGCAAATATTTAATGACTAATGTGAATATCCAATTAATACCACATGATTCCAAACAATATATATACATATATGATATAGTATATATGCAATCGATACATGTCACCCTAAAATAGTTTTGATGGTGGATGTGTAGCATGATTATGACATATAAACCCTATGTTTATGTGTGTGGTTATGGCTGTTTACATCTCAGTCTGCGCTCCAAGCCCTCTTCTATTTTGAATGTAACTCAAAATTCTCTTCTACCTTTGCTCCCCACAAATGTAACTCGAGGTTTCACAAAGATTATGTAAAATAGGATTAGCTTTATTTCTTGTTATGACAAATATTGAAGATGACTACTTGATGGACCGAGATGACTGACTAAGGAGCAGTTAGTGGCCTGAGGAGGAGCCCGATGACCCAACGAACCGATCGTCTGGAGGAGCCAAACGATCGGTTGGTGACAACCAACTAACTAGCCAGGAGGTGAGCTAATCTGTCATAGGATGAGATGATCAACCCGTAACAACCTAACATAAGATCTTCATCAACAACATGTTGCATGTGATGTAGACCTTAGATGACTATAGTTCCTTGTGGCTCCAAGGAACTACAATAGGATGGCCATAATCATCACTTTTTTGTTATTGCATGTTTTCATTTGTGGGATATAGCATGTATATGATGTGCACTATATATGTGGTGATTGTATGCATATATGTATATATAAGCATATTAAAACCCCTCAATATAATATTAAGTCTTAGATGCCTTCCATAAGCAGCACACATGAAAAGCTTGATGAACAAGTGTGGGCATCCTAAGGGTGGTGCGTTGTCTATCTCATGGAAGTGTGATGGTAGTTGTGTGGACCCTCCAAGCGGGGTGCACTCCTATCATGTTGGCTTTTGGGTCAGCTTAACTAAGTAGTCTTAATGAGATTAAGCACTTAGAGGCATGCAAATGACTATGACAAAGAGTTGTGCATATCATCTCTCCAAGAATTGCATAAGATGCAATTGGCAAAGGTTAACTACCTTAATAATTGATTACGGACGCTGGCGTTGGCTGGGTAATTACTCAATTATTTTGGATCTTGGCTCACTAGAAGGTTGTATGCTGCAATTTTCCAACTTGATACTTAAGGGTTATCAATTTGATCAAAATAGTGGGAGCGATAATTAATTAAAGACCTAATTATATTGTCAATCTTCAAATCAAATCAAATCAAAAGAGTTTTGGACTAAAATTGCAAATTTCCTTTTTGTAGAATAAATGGCTACCAACATGATGTAGGGTTTTTGTGTCACATTTATAGGCTAATTTTGTACTTATTTTATGCATTTGTTTGCCATCTTTGTGACTATAATGGCATGATTATTTTCCTTTAGCCTATAATCAGTGTATGCATCAAATTTATCTTATTTTATCCTATTTTGAATGAATTACTAAATTTCATGGATTGACTTGTATTTTTCTCTCTGTTTCAGGTACTTTATATTCTAGAACCTATTGATACCATTGACAGGTTCGTCGATACTATCAACATGGCAACAATAACCAAGGCAGAGGGAAAGCATCCAGGTCAATACCATCGACCACACTGTCGATAGTCTCGAGATTAGCTCAGCAGAAGAAAAGTCAGCACGTCAATACTATCGATGATCTGGTTGATAGTATCGATAAGTCAACAGGTTGATCTCAGTTTTGAAGGGACGGAAGTGCACCCTAAGGTGTCAATAGCATCGACACCCCGTTAATGGTATCGACATCGTCAGACCAGGACTTCATTCAGAATTTCCACGATCGAATGACTGTGATCTTCTAGCGGTCGTAAGTGGTACCTATACCTAAGAAAAGGCTGCCCAGAGTAGAGGAGGACGTTCTATTTCACCACACGAGTCCCAAAGGAGAGGAGAGCAAAGAACGAAGCCCAGAGCTATACCCCAGACGATTCCATAGCTGTAGACAAATGATTCTACCGTCGGAAGGCTACAGAACATGCATATCGGACCGAGGATCATCCGGATCTTCTCCGTTTCAGGGGTTACATCATATTCTCATTTGTTTCCCCATGTTTTCCTCTTTCTTCTCCATGTGTATCATTGAGATGAACATGCGGGGCTAATCCCCATTGTCCTTAGGACCGGGAGTAGCCCGGGGAATCGCTATATGGAAATTTTCCATTGATTATCATAATTTGTCTCAATTCTCCCTGATATGTTATCGTGTTTCTATCGCAATTTACTATGCTTGATCACCATAGTTGAATTCTAATATTGTTAATTGCTCTTGACAGAGGATTAGTGGTTGAAAAGGCACGATTAACACATTAACCAATAAATTCCTTAGACAAGGTAATGTACGGTCAATGGTGGATTCCCAGAGAATTTATTAAAGCACTTTGATCTAGGGTATAAGTTACTATAGGCATGGAATTGACCTAGAACTAAGCAATGAATTGTATTGCGGAAGCAAGCAATTTTAACTACAGGCCAAAATTAGGGATAAGGAACAAATTATGTTAGTTGTGTCGAATTGCATGCAGTGAGACCTCGTGGTGAAACCATAACCCTAAGGATTCCCATTCCATTTGATTAAACTAAACATTTAATCATAGCTCACTTTTGTTTTCTCTTTGTTTTATTTTTATTTTGTTTCAAAACCAACAATCAACTTTTTCAATCGGTCTAGCTGATCACGACCAGTTAGTAGTAGTCTTCTGAAATTTATGTTTCCCTAACTTTGACTTGGGCCTCACAAGGCCTATATTACTTTGATACGTGCACTTGCATTTAACGCATGACTCAAGCGTGTCAAGTTTTTGGTGCCGTTGCCGGGGATACGACAAACTTCAGCACTACGAGTGCTGCAAGCGGCCATTCTAGGCTACTTTTTTTATTACAATTTTAATTTTTGAACTTAATTGTCTATCTTTTAGATTCTCTATTCGTTGTGGCACTGTCCCTATTTTATTCTTCATATTTCAGGTACTAGTGCATGGTGAGGGCGCGTAGTACGGACTACACACAATTTATACATGTGATTCCGCCATGGGGTGAATAAGATGAACTGATAAATACGCCACCTGAGGAAATTGAACAGGAACTCGAGGCTTTCACAATGGCATAGGAGCTAACCATTTGGGAGAAGATTAAAGCTTCTTCTTCCTCTATGCAGAAGGGGCCAATCAAGAAACAAGCTATCAACATACCAAGTTACAAGATTGACCCAGGGCTTATTCAATTGGTCAAGTCGCAGGCGTTCCATGGACTAAAAAATGAGGACCTAGTGGCCCACATCAGCACATTTGTGGAGAACTGTGGTATGGTGAAGGTGGATAGGTTCCCACAAAAGGCCATTTATTTGAAATTATTTCCATCTTCTCTAGTAGGAAACACAAGGGAGTGGCTCTACAATTTGGATGATGAATATGTCGAATCATGGGATATGATGATTGAGGTGTTCTTTGAAAGGTATTTTCAGCCTGAAAAGACAAACGATCTCGTGAGGAGCATCCACAATTTCAAACAGAAGGTCGACGAGACATACTTAGAGACATGGGAGCATTTCAATATCATGCTACGGAAGTGCCCACATCATGGGTTGGATTTAGAAACCCAAGCGAAGATCTTTTATTTTGCTCTTAATGAACATGATAGGAGTAATCTAGACTCAGCTAGAACATGTTTCTTTCTAAACAACAAAGGTTCCAAGTGTCGAGACATTTTAAAGAATATGGCTAAGAAGCAGTCTTGGGGTGAAAGAAATGCACCAGAACAGGTCAAAGTTGCAGGGGATGCAAAGGTCATTAAAGAATTAAATGAGAAGATGGACTTGATAGCGAAGAGGCTTATAGCAAAAGATGATGAAGGGTCCGATGATGAGGCACATGCAAAGTTTATGCACCAACAACAGGGCTACAGGAACAACGACTACTCGTGGAGGAAGGACAAGAAATTTTCATGGAAGGATCCAAACAATTTTCTACAAGACCCAGATCAAAAGCCACAACCTAATGTGGAAGACAAAAGCAATGAGTTGCTAAATCAAGTAATAAAGAAAAACCAAGAGTTGATAAATACATTTGGTAAGAAAATTCAGTCATAGGGGGAATTTATGAACCAATTTGGTCAGACTCTACAAAGCCATGGGGCACAGATGAGGATGCTTGAGACGTCTATTATGCAGATGGCAACTGAAGTTGCAAGCTTGAAGAAGCTGACAC
This sequence comes from Alisma plantago-aquatica, assembly GCA_963693085.1. Classification (NCBI taxonomy): domain Eukaryota; kingdom Viridiplantae; phylum Streptophyta; class Magnoliopsida; order Alismatales; family Alismataceae; genus Alisma; species Alisma plantago-aquatica. The sequence goes on along the minus strand of OY856415.1, from coordinate 255,339,808 downwards.
AATAGGGTTTTCTAGGGAATACAAATGTTCCAGGTGGGAACCATCAAGCCAAGGCTATCTTGCTGAGGAGTGGAAAGAAAATTTTAAACTCTAAAGCCAATGAACCAAACACATCACAACTGGAAGCTACAGGTGAGGCCGTAGAGGAAGCCGAAGTCACAGAAACTACTGAGAACAGTGCAGAGATTGTTGCGGAGGAGCCCATTATTGAGAAAGATGCAGAGAAGAGAATACCATATGTGCCACCACATCAGAGAGCACAGATAGTCCCTGTTCCATATCCGAACAGACTTAAAGCAAAGAAGGTGGATCAACAATTTAAGAAGTTCTTGGACAGTTTTAGGAAATTATCTGTCAATATTCCACTGTTTGACGCAATTGAGCAGATCCCTTCTTAGGGTAAGTTTCTGAAGGACATTATCACTAAGAAGAGGAAGATTACAGATACGGAAGTGGTGGTTCTCAAGGAGCAGGTGAGCACATTCATTCTAGGGACATTACCACCTAAGAGACAGGATCTAGGGTGTTTCAATATCTCCTGCTACATTGGAAAAACAAAATTTGGAGAGGCTCTTTGTGACTCAGGAGCGAGCATAAATTTGATGCCTCTCTCAACTTTTAGAAAACTTGGTCTCAAGGAATCTAGGAGGAGCAATATGACCATCCAGCTTGCAGATAATTCAGTCGTAAGGCCTTACGGGATTTGCGAGGATGTTCTAGTCAAGGTGGATAGATTTGTTTTTCTGGAAGATTTCATGGTGATGGAGATGCAAGATGAGCAAGGGAACACGCTTCTTCTAGGAAGACCCTTCCAGGATACAACTGAAATGATTTTGGAAATGGGTATAGGCCGTGTAACCATGGGCATAGCTGATGACAGGTTTGAAATAAAAATGCCAACTAACCCAAAATCATCACAAGAGCAAGGACAGTGCAATAAAGTCAGACACTTTGATCACAATGTTTCCATTTGTCTAGGGAAACCCTTTCTCGACATGGTGCATGTCATGACCAAAATAGACAGGGGAACACTTGCTATGGATATCATGGAGCAAACTAAGGTAGTTTCTCTTGTTAAGTCAATGGGATATCCAAATGATGAAGATGAAGAAGTTTGTTTGTCTATTGAGGATAATGTTGTGGAGATCTCAATGCAAGAATCTTATCCTCAATTGCCTCTTGAAGCTTTCCTGTTCAATATTATGGATGACGAGATGAGGAGCACATCGCAACAAGACTACGTGAAGATGCTTCAAGTTTTACCCTACTACTATTCTAGGCGCTTTAAAGATTTGGGACCTCTGTCGCCCCCATTGCAGCCTTCTTTGGTGGATCCACTGGATTTGGAGCTAAAGTTGTTGCCCCCTCATTTGAAGTATGCATTCTTAGCCATGGATTCAAAGCTACCGGTCATTATCTCGACATATCTGAGTGCCACTGAAGAAGAACAATTGATGGTCATGTTGAAGAACCACCGTGGTGCTTTCGGGTGGTCAGTCTCCGACATCAAGGGGATCTTCCTACTCTATGCCAACACAAGATCCGACTTGTTGAAGGATCTAAACCTATGATTCATCCCCAATGCCGCCTCACCCTATCATGATGGAGGTTGTCAAGAAGGAGGTGATCAAGTTGCTTTCAGTGGAAATTATCTATGCCATCTCAGCCTCTATGTGGGTAAGCCCGACACAGGTACTCCCCAAAAGGGGGGGGGATTACGGTAACTACAAATTTGTTAAATGAGCCAGTCACCACCCGGTTGGTTATCGGGTGGCGGGTTTGCATATATTACCATAGAGTGAACACTGCAATACTAAAGGATCATTTTCCTTTACCCTTCATTGATCAGATTTTAGAGCGACTGGCTGGTCGCTCTCATTTTTGTTTTCTAGACAGATATTCCGGCTACAACCAAATTTCAATTGCACCTAAGGATCAAGAGAAATCTACTTTCACTTTTACTTACGGTACCTTTGCGTATCGCCGTATGCCTTTTGGACTGTGCAACGCACCAACCACTTTTCAACGCTATATGCTTGCCATTTTCTCTAACATGGTTGAACGTTGTTTAGAGGTGTTTATGGACAATTTTTTGGTCTACAGTGTGTCTTTTGATGAATATCTTTATAATCTTGATAAAGTTTTGTAGAGATGTGAGGACACTCATTTGGTCCTCAATTGGGAGAAATACCACATGATGGTTAGCGAGGGCATCGTGCTAGGACACAAGGTGTCTAGCAAGGGACTGGAGGTGGATCTAGTAAAAATCGAGGTTATTTCCAAATTGCCTCCACCAAACTCGATGAAGGGAGTTAGAAGTTTCCTTGGTCACGTAGGGTTTTATCGCCGATTTATTATGGAATTTTCCAAAATCTCTAAGCCACTATTTGAGTTGCTTGAGAAGGATGTGATTTTTGATTTTAATGGAAAATGTATGAACGCTTTTGAGATCCTTAAACAACGCTTGATTTCCGCACCGATCGTACAAACTCTGGATTGGAGTAAACCATTTGAGAAATTTAGGCAATACTTAGTGGGATCTAAAGTGGTGGTATGGACAGATCATGCTACAATAAAATATTTAATGGAAAAGAAAGAGGCGCAACCTAGACTCATTAGGTGGATACTTCTTTTACAAGAATTTGACATTGAGGTGAAGGATAAGGCGGGCATTGAAAATGTGGTTGTGGACCATTTGTCTCACCTTCAAAGGGTAGATGAGAAGCATACTAATATACCCATTACTAAGACTTTTCTAGATGAACATATTCTTTCCATTAAGTCCAAAGATCTGTGGTTTTCACACATAGTAAATTATCTTGCATGCAAAGAACTACCCGAGGATTGGAGTTATCAAGAGAAGTGGTTTTTCCATTCATTGAGATTTAATTTTTGGGATGACCCTATTCTTTTGAGATAGTGCAGGGATGGTGTTCTACGCAGGTGTGTGCTAGAGTTTGAGTATGACATCGTGCTCAACCATTGTCATACATTGCCCACTGACAGCCATCATGCTAGCTCGAGGATGGCTGCGAAGATGTTGGAGAGTGGCCTATATTGGCCCACACTTTTTAGAGATGCCTATGATTTTGTAAGAAAATGTGATTCATGTCAGCGGGAAGGTAATATCTCAAAAAGACAAGAAATGCCCCTAAATGTGTTTTAAGAGGTTGAAGTCTTTGACTTATGGGGTATATATTTCATGGGACCCTTTGTTTCCTCAAATTCCAATATGTATATTTTACTTAATGTTGATTATGTTTCAAAGTGGGTAGAAGTGATACCCACTAGGACTAATGATGCTGCAGTAGTATGCAGGTTTGTAAAGGAATACATCTTCTACAGGTTTGGGGTCCCCCGCATGATCATCAGTGATGGAGGCACAAATTTCACAAACAGGAAGTTCGTTACACTTTTGAGCAAGTATGGGGTAAAGCACAATGTGGGCACACCTATCATCTGCAGACATAGGGTCAAGTAGAAATTCCTAATAGGGAGATAAAGAAGACTCTGGAGCATATTGTCAACGCATCAAGGAAGAACTGGAGCATGCTCCTACCGGATGCACTTTGGGCGTATAAGATCACCTTTAAGACTCTTATAGGCACTATGCCATTTAGGTTGGCGTATGGGTGTGTGCCACTTTCCAGTGGAGCTAGAGCACAAGGCGCATTGGGCGCTAAGGAAGTTGAATGTGAACATGGATGATGTAGGGAAGTGAAGGTTGCTCGAGCTCAATGAGTTAGATTAGTTGAGAATGAATGCTTACGAGAGTTATCAGATTTATAAGGAACGGACGAAACAATTACATGATCGCCACATCCAAAGGAGGGTCTTCTCAAAAGGTGAGAGTGTCTTGCTATTCAATTTGCGGAAAAAGCTACATCCTGGGAAGTTGAAGTCCCGGTGGAGTGGACCATTTGTCATAGAGGAAGTGTGTCCACATGGAGCCATGATGGTGAGAGATGGTGAAAGGACGTTCTTGGTGAATGGCCAGCATCTTAAGCACTACTATGGAGAGGATTTCACAAAAAAGGTGCATGAGGTAAAACTCATTGCACTTGATGAAGAATGAGCATGTTTGCGTCTAGCCTAAGACGTAAAAGAAGGGCGCTTGTTGGGAGGCAACCCAACCTTGGTAGATTGCATGTTCATTTGCTTTATTTTTCAATTTCCTAAACAATTTTCATTAATTTTGTACTTAGTTTGTAAAAAGGATACCCTGATGCATTTGTTGAGTGTGTAGGACTAGAATGATGTCGATACCATCGATACATGTGTCACTGGTATCAATTTTGGAACAACGAAGTAGCTACGGCAATTTCATTTTGTTGATAGTATCGACGGCCTCTTCGATAGTATCGACATGTGAACAGAGCAAAAGAGGATCAAGACTGGAGAGGGTCAATAGCATCGACCAGTTCATCGATGGTAGCGAGATGTATGGAGATTTTCAGAATGGTTCTTCTCAGCAATGTCAATACTATCGACACCCTTATCAATTGTATCAACATGCCACCAGCGCGGATAGCAGCCCCCCACCTCATGAGGATGAAAGGTATACACAGGTGTCGATACTATCGACACCTTGTCGACGGTATCCACATGCCATGTCAGCGATCTGTGCGTCTTCATCGAGCGGTCCACAATGTCGATCTGTTGACAACATTGATGGTATCGACGCCCGTCCCTACCATCGACACTTTAGCGATCTAGACCCCATCCATCCAGCCATCGAGAGCCGTCGCTGGCAGCGAGCCACAAATTCTAGTAGTTTTTGATACTATCAACACTCTCTTCGATAGTATCGATGCACCGACAGTAGCGGCGGTCGACCCTTATAAAAAGGGATAAATTTCTTCAATCCAACTCACACATTCAAGTTCATATCTCCCATCTCCGAGCCCTAGCATCTCTGAGAACCCTAGAGCTATAGAATTCTTCACCGACGGTCATCTATGAGCATCTCCATCGACTTTGAGGATCTCCATCTTCTTCGATCTTCACCGACCATCTTCTCCGAGCTCCTTTATCAATCCCTTTCTCTTTCACCTATTGCCCTTTGCAACAATGGTGAGATCTGGTGCTTCATCATCCAGGGTTGCCCCACCTGCCCTACCTACCCCACAACAAGGATTAGTTCCTCACTCGAGGCTAGTCCACCCCTCACCGGAGATCAAGAAGGTGTAAGAAGAGATGTGGAAGCGCTCAATCGAGCCTACCCGATATGGATACCAACAAATAATCAAGGACCTGGGATTCAAGGCCAACATGGCCTATGTGCTTCAGGGGCAATTGTGCGAGTCCCCAATGTTATATCATGACCACGCCGAAGGTCATCCATTTTTTAGCGGGTGGCCAACTTACAAGGAGATTGTCATAGAGTTTATGGAATCTCTAGATATCTGTGTCATTCCCAACGAGCTAGAATTGGCACGGATAGAATGGAAAGAGGGGAGAGTTTCTTTCCGCCTCTACAACAAGGATTACAAAATGACTCTTCGTGAGTTCAATGCAATTTATGGGTGGTCACATAGCAACCTACGCCAGCCATCACAAATGGAAGACTATGACGCCATGTATTCGACATTAGTCACTATACCAGAAGGTTATTCGATCAGCTGGCACCATTCCTCTATAGATGATTTTGAGCATCCATTTGTCAGGGTCCTACACCGAATTTTATCCAACACATTCTTTGCAAGATCTAGACTGTCACAAAGAAAATTTCAAGAAATGGATCTTTTCTTCCTCTACAATCTTCTAGAGAGGAAATGTATCAACTTTGGAGCTTTCTTCCTCACACACGTCATGGCGGTGAAGAGGAACACTTCTTGCAGGGCCCCAATCTACTTCGGGGGCCTTATCACTCCAACCGCCATGCACCTTGTCCTGGATCTGTCTGGGCTACCAAAGTTGGAATGCAAGAATATGCTCAATCTGAGCCACTTTGTAAATGTGGGCCCCATCAAAGTCCGCCCCGACACCGTCTACACCACTTGCCTTTTGGGAGGTGTTTTTCAAAGGAGGGAACTACCTGACCCTACATTCAACCTCCATCCTGGCCAAGATTACAGGTGGCTCATCATTGATATTGATCAAGATGAAGAAGAACATCAAGCTGAAGAAGTAGAAGTACCAGAAGGTGACAATGATGAAGAAGAGGAGGAGGAAGCTACCATTCCTCTTCAATGACGAGTTGCTCCACAAAAGTGACCATGACACTTTGGAGCCTCGTCTTCTTCCCATCTGCCACCACCACATCCCTATCAAGGTGGATAGGGTGTCTATTCGATGCAGGGCATGTACACCATGCTCCAGGGCATTCAGCAGACACAACACCAGCATACTGCGTCTTTTGTAGGTATTCAGGAGACGACAAACATGCTGTATGAGAATCAGCAGGCCATCCACGAGAACGAGTGCCTCCTCCTTGCCAACCAAGAAAACATCCACAACAAGTTGCATAGGATGGAGATGAAGCAACATCTGTTTTATGATCATTATTAGAGCCAGAATTACTTTGGAGGATACCCAAAACCACAACTGATGCCCCCATCTGACATGTCGTTCCAGGGGCATTATCCTACTTGGGATCCCAGTGGCCACCAGTACCCGCCACACCCACCACCAGAGAAGTAGATGGGTATCACTGTTCCACCTCTTAAGTATGGATTTTGACTATAAGGCCATAGTTGAATTCAAGCTTAGGGGGGTGCTGGAACAACATCTATCTAGTTTTTATTTTATTTTATTTCATTTTTTGTTTTGCTTTTGCATTTTTTTTCATCTTTTGTTATCTTAGCTTTCTTAATTTCTAGATTTACTATTTTCTAGGATCCACTATCTATCTAGTGTAATCAGTCGAGTCTAATGTAATTTCATGTCATCTCAATGTTTTCATTTGGGGGTTTGTGAGAAAATGAATTTAAATGAAAAATATTTAAGAAATTGTAAGCTTGTCTTGTGAGAACTTAAGGACATCACTTATGGAACTCATTGGGTAGGTCAACTTTAAAACATATGAACATGATTGTATATCCTTATGGTTCATGTTAAGAGGATTGTTATGGATGTTGAGACTAAACTGACCAAACATTAACATAACTTTGATTTGAAGTGAGAGAGAGAAATCCTTTGATTAATTGGTACACAAGTCAGTAAGGAGGGACATATAATTCTTTCTGAAGGCTCTGTCAATTAGTCTTGTGATATGATCCACTGCAATTTCATTTCCACTCCACCATAAGAACTGGAAGAACATTATTGTCTTTCACTCTTTGATTGCATCCCATGTAGATAGGTCTTGCATTACAATTTTTCTCACATATTTTTGCATGAAATGAAAAAAATATAGAGTAGTATACATGCACTTCATCCTTAGGTGCATGTCATAGTAGTTTCATAATTGTCATTATGTATTTGCATTCATAGCTTTTGAGCATATAACACATCATGTGTCTTATTTTCTTCTGAAACCATTAAAGGTGGTGAACCTTTTCCATACCCTTCGAATAGAATGCGTCAAATGTACAAGTTATGTAATAAGAAGGGAGCCTGGAAAATAATCCATTGTCATTTTTGAAAATGAGGGCTTGAGAAAAAAAAGTGAAAAAATAAGATTGAAAAGTAAGTATGAATAAGAGGGAGAAAGGAACATGTTCTCACCTGCATATCAAGAGGAATAAGCACATGGTGTAGCTTTCTTAGATATTCCATCTCACGTTGAGACGGAATGATAGTGCATGCGCCATTCCACAAAAAATTTAGCATTAGACATTTTCATTTGCATTCACATCATGTTAGGTCATTCATTTTTGTTTTTTCATGATCGACTGTATTGTGCTTCCATTTCTTCCACGACCACCAATTCCATCCACTCGTTGCTCTAAGTGGTAGGCCACCCATGATTTTCTCCCCATTCATGTACATCAGGAGAGCTGCTTCCATATAGATGGTAGTTAGAGAAAATGAGCAACGTAGATAGGATATTTGTAATCTGCCTCCCGATAACCCCCAATTAAGGGAGACCCGAAGGTTAGAGCCGTTATTCAATTAACAGGATCAAAGGTTTGACAATTAATCAATAATAATTATGAAATTCTACTAACTAACTAACTGGAATTTGGTATAAAATTAAAACTTTACTTACCTTTGAAAACTTTGGAAATATATCTATCCAGAGCTTGAATTATTCTATCTAATCCTCCTTGCACTTTATTTCATATTTCTACAATGTGTCACTTTACTGTTTGTTCCTTCAATTGTTGTTCCTAAAACGCCAACAAACAAAATGTCAGTTAGTATATCGAAATTAACTGGTATGTGGGAACAACCAAAAACTTGCAAATATGTCTAATTGTGGTGAAGGAAAAACCCTAGGATCTCGAGCGATCAGGTGTGAGGTCGTCGGTTATCGGCGGCGGCGCCAGCGCTCACCTCCGGTTAGGCATCCTACCTGTTGAGGTCCACCTACAAACACTTCACTGCATCGGTCCAAGGTAGCCTGCGACGTGAATCGGTGCTATCGGGCATGCATCATGGCCCCATCAGAATTTTACAAGGTCGCCGGGCGCAAGGCGCCATCAGAGCTCACAGAAACGCATTCGCGTTTGGATCGGTTGAAGCAGACGTGGTGATCCCTGACATCCACCGGATTTTCGATCAACCCGCACATCCGATGGACGAGGTCCTTGATCGCGGAGAGACGATGATGGAACCATCGGTCGATGATGAGCAACATGGACGAAGGATTACGCGGGACAACCGAGATCGTAGCACATGGAAGGCTCCCCTATATGGAATCCCGCATGACGCTTGCTTCAGGTGCATGAAGCGGGGACATTGGCAATCTCAATGTTCGACACCCATGGTCTGCTATGTGTGCTGCACACCTGGGCACATACCCAGGCGATGCCACAATAGACCTAGACCTGTGATGCCACCTGATCTGAACAACAGAATGATCTTCCCGAGTCTTCCGGTTGGAAACCTGGCGAGGGGTGCCCCTTAGCACATACCAAAGAGGCTGTCTGTAGAGCTTGCCTCCGATGTTTACGAAATGAACAAGAGAGTTGATTCACTCCGTTGTGCCATAGGGATCACATGGCCGAGGGGGATCGCTTGGGAAGACCTCAGAAAACATCTCAGATCTTATTGGGATAACGCTGTTGACATCTACAGGTTCTCGAACAGGAAAGCAGTTGCTTTCTTTGCATCCGAGGAAGAAGCTATGACGGAGATTGGCAAAGGCAGCATAACCTATGGTGAGAAGCACATTCACATATCCTCCATGAATGACGACGAAGCGGCATCATGAAAGGAAGCGATTTGGTTCTGGATTACTAACATGCCAATTGCTTACAGAGATAGAGGATCCTTTGAAAGCATCACTAGTTCTTTCGGCAAGCTATTATTCATTTCATGCTGGCAGCGTGCACATGATGATCTATCTGGCTTTCTCATCCTGGTTGAAGCTTTCTCGGAGGATATACCGCAGTACATATCACTTACCCACACAGATCGGAGGTCAGATGTCAAGTTGCACGTTGTTGCCAGAGCTCCACTGGGGGAGAAAGTGTTTACTATCACGGAGGTAGGTCGAGAACTAGAGAAGCCACCTGAGGCGATGGATTTCAGGACAAATAAGTGATTTGCAAGGGTGGACCAAGGAACACCTTCTTCTCTAGTGCCTGAACCTATTACTCAAGCCACGGTTCAGGTGCGCAGTACAGTGCACCTCGTAGAAAATGACAGAATCATAGATGAGGAGTATGGAGAAAACACTAGGCCATCTGACAGAATGGTGCTTAATGAGGAGGGGGTCAGATCGTGCCTACCACATCACCGTCTGGAGGACTTCATATCCTTCACGAGTACGAGACTCGAACCATCTGGACGCTGATGGAGAAATGCAAGCAGATCGAACCGGAACCGAGACAGAAGCAGCTCCAGGATGCAGTTCACACGTCAACGCCCTTTGTTTCATCATGATGAGAGATGGTTTTCTGAAGGAGATGATGCGCTCTGGGATGAAGGATATGATGACACAAGCGAGGGTTCTCCACCGCGGAGGCAGAGTCAATAGTTTCTGTCACGCGTTTCTGAGGCCATGTGGTTTTTTATTTCTGTTATGAATCGACAAAAACACATGTTTTGGAACATTCGAGGAGCTACGAACAGTAGAACCAGAAGTGTCTTGGCCAGATTATGCAACTTGCACAAACCTATCATAGTTGGGATTTTTTAGCCCTTCCTCCACGCTTTTCGCACCGATGAATTGGTCGACATAGTCAAGCTATATTGGGTCTGTGATAATAGCGATGATGATGGCAAAGTGTGGGTATTTTGTGACTCCGCACTGAGCCCAACAGTGTTCAGGCAGACGATGTACCGAGGCTTCCGGCGAGAACTTCTTCATCACCGCAGTCTACGCCAGTTGTGAGATCACAGAACACAGAAGCTTATGGGAGTCTCTTTTATCCATGGCCCATGAAGTGGGGGAGCACAGATGACAAATTTTTGGCGACTTCAACGTTGTTAGAAATGTTGAGGAGAAGCGCGGAGGTACCACACCTGATTTCCAAGCCATGTTAGACTTCAACAACCTCATAGCTGACATCGACCTTCGGGAGGTTGGTTTCGATGGGAGCAAGTATACGTGGGTGAACAAACAATTGCACACTCCCACAATTTGGGAACGTCTAGATAGAGTTCTCATCAATGGCAATTGGGTTCAAGATCTACCCAGCACTAGAGTCACACACCTTACCAGGTATAGGGTGTCTGACCATTGCCCGCTGCTGGTCCGAGTTGGTGATGTGCGGATCAATAGGACCCATCCTCCCTTTTCCTTCCAGGCGATTTGGCTGGACCACCCCGATTTCATGAACATTATCAGGAACGCGTGGAGCTTACCTTGTGCTGGCCAACCTTCATACGTTTTGTTTACCAAGCTTAAGTAGGTCAAGCAAGCTTTAAAGACCTGGAGTAGAGACACGTTTGGGATTATCTCGCAGCGCAAGAAAGACCTTGAGGACATCATTAACGTTACCCAGATTGAATTCGACGAGAATCCATTGCCACTGAATGAAGCTTCGCTTATACAAGCAGAGAGTGAGCTGCAGGAGATTCTAGATTTGGAGGAGGCCTTATGGAAAGAGAAATCCAGGGTGTCTTGGCTTGATGATGGTGATAGGAACACCGCGTTCTATCACGTCGTGGTGAAGATTAAGAGACGGAAAAGGATACCTCCGATGATTGTCCTCCCAGACAACATGGTGATTGAGAAGCCCCTAGAGATGGTGCGTGTTGCTGCCAATTATTTAGAAAATCTATTTTTACCTCCAAGTGGCACCGACGATGAACTTCTGACTGAGTTCCTTGATGATATTCCCACAAAGTTAGATTCGGATGATAATATCATTTTGTCCTCTACTCCCTCCGAACAAGAGATTGTCTCGTCCATAAAGGAGATGAATTCTTCATCTGCGCCCGAACCTGATGGAGTCACTGTCAAGTTCTTTCTTGCTGCATGGGACATAGTGAAAGTGGATTTCCTGGAAGTTGCAAGAGATTTCTTCAAGAACAGATTATCTCACAAGAGCTTGATGTGTTGCCGGATTGTCTTGCTGTCCAAGGTTGATCAACCGACCAATTTAGCATATGACTTTAGACCCGTCTCTATTGAGAACGTGACTCTTAGGATTCTTGCCAGTATCATCAGCCATAGATTGAGATCCTTAATATCTAAGGTTGTCTCTGACGCACAAGGCACCTATGTCCCTGGAAGGGACATCGTGCATCACATTAGGCTTACCAAAGAGCTTGCACATGACCTCAAACAAGGGGACAACTACCACAACGTGATTCTCAAGTATGATATGCAGAAAGCCTACGATCGTGTTGATTGGGAGGTTTTGCGAAAGATAATGAGCAAGTTTGGATTCCTTCCTGAAGTTATCAACCTGTGTCTTAAACCTTTCGTAGGGACATGGGCTAGCGTCACTTTAGGGGATCATTCAGTAGGTTTTTTTTAAGATATACAAGGGGCTCAAACAGGGAAATCCTCTTTCTCCTTTCCTTTTTATCATTTTCGAAGAGATCATTGCCAACAAGATGCACTGGGCGGTCAGTACAGGCAACATTAGCCGATTTAGCACTAGAGGGCATGGTGCAGCCCCATCTATTTTGCTTTATGATGATGATATCATAATCTTCTTCAATGTTGATCCTGCATCCATCGCCTTTGTCAATTGTATCATGCATCATTACTAGCTAGCGACCGGGAAATACGTGAACAGATCAAAATCTTGCTGCCTCACTACAGGGATTGCACAAGCAATGATGAAGGACATGAATGAGTCTCTTAACATTCGAAATGCGGAAGGAGGCATCTCTTACCTTGGCATTCCTATAGTATATGGCAGAACTAAATTAGCGAACTTTGAATACCTTGTCGAGAAGATGAATCGCAAGATCGCCGGATGGAAAGCGAAGCTCCTTTCTTTTGCTGGGTGCAAGCTTCTGATCAAGCATGTCATGTCATCTATATCCCTATACACAGCCACAGCTGTAGGTATTCCAGTTGGCATTAGTAATTGCATTGAGGCGTTGATGTCGCGGTTTCTTTAGGCTGACCGTAAAAACAATCGTCGCAAATCTTGAGTGTCATGGAAAGACGTAGCCTCCCCTATCTCCCTTGGAGGCCTCGGTTTTGACTCCATTGTGTGCACGGCGAGATCTTACATATACAAAGCCTATTGGGAAATCATTAATGGAAGCTCCATGTGGGCAATCTTCTGCAAGGATAAGTACGGGAGCACATATTGTCATAGATCTGAGTGTTATCCACCATATCTAAAGCTCGGGGCCACAACTTCGCCTTTTTAGAAACAAGTATGGTGAACATTCCCTTTGTTCTCACATCACTGTAGATGGTCGATTGGATCCGGAGACATTTTGCTATGGAACTCTAAGTGGTGTAGCTCGCTTCTCACTGAGTTTGCTATCACAGCGAATGATAGGCACCTTGATTTCAGAGTCAGGGATTTCTAGATCGAAGACCATGGGTGGGACTGGGATGCATTGTCACACATTCTTCATCATGATGACATCCAGTGCATTGTTGACTCTCATGCTGCCATCACGGGCGACGCGGACAAGCTGGTTTGGTGACCTGCGTAGGATGGGTCATTCTCCATTAAATCCATAAAGAATGCAATCATCTATCCTCAGATAGAGAGTGACAGACCCTGGTTGGTGAAGCTGTGGAAGATGGGAAATCCCAAAGCTAGTGTCGTTCTGTGGAAGATAGTGCATTGTGCACTTCCAACTGATGAAAACATATGAAGATGTCAGATTCCTATCATCTCCCGATGTTCATGTTGTGAGTCACCATCGTGCGAGACCTTGCAACACCTGTTTTTGGATAGTCAGCTTGCTCTTTTTTTCTGGGATAAGTTTAGTGCTATTACCAGCTACTCCAAGCCTGAATCACTTGAGCAGATTATGATCATTTGTGGCAACTCTCAGGCTTCTAATTCTCCGAGGAAATGGATAGCAGGTGAACTATGTGCCCATATAGCGTGGACTATATGGCGCATCAGATGCACTGCCAAGATGGAAGGCAAGGCTTTGGAATGGCCCTTGCAATGGAATTTTATTTCTTCTTGTCTGAACTGGCTGATATCGAAGAAGACCTTCATCAAGATAGAGGACATGATGTTTCACATGAAACTCAAGCTACATAATATTCACGATCCACGGATCAATCTCAAGTGCATTTAGATCGAGAAATGGCGGCCCCCGGATGTGGACAATCTGAAGCTTAATCTGACTATTGGTCGAGCAGCTGACCAGATGGGTGTCGTTAGAAGATGGGCAGCCAGAGTTGTCCGCAACTCCCATTCTCACGTTAGATTAGCTTTTCGGGTTTGGCTTCGGGAAGATGACTACACCATTGCTTACATTCTTGCTTGCACCGTTGCCCTCAAGATTGCTGAAGAAAAAAACCTCCGCATCGCCATCATTGAGATTGATGATCCTTATGTGCATGACATCCTGTGGGGTAACTCTAAGGAACCATGGAAAGCAACCCCGTTCACAAGGGAGATTCGAGTGGTTCTCAATGATGAAGCCATCATAGCATCATAGGTTATATCATACCTAAGCCAGCCAATGCAGTTGCAAGAGCATTAGGTGTAAGGGGATCCACTCTCAATGACACTTTTATTTGTACTGAACATATGTTGCTACCCATGTATGTGCGAGGTCTCATCATCATGGATAGACATAGTGTTCCATACATTTTCTTCAGAAGGACAACTGCTGGGTGATATGGATCTTGGATGATCTTTTGGCGTCATCGAGTCTCGCGCAGCGTTGAGGTCTTTTTCTGGTTTTGTTGCGTCTTCGTTGGGCATGATGGGGGCATTATCCGCGACTTTATAAGCATGATTTGTAATTGATTTTTGATTAGCCCACAAAGAGGAGAGTGGGATGAATAGAAGATCTCCTGGCTTAATTAAAAAAAATGACAATCAAATTATTTAACAAGCCACTTTACATTTTCAATGTGTCATTCTCCATCGCTTTTGCCGTAACCCTGGCATACCCCTCTAGGGTTTCTCTTTTGCCATTGACTTAAGGCCACCTTCTCAATCCCGAGCTTGGTGCCTGTGAGTCACCTTTCACGGTGCTCCATAGTCATGCATCATAGACCACCTTCTCATTCTCGAGCTTTGTGTCTGGGAGTCACATCTCACGATGCTCATGGGTCTACCCTCTTGGGCCTGACCTTTATGGCATCTTCCATCAGTGTGGCATGTAGGTGCAAGAATTCACATGTATATATAACTGTGATAGCCATAGTGAGTTTATAATTGCAGTATGAACATCCAAACTGTTTAGATTGCATTCAATGCGAGGAAACATTTGGAAAACCCTCAGGAAACTAATACGATTAATCATAATTAACCACATACCTATCAAGCTGATGTGAGATAGAAATAATCCAATCAACAATAGGCAAGCAAGCATTCAATAAGATCCTGAAACAATTATACAATTCCCTTTTATTACTCATGTCATCCAAATCTATTAAATCTAGCTCGCTTCCTAGGGTTTCTAGTCCACTTTTAGGGTTTCCATTGCAATTAGGGTTTCCCTTCATCTTTTACTATTTCAAACCCTAATTTAATGCAATTTATCACCAACCCTAATTATTTCAACATCTAATCCTCAGTTTTGGATTAAAGGCACATTTAACCATTAAATAAGTCCATTAAGCCTCTTTTACATTAAATCTACCATTTTTATCCTTTTAATCCATGGCAAGATCATTATACACATTTATCATCAATTCATAGTTCATCATGGTCCAATTCACATCTGAACTCGATTTGCCATTAATTCCACCTTTTATTCATGAGAAAACCCTAATTATTTTATTTAGGGTATTTATCCACAAATTAGGAACTTTAATGCTCGAAATAGCTTATAACCCTGAAAACTCAGTTCTATACATGAAATCAAATAATTAAAGCCATTAGTAGTCCTAATTACCAACATTAGGGTTTCAAGGCCCATTAAAGTATATACATGCGCATGAAACTCTAAATTAACTAATTATATGCAAAGTTCTTTCTTTTTGTCCCTAATGTTCCTTTTTATCATTAACAGGCTAATATCAACTTTAATCATTCATTAAACCCTATTAAATAAATTAATCAACTCAAAATAGGGTTCTTTAAGCATTAATACATTAAAGTTGATAAATTACACTACTTTTCGAATTGCAAGAGGAATCAGGCTTCAATTATATTTTTATTGGATTCCCCTCATTTTTCTGAGCAACTTTCATAATTTATGCGTGCTAATCCGAGCTACGAATCATTAGTTATGAATTTAGCAAAAACACTTACTTTGGGCCAATGGGGGGCTTCCACGTAGGCGTCTCCCATTCAACGTGGCTCATTGCTTTCAAAAAAAAATCGAAATGACAATCGTGCCCCTGGTTAAGTTGGCCGACTCTTTAGCCTGTGAAGGGCATAATGGTCCAACGCGCTTTAGGTTGTCTTCAACCTCGAGATGGTTATCTTGGCGTCGAACTGTAGCAAGTTGTAGCTACTCCTCTCCACCCCTGACCTCGGCGGCCATCGGGAATGCTTCCCCTGCCTCCGCCACACCTTGGTGTACATGGGGAACCCTCATTTCATGGCTAGGGTGGTTGTTCTTGAGTATGCCAAGTCTGTGACCTGCTGTGAGTTGCAGACCTTCGGCCACAAGCTGCGCAAGGACGGAAGCACAGAGAGGATAACCAAACCTTCTAGGGTTATCTCAGGAGCTTTGCGCCTCCTTCGAGACCCACCGCCGCTCCTCGGGCCCATGGAAACGATCACCCTCATGGCTAGGGTTTGCGGATAAAAACAAGAATAAGGAGAGAGGAAAGGGTGCATGGAATCACCTTGGTTTCGACCCTGGTCTCTACCCCTTTATATAGGGGTGATAAATGAAGCCCTAGGTTGTCTTATCTACGACTCAAAGAGTCCTTTTCCAACTATGAAACCAATTCCTTCAATGAGAAGTAATCTTCTCCCTCATCCCTATCTTTTTGACTTTCTTTATTACTTGGATATTTAGGAATATGAAAATTCCTTCCCTTATTCTCTTTATTCTTTGCTTTTAATCCATTGATCACAAAATCCTATTCTCCTTTATTAGAAAATACTTTCTTTTTAGCAATACCACACAATCCATTAATAATGTATTACATTATTCTCTTATTTTCTTTTATAGGTATTTTATCTTTCCTCTTTATTCATTGGGACTCCTTGGATCCCAAGAAACTCTAATAATTCGAAATCCCTTTTTAAGGAATACTCATTATCCTTAAATGCATCAATATGCATTATTTCACATTATCTTGTTTATTTCTCATTAAAATATCTCTTTTTGAGGATTTCTCTTTATTTCTCTTTTATTTTCCTCAATGGCATTCCTTTCAACATTAGGAATCCTTGGGATATGAAATTCCACCAAGGATTACTCAATTATACCTCTTTTCACTTATTTTCCACATTTCATCAATATTTTCAATTTCTTTCTTAATAAATAAATACTTAATTTATCTTTTCTTTTCTTATTGCACTCTTTATGCAACTTTGGACTCCTTGGAACCCAAGGAACCCAAGAGGCACGAAATCCCTCTTTAGATTTGCCTTATAGAGGTTTCCACATTTTTCTTTTCTCAAATATTCAATTATTCATTTACTAATTGAATTTTCTTGTTATTTGGGCCCAATAGCCAATAAAACCCACAACACAATCATCAAGGCTGTTGTAAACGAAATCCACTTATTCCAAACAAATTATATCATTTGTTGTTCAAATATCTTTAATATGAGAAATTACATTTATCACCAAATGAACCCAAAAATGGGGTTGTAACATCCTTCCCCTATTATAGGAATTTTGCCCTCAAAATTCCACCAAGCAAACAAACAATTCAGGATAAGCCTTTCATATGTCCATCATGGCTCCCATGTGGCCTTACCCTTTCCATGGTGCTTCCCAAGAACCTTCATTATCTCATATTCTTCCATCTGAGTTCTTTCTTACCTTGGTATATCATACCCTCATAGGTGACTCAGGACATTTCAGCCTCTCAAAAGCTGAATAGGTCCAGGGCTCTGCACATGGCTTGGGTACCTCACATAGTGCTCTAGATCGGACTCACATGACACATCATGTTATCCTGAGGGGCAAGGCTAAACACAACCATCTCCACCAATCCATCTCAAATGGACCCATCTATCGGGGACTCAGCTTTCTCAGTTGTATCTTAGAGGGGTCGAATTTTCACATCACATATTCTCCCACAGTGAATTGCATGTCAGTTTGCTTTGCATCAGCTCGTGACTCATGTCACCACTGGGCTTTGTCTCAGCCATTGCACGATCAAAGTGACTTCATTTGCATACATTGTGGTTCTTTTCTGACCTTCGCGAGGCCTCCTTCACCAACATCATCTTAATGAAGTGGTGACCGACACAACCTCCCTATTAAACTTCTTTCATCCTGATAATGGTTATGGTGGTTAACATCACATCTTACGAACTATCTCTTTGTATCACCCTGAATGAGCACACATGCTCTCATCAGACCCTCTAGTCTGGATCATACTAACCATGCCTGTGGGGTGTTAAACTATACTAACATCGAGTTCTTCAGGCATCTACTTCCACCTCATGTGAGTGAACCTTTAGGTCATACTCAAGAACTTTTGAACTCGCATCATGGTGTAGTTGAACCATCTCTCTCTCTTAAGTAGTCCAACCAAATCTGTCCCTTGACATCATTCTTTGTTTCTCATGTCATCTAGGTAAGGTGATCTACCATAACCCACATTGTATCTTGACCTTTCTTGTCTAGGGGAGACTTACCACAACATACAAAGTGGTGAACTCCCCTTCCTTCTTAGGGATTCTTTATCCTCTACGTCAAAGCACTGGGTTAGTGGTGTTCATGCTTCACCCACTATCATGCATGGCAACATACTACCTGCAATTCATCTTAAGCACCCAAAGTGCTACTGTCACTTACTATCTTTGTAGTATCACGTTGTATGGTGATCTTAATACCATGATCTCATGTGTCACGATTCCTCGGGATTGATGCCTCAGAAACCCTAAACCACTATCATCAGGGTTTTATTACCTTCCTATACAAAGAAGTGTATCCAAGGTTCTATCACCATCCTTTCACTACATAAAGGTCTAAACTGGCTAACCAAACAACCATTAACTTGTTCAACATATCTTGTTACATCCAAGTGTTAGCCAAAACACATCTTATTTCCAAACTTAGGGTTAGCCAAACAACCTCAACTTCTTCTAGCCTCTAGCTAAACTAGGCAGCTAGATCTCAACTAGAGCATTCATTACCACTTCTTATCCTTAGGTGTTAGGTAATGTTGAAGACATACACCTCCATGTATTCCACTTATCATCTCATCTCAAACTCCGAGTCTATCTTCATCAGAACACTCTGAATCCTCTTGATTATCAAACTCAACCCTGTATTACCTACAAATTTCACACAGCTCATGATAAAACCTCCTCACAAGATGATTTCCTTAATACTCTTAGTGTTTGTAAACCATCCATGTATCATTCATTCCACAAAGGTATGTTATCATCTCTATCCTCATACCTTATAGAAATGTTCCAACTCACATCATCTTTTATCCTTGGTGTACAACATGCGTATTGTCCCATCTCTACCTCCCATAACGAGAGGAAATAAGCATTTGGCGGCCGTCCAAACATAAAGTTCTTCCTGTTCTAAGAGTAGAGATGATACATCCCACATTGCCTGTACACCTTCAAATCTAAGTTGAAACGTGAAACTTATGTCTCTACTTCACAATCATCTTGTTATCACAGATTACTTCCATGGAAAACTGGTCTGAAACCTATTTGCATCACCACACAATCCTTGGTCATCTCCTCTAGGTCTATAGGGTGCCGACACTTTTGGGGTCATCCCTCTTCCCTCATGCATCCAGAGAGTGCCCTACTCATCTGCCCTTTGGGTCCCATGAGTTCATGAAGGTGATTAATCTCCTAACCCATGGTCCTCAGACAATGATAGTTGTTACCTCCCGACTCCATAGTCATGTGCAACTAGGGAATTAGGCAACTCCTACTTCCATCGGTCTTATCCCTACCCGACCGTAGGATAGACTTAGGATTCTCTTATAGTACATGTTCAACTTAGAACCTTACCGAAGCATTCATCATCTCTCTTTCTGCATTCATGGGCTGACTTTCATCCTTTCACAGGGATCATGGCGACCTTCCTGCCTTGGTCAGGCCCCATACCGGTTACCTCCATGGTAACACATTCACATGCACTTAGAGATGGTTAACTATGGGTCTACATGTTCATTCTCATACCATGTACTTTTCACTTAGCTTCTCAAGATCCTATGAAACCTCTTTAGGTTACCTCAAAACCAACAAAACTGGTATACCCTCTACAAGAGGGTCCCTCTCCCAGGATGGGAGGAAACTACCACTCTTGACAACAAGGTCACAACCGTCCTTAGGGTTTACCTTCACATGGGCATGCCTAACCCAACAACTACTAAAGAACAAGCATACCACCTATTAAACCATGCTAGGTCGTACTTGTTCTCTTTCCTCAACATTGGATCAACTTAGTTGTGAGGGGTTCATCAAACATACCCTTAAATTAAGGGGTTTCCTCTACCTCTACACATGAGGAGTATCATGCTCGAAACTATAGAGACTCAAATCTCATCATGAGCATCAGATACCCTGCTTCCCCTCTTAGGCCTAGGAACCCTAGGTTCACCTTCGGGTGTCCAACTGCATGCTGAATCTCTTAGCCACAAATCAAGCATGTCCAAGATATGTCATGTACTTCCATGATCCTTTTATTTAAGCAGCACCTCAGAGTTGTATAAGGCATGACATCCTGCTACTAAACCTCTCCAAGTCTAAGAAACTCTTCTTCCTATCTCAGGAGGTAAACACCTATACCATAGGCACAGAGGTACCAGCAGACTCATCCTCTCTCTAGGTTTGGTTCCTCTCATGGCATCCAAGACATCATCAGCCTCCAAGGGTCAAGCATACGGAAACCGCTATCATCCACCTAGGTCACATCATCCTCAACTCCCACTGTTCCTCAAATTCTGGGGTTTAGGCTTCCAACCTTCTTGCCTGGGGTCTGCGGTCTCTCTAGAGATAATCCTACAACCAACCTCTCTATAAGAAATCCTCAAAAAGGAGATATTTTAATAAAAAATAAATACAATATGAGAAATTGACTTTTAAAAGAAGATAAAGGCAAATCAATATTCCCCAATGTGGGAATCCGTGCCTTGGGTTTTCTTGAGGTCCAAGGGACCCAAAATAACGAGATAATTGCAAAATGGAAAGAGAAAATAGCAAATTTGCAAAATAAAAAGATAATGAGATACATTATTAGTGAATTTTTGATATTGATAAAAAGAAAGTATCTTCCTATTAAATGAAAATAGAATTCGTGCCTTTGGAATAAAGGGCAAGTAAATAAAAGAATAAAAGAAGTTATTTTCGAATTCCTAATGTCTAAAGAATAAAGAAGACTAAGGAAATAAGAGAGAGAGAGAAACTAACGTATTAATGAAGGAAATATATATTCCTATTAGGAAAAGGTTTTGCTAATGCATAGATGAGGGTTGTAGGGCATGTATACTCTTCCCTATATAAGGGGAAGAGCCCTTGGCCGAGTTGAAGTGAGTTTCAACCAACCGTTATCTCTCCTTCTTCATCTTTTACATCCGAAACCCTAAAACGTGGGTGGTGTCTTCTCAGGAGCAATGGAGGCATGCGGGGTCATCCCAAGGAGATCCTGAGGTACCTCGAGGACCGGTGAAGGATCAGCTAATGATCTTGAACGCCGGGCTTCACCCAAACGTCGGCGGCGCACCTGCAGCGCGGCTGCAGCCTGGACGCGGGACGTGAGGTTACAAAAGCTGTCACTCGCTATTTCGGCCATAGTTGGAAAAGCATCGCGTGCGCCAGGGTTGGGCGGAGGCAATGGAACCCTCCCCGGTGGCCGAGGAGGTCAGGAAGAAGGAGGAGGCGTCGCTCCCACGGCCGCTAGGGCGGCAGCATGCTGCTGCCCGAGGTTGAAGAAAGAAAGATAGGCGTTGGACGGTTATGCCCTCCGTGCGCTAAGGAGCCGGCCGCTCAAGTGAGAGGCATATGAGTAATTCGGTTATGTTCCAAATCGCGGGCCGCTTCGTTGCATGGGAGCGCATACGTGGCGCCATCTGATTGGTCCAAAAGTAAGTTTTTTTACAAATTCATAACTAATGAACCGTAGCTCCGATCAAGACAAATTATATATGTATTTTGATCAGAAAAATGCAAGGAACCCATTAAAAATAGTTTTGTAGCCTGAGTCTGATTATAGTTTGAAAAGTAGTGTAATTTATCAACTTTAACATAATGATGATTAAAGAAACCCTACTTTGATATGATTAAAGTGATTAATAGGGTTTAATGGATCAGTAGAGTTGATATTAACCTGTTAAATGCAAAAAGATACATTATGTTCAAAAATGAAGAACTTTGCACGTGATTAGTTTAATTTGGAGTTTATATGCATAAATATGCTTGAAATGTGAAAAGTACATAAAGTTATCATCTTTAATGTTTTAATTAATGAAAAACCCTTAGATTTGATGATAGATGGTTTTAATGTTGTTTAATGGATAATTTAAGCCAATATTAACTTGTTGTTGATAAACGAGGAAAATAGGATTTAACAATATGATCTTTTTATATAATTGGCTTAATTTGGGGTATCGTGCATGATTAGGCACTTATGAGCATAAAAACCCTAATTTTAGTGAATATGTCTTTTAAATGTTCTAATTGTTCAAATGTATAAACAAATAGGGATATGATGATCCTAAGTCAATCTGGGTATAAAAGACTATTAAATGAATATTTGAGCAATTAGGGTTTATATGAGTAGAAAAGAGTATTTTAGGGTTTGTTAACCTAAAAGAGATAAAGTTCAAGAAAGTGATCTAAGAAACCCTAATGAAACCCTAAAATGGACACAAAACCCTAGAAAGTGAATCCAAGTAAAAAGAGTAGATTCTTGATGAAGTGTGTAACAGTAGAGTACATATTTGTTTTCAGGAATTATGTGATGATTGAATTACTTTCTTGGATCTGTTGATTGGCTTGATTGTATATACATGAAGTATATGTTCAATAATCTGTATGACTCATCAAATCAGGTATGTGGTTACACTTATGACTATACCGAATAGTTTCCCGAGGATTTTATCGACTTTTCCCTCAATGCATGAATTAACTGTTGGATGTCTATTTATTTCATGCAACTGTAAAGTGACTATGACTATCACATAATGTATATGCCTTCTAGCTTAGATCCTGATTCCCCCTCTATGTCGTAATGTATGACCTAGTAAATGGCTACCTAGAGGGTAGGTCCATCAGGTCATGAATGACTTTGGCTGCCTAGAGGGTAGGTCCATCAAGTCACCTTTATAGAGGTACCATATAAGTCCTTATAGGGACAACATAGAGTTGTGGATAGGTATGGATTGAGTAGTTTGGCTTAAAATGTAATCTTGATTGGTAAATGATTAATTGAGTGATTATATTGTTAACCTAGTTGAACATTATTTGTTTCCCCCACATACCAGCTACGGCTGACCGACATTTTGTTTGTCGGCGTTTTAGGTACAGTGAAAAGAACAAATAGTAAAGTGGCACATGTGATACTAAATGAGAATTAAAGTGCAAAGGAGGATTAGATAGATTAGTATCGGTGTAGATAGAAGTTAGAGATCCAAGTTTTCAAAAGGTATGCAAAAATTTATTTTCTTACAGCTTTCAGTATAGTATGTTAAACTTTGATAATTATTCTTGGTTAATTGCCGAACCTTTGATCCGGAAGTGATGGGTGCGGCTTCGACCTATCGGTCTCCCTTAATTGGGGGTTATCGGGAGGTGGGGTCGTAACATTTGGTATCAGAGCATAGGTTCCCCAGTTAACCATTTATAATTATTAAATTTTACAAACTCCATAGAACCCGAGGGAGTTATTAGAGGAGTATCTGAAAGACGGAGGTGTCTAGAAAAGGATCACGACCGGGGGCTGGCAAGATTTTCCTCCGCACTGCTTGTCAGAATACGAGGACTCCCGGATCCGTGTGACTTCCTGTCCAAAGTCTTAGGGTATGAATCGAAATAAGATACCTTTAGGACTTCTCATCTTATTCATCCCTTCTCATCACAAATTTCTGATAAGGACCTAAAGGATTAGGGTTTTCTTTCTTCT
Organism: Alisma plantago-aquatica; assembly: GCA_963693085.1. Classification (NCBI taxonomy): domain Eukaryota; kingdom Viridiplantae; phylum Streptophyta; class Magnoliopsida; order Alismatales; family Alismataceae; genus Alisma; species Alisma plantago-aquatica. The sequence continues at coordinate 255,315,910 of OY856415.1, read as the reverse complement.
CCTCACCCTCTTGAGGTATGGGTAATATTAATAAGGTTTAAGGAATCCTCCACCAAATTAATGAAAAGCATGTAAATAAGATGTCATGGACATAAGCTTAATAGATTAAGCACATACTAAAGAATAGATACATGCTTAGGTCGTATGACATAAGTTGTCATGTCCTCAGAAGAGACCTGAGGCTAGACCTTCTTGTCAGGAGGATACGTTAGTCTTGGAGATAGAGATCTCCATTGCTAGTAGAGACCTAACTCATCCGCTGAGGATGATGCTAACCCTAACCCTATGTGAAGGTTAGAGAGGAGTTGGACCAGATGTTTGAAAGGACATGCCTTTGAGATGCCATGGGTGACCTAGAACCTTTAGCAACCCAACCCTGGGAAGGGTCATGCATGTTAGGGTAAGGATAGCTCCTTAGATGATGATGTTAGTGAAGGACCATAGAAACCCTATGGGCTTGTGCAAGTAGGGCATAGCTGGCACCTAGGGCACGTCTTAGTGCTGACAGTAGGATGAAACCTTGGATAAGGAATCATGAGTGCGCATAAAGGGTTATCTTGAGCAACCATAAGTTCGAACATAGGCTTCACCCATGTAGAGCATACCTTTGAGGTTGATCCTTCATGAAAATAGGACCTCTAATGGTGAGGTTGGATGTGGGGTTAGCTCTAGAGAGAGAGCAGGAAACCCAGCAAGGAGGTAGGAAGCCTAAAACCCTGAGATATGAGGAACAATGGATGATAGTGGTTGCTTCATGATCGATCCCTGAAAGTTGATGATGTCTTGGTTGCCATTAGAGGGACCAAACCCTAGAGATAGAAGATGAAGCATCTGGTGCCTATGTGCCTACGGTATATGTGTTTACCATCTGAGGTAGGAAGAAGAGTTACTTAGACCTAGAAAGGTTTAGTAGCAGGCTATGAGGCCTTGTACCTTGTTAGTTGTCCTTAAGGAGGACCCAACCCTAAGTGTTGATCGAGAAGAAGGATATGAGATGCCTTTTGCAAGCTTGATTCATGGTTCAGAGATAGAGCGTGCAGTTGGACACCTAAAAGTGAACCTAGGGTTCCTAGGCCTAAGAGGGGAAGTGGTATACCTAAAGCTCATGATGAGAATTAAGTTTCTATAGTTTCGAGCATGGTACACCTCATGAATAAAGGAAAAGGGAAGTCCCTTAAGTTTAAGGTATGTGTCATGAACCCCTCATAGCTAGGTTAATGATAAAGGAAGGTATGATCTTGATCCAACATTGAGGAAAGAGGACAAGTATGACCTAGCATGGTTCAGTAGGTGATATGTTTATGCCTTAATAGCTTGCTAGGGTTAAGTAGGCTCATGTGGATGTAAACCCTAGACCTAAGAGCTTTTGTGACCTTGCTATCGGGAGATAGATTTTCCTCCCATCCTGGGAGAGAGACACCTTTGGTAGAATGTATATCAGTTTTGGTTAGTTTAAGGTAACCTAAAGAGGTCTCATAGGATCTTGAGAAGCTAAGTGAAGAGTACATGGTATGAGAATGAACCTGTAATCCCATAGATATCCATCTCTAATTGCATATGAATGTGTTACCATGGAGGTAACCGGTATAGGGCTTGATCAAGGTAGGCAGGTTGCCATGATCCCGATGAAAGAATGAAAGTCAGCCCATGAATGCAGAAAGAGAGATGATGAAGGCTTGGGTAAGGTTCTAAATGAACATGTGCTATAATGGAGAATCCTAAGTCTATCCTAGGGTCCGGTAGGGATAAGATCGATGAAAGTAGGAGTTGCCTAATTCCCTAGTTGCACGTGACCATAGGGTCGGGAGGTAACAACTATCATTGTCTGAGGGCCATGGGTTAGGAGAGTGATCACCTTTATGAACTCATGGGACCCAAAGGGCAGATGAGTAGGGCACTCTCTTGATGCATGAGGGAAGAGGGATGACCCCAAAAGAGTCGGTACCCTATAGACCTAGAGGAGATGACCAAGGATATAAACCTCAGTAGGTTCAAGACTTGTTTGATATCAAGATGTCTGTGATGTAGAGACATATGTGGCACGTTGCAACTTAGATATAAAGGTGTACTGGCAAGGTGGGATGTACCATCTCTACTCTTTGAACAGGAAGAACTCTGTATTTGGACTACAGCCAAATGCTTATTTCCTCTTGTTATGGGAGTGAGAGATAGGACATTACACATGCCATACACCAAGGATAAGAGATGACGTAGGTTGGAACGTTTCCATGAGAAATAGGGATAGAGAAGATAACCTACCCTGGTAAAGTGAATGATATAGGGATGGTTTGCAAATGCTAAGAGGAATGAGGTAGTCCCCTTATGAGGAAGTTTCTATCATGAGCTATGTAGAACTTGCAGGAAATCATGATTGAAGATCACCATACACCATGAAAAATGGCAATAGCACTTTGGATGCTTAAGATGAAGTTGCATGTGGTTTATGACCATGCAAGCCAGGAGGTAAAGGATGAACCCCAGTAACCCAGTGTATCGATATAGAGGACAAAAGAATCCCTGAGAGGGAATGAGAGCTCAACACTATGGATGTTGTGATAGGTCTTCCCTGGACCGAGGAAGGTTGAGATGCAATATGGGTTATGGTAGATCGCCTTACCTAGATGACATAAGAAAGAAAGATGTTCTGTCAAGGGACAAATTTAGTTGAACTACCCATGAGAGAGATGGTTCAACTACACCATAAAGCAAGTTCAAAGGTTCTTGGGTTTGAACTAAAGGTTCACTTCCGAAAGGTGGAAGTAGGTACGTTGAGAACTCTATGATAGTATAGTTTATCACCCCTAACTATGGTTAGTATGATCCAGACTAAAGGGTCTGATGGGGGCATGTGTGCTCGTTCAGGGTGATATCTAGAGACAGTTTTTGTCCTATGAAAGATGTGAAGATAACCACCATAGCCAGTATCGGGTTTTATAAGAAGCTCTGTAAGGGAGGTTGTGTCGGTCACCACTTCAGTAAGGTGATGTTGGTTAAAAGGACCACATGATGGTTAGAAAAGGACCACATGATGGTTAAAAAAAAAGGACCACAGTGCGTGTAGATGAAGTCACTTTGATTGTGCAAGGGCTGAAAGGAGCCTAGAGACGATGAGAGTCGTGAGCAGATGCAAAGTAGACTGACATACAAGTTACTGTGGGAGAAAATGTGACATGAAAATCCGACCCTTCTAAGTTATAACAAAGAGAGCTGAGTCCCCGATACATGGGTCCATTAGAGATGGATGGGTGGAGAAGTTTAGGTTTGACCCTACCCCTCAGGATAGGGTAATGGGAGATGTTTTCCATGTGTCCAATTTAGAGCACTATGTGAGGTACCCCGACCATGTGTGAAGCAATGAACCTAGTGAGCCCCAAGGGAGGCTGAAATGGCCTGAGTCACCTGTGTAGTTTATAGACGCCAGGATGAAAGAACTCAGAGAAAAGAATATGTGATGATAAAGGTTCTTTGGAAATGCCATGAGTACGGCAAAGCCACATAGGGGCCAATGATGTACATGGAAAGTCTTATCCTGAATTGATTGTTTGTTTGCTTGTTTAAATTTTGAGGACAAAATTTCTATAAGAGGGGAAGGATGTTATAACCCCAATTTTTGGGTACAATTAGTGAGAAATGTAATTTCACATACTAAAGATAATTGAACAAATAATGAAATGATTTGTTTTGAAATGAATGGTTTCCCTTCATAATAGCCTTGATTGGTTGCTTTGTGGGCTTTATTGGCTATTGGGCCCAATAAAAAGGGAAATTCAATTAATTAATGAATAATTGAATACTTGAGAAAGAAATGTGTAGAAACCTCTAGAAGGCAAATCTAAAGAGGATTTCGTGCCTCTTGGGTTCCTTGGATACCAAGGAGTCCAAGGTTGCAAAAAGAAAGCAATAAGAAAAGAAAAAAATTAAATAAGTATTTCTTTATGAAGAAATAAATTGAAAACATTGATGAAATATGGAAATTAAGTGAAAAGAGGTATAATTGAGTTATCCTTTGTGGAATTTCGTATCACAAGGATTCTTAATGATAAAAGGGATACCAATGAGGAAAATAAAAGAGAAATAAAGGGAAATCCTCAAAAAGGAGATATTTCAATAAAAAATAAATACAATATGAGAAATTGACTTTTAAAAGAAGATAAAGGCAAACCAATATTCCCCAATGTGGGAATCCGTGCCTTGGGTTTTCTTGAGGTCCAAGGGACCCAAAATAATGAGATAATTGCAAAATGGAAAGAGAAAATAGCAAATTTGCAAAATAAAAAGATAATGAGATACATTATTAGTGAATTTGTGATATTGATAAAAAGAAAGTATCTTCCTATTAAATGAAAATAGAATTCGTGCCTTTGGAATAAAGGGCAAGTAAATAAAAGAATAAAAGAAGTTATTTTCGAATTCCTAATGTCTAAAGAATAAAGAAGACTAAGGAAATAAGAGAGAGAGAGAGAGAAACTAACGTATTAATGAAGGAAATATATATTCCTATTAGGAAAAGGTTTTGCTAATGCATAGATGAAGGGTGTAGGGCATGTATACTCTTCCCTATATAAGGGGAAGAGCCCTTGGCCGAGTTGAAGTGAGTTTCAACCAACCGTTATCTCTCCTTCTTCATCTTTTACATCCGAAACCCTAAAACGTGGGTGGTGTCTTCTCAGGAGCAATGGAGGCATGCGGGGTCATCCCAAGGAGAGCCTGAGGTACCTCGAGGACCGGTGAAGGATCAGCTAATGATCTTGAACGCTGGGCTTCACCCAAATGTCGGCGGCGCACCTATAGCGCGGCTGCAGCCTAGACGTGGGACGCGAGGTTACAGAAGCTGTCACCGGCCATTTCGGCCATAGTCGGAAAAGCATCGTGTGCGCCAGGGTTGGGCGGAGGCAATGGAACCCTCCTCGGTGGCCGAGGAGGTCAGGAAGAGGGAGGAGGTGTCGCTCCCACGGCTGCTAGGGCGGCAGCATCCTGCTGCCCGAGGTTGAAGAAAGAAAGATAGGCGTTGGACGGTTATGCCCTCCGTGCGCTAAGGAGCCGGCCGCTCAAGTGAGGGGCATATGAGTAATTCGGTTATGTTCCAAATCGTGGGCCGCTTCGTTGCATGGGAGCGCATACGTGGTGCCATCTGATTGGTCCAAAAGTAAGTTTTTTTACAAATTCATAACTAATGAACCGTAGCTCCGATCAAGACAAATTATATATGTATTTTGATCATAAAAATGCAAGGAACCCATTAAAAATAGTTTTGTAGCCAGAATCTGATCATAGTTTGAAAAGTAGTGTAATTTATCAACTTTAACATAATGATGATTAAAGAAACCCTACTTTGATATGATTAAAGTGATTAATAGGGTTTAATGGATTAGTAGAGTTGATATTAACCTGTTAAATGCAAAAAGATACATTATGTTCAAAAATGAAGAACTTTGCACGTGATTAGTCTAATTTGGAGTTTATATGCATAAATATGCTTGAAATGTGAAAAGTACACAAAGTTATCATCTTTAATGTTTTAATTAATGAAAAACCCTTAGATTTGATGATAGATGGTTTTAATGTTGTTTAATGGATAATTTAAGCCAATATTAACCTGTTGTTGATAAACGAGGAAAATAGGATTTAACAATATGATCTTTTTATATAATTGGCTTAATTTGGGGTATCGTGCATGATTAGGCACTAATGAGCATAAAAACCCAAATTTTAGTGAATATGTCTTTTAAATGTTCTAATTGTTCAAATGTATAAACAAATAGGGATATGATGATCCTAAGTCAATCTGGGTATAAAAGACTATTAAATGAATATTTGAGCAATTAGGGTTTATATGAGTAGAAAAGAGTATTTTAGGGTTTGTTAACCTAAAAGAGATAAAGTTCAAGAAAGTGAGCTAAGAAACCCTAATGAAACCCTAAAATGCACACAAAACCCTAGAAAGTGAATCCAAGTAAAAAGAGTAGATTCTTGATGAAGTGTGTAACAGTAGAGTACATATTCTTTTCAGGAATTATGTGATGATTGAATTACTTTCTTGGATCTGTTGATTGGCTTGATTGTATATACATGAAGTATATGTTCAATAATCTGCATGACTCATCAAATCAGGTATGTGGTTATGCTTATGACTATACCGAATAGTTTCCCGAGGATTTTATCGACTTTTCCCTCAATGCATGAATTGACTGTTGGATGTCTATTTATTTCATGCAATTGTAAAGTGACTATGACTATCACATAATGTATATGCCTTCTAGCTCAGATCCTGATTCCCCCTCTGTGTCGTAATGGCTAACTTATCAAATGGCTACCTAGAGGGTAGGTCCATCAGGTCATGAATGACTTTGGCTGCCTAGAGGGTAGGTCCATCAAGTCACCTTTATAGGGGTACCATATAAGTCCTTACAGGGACAACACAGAGTTGTGGATAGGTATGGATTGAGTAGTTTGGCTTAAAATGTAATCTTGATTGGTAAATGATTAATTGAGTGATTATATTGTTAACCTAGTTGAACATTATTTGTTTCCCCCACATACCAGCTACGGCTGACCGACGTTTTGTTTGTCGGCGTTTTAGGTACAGTGAAAAGAACAAACAGTAAAGTGGCACATGTGATACTAAATGAGAATTAAAGTGCAAAGGAGGATTAGATAGATTAGTATCGGTGTGGATAGAAGTTAGAGATCCAAGTTTTCAAAAGGTATGCAAAAATTTATTTTCTTACAACTTTCAGTATAGTATGTTAAAATTTGATAATTATTCTTGGTTAATTGCCGAACCTTTGATCCGGAAGTCATGGGTGCGGATTCGACCTCTCGGTCTCCCTTAATTGGGGGTTATCGGGAGGTGGGGTCATAACACCCTACTTGCACAAGTCCATAGGGTTGTGTAGGTTCTTCTCTAACTTCGTCCATGAAGGAGCTATCCCTCACTTAAACATGCACGACCCTTCCCAGGGTTGGGTTGCCAAAGGTGCTAGGTCATCCAACCTCTAATGGCTCGTATGGAAATCCAAAGGCATGTCCATCCAAACACCCACTCTACCATGACATCTAATCTCATCATGTTATCTCTCTCTAACCTTCACTTAGGGTTAGGGTTAACATCATCCTCAAAGGATGTGCTAGGTCTCTACCTTCAATGGAGGTCTCTACCTCCAAGACTAACTCTATCTGCTCATCCTCCTGACAAGGAGGTCTATCCTTAGGTCTCTCCTAAGGGCAATGACAACTCGTGTCATACGACCTAAGCATGTATCTATTCTTTAGTTTGTGCTTAATCTATTAAGCTTATGTCCATGACATCTTATTTACATGATTTTCATTAATTTGTGGAGGATTCCTTAGACCTTATTAACCTTACCCATACCTTAAGAGGGTGAGGAGAAGAGAGAAAACCCTAATCCTTAAGGTCCTTAACAGAATTTGAGTTGAGAAGGGATGAACAAGATGAAAGAGTCCTAAAGGTATCTTATTTCGAGTCATATCCTAAGACATCATCTAGGCAGTCACACAATCTGGGAGTCCTCGTATTTTGACTAGCGGTGCGGAGGAAAATATTGCCAGCCCCCGTACGGGATCCTTTTCTAGACACCTCAATCTTTCAGACAATCCTCTAATAACTCCCTAGGTTCTATGGAATTTGTAAAATTTAATAATTATTAATGATTAAATATGGAACCTATGCTCTGATACCAATTGTAATGACCCCGCCTCCCGGTAACCCCCAATTTAGGGAGACGCGAAGGTCAGGGCCGTTATTTAATTAATAGGATCAAAGGTTCGACAATTAATCAATAATAATTATGAAATTCTACTAACTAACTAACTGGAATTTGGTATAAAATTAAAACTTTACTTACCTTTGAAAACTTTGAAAATCTATCTATCCAGAGCTTGAATTATTCTATGTAATCCTCCTTGCACTTTACTTCTTATTTCCACAATGTGTCACTTTACTATTTGTTCCTTCAATTATTGTCCCTAAAACGCTGACAAACAAAACGTCGGTCAGTATATCAAAATATACGGGTATGTGGGAACAACCAAAAACTTGCAAATATGGCTAACAATTTAATAATCACAATCAAATTATTTAACAAGCCACTTTACATTTTCAATGTGTCATTCTCCACCGCTTTTTCCCTAACCCTAGCATACCCCTCTAGGGTTTTTCTTTTGCCATTGACTTAAGGCCATCTTCTCAATCCCGAGCTTGGTGCCTGGGAGTCACCTCTCACGGTGCTCCATAGTCATGCATCATAGACCACCTTCTCATTCCTGAGCTTGGTGTTTGGGAGTCACCTCTCACGGTGCTCATGGGTCTACCCTCTTGGGCCTGACCTTTATGGCATCTTCCATCAGGGTGGCATGTAGGTGCGAGAATTCACATGTATATATAACTGTGATACCCATAGTGACTTTATAATTGCAGTATGAACATCCAAACTGTTTAGATTGCATTCAATGCAAGGAACATTAGGAAAACCCTTGGGAAGCTAATATGATTAATCATAATTAACTACATACATGTCAAGCTGATGTGAGATAGAAATAATCCAATCAACAATAGGCAAGCAAGCATTCAATAAGATCCTGAAACAATTATACAATTCCCTTTTATTACTCATGTCATCCAGATCTATTAAATCTAGCTCGCTTCCTAGGGTTTCTAGTCCACTTTTAGGGTTTCCATTACAGTTAGGGTTTCCCTTCATCTTTTACTATTTCAAACCCTAATTTAACGCAATTAATCACCAACCCTAATTATTTCAACATCTAATCCTTAGTTTCAGATTAAAGGAACATTTAACCATTAAATAAGTCCATTAAGCCTCTTTTACATTAAAGCTACCATTTTTATCCTTTTAATCCATGGCAAGATTAGTATACACATTTATCATCAATTCATAGTTCATCATGGTCCAATTCACATCTGAACTCGATTTGCCATTAATTCCATCTTTTATTCATGAGAAAACCCTAATTACTTTATTTAGGGTATTTATCCACAAATTAGGAACTTTAATGCTCGAAATAGCTTATAACCATGACAACTCAATTCTGTACATGAAATCAAATAATTAAAGCCATTAGTAGTCCTAATTAACAACATTAGGGTTTCAAGGCCCATTAAAGTATATACATGTGCATGAAACTCTAAGTTAACTAATTATATGCAAAGTTCTTTCTTTTTGTCCCTAATGTTCCTTTTTATCATTAATAGGATAATATCAACTTTAATCATTCATTAAAACCTATTAAATAAATTAATCAACTCAAAATAGGGATCTTTAAGCATTCATACATTAAAGTTGATAAATTACACTACTTTTCGAATTTCAAGAAGAATCAGGCTTCAATTATATTTTTAATGGATTCCTCTCATTTTTCTGAGCAACTTTCATATTTTATGCGTGCTAATCCGAGCTACGAATCATTAGTTATGAATTTAGCAAAAACACTTACTTTGGGCCAATAGGGGGCTTCCACGTAGGCGTCTCCCATGCAACGTTGCTCCTTTCTTTGAAAACATTTCGAAATGACAATCGTGCCCCTGGTTAAGTTGTCCAACTCTTTAGCCCACGAAGGGCAGAACGGTCCAACGCACTTTAGGTTGTCTTCAACCTCGGGAAGGTTATCTTGGCGCCGAACTGCAGCAAGCTGCGGCTGCTCCTCTCCACCCCCGACCTCGGTGGCCACTGGGAATGCTTCCCCTGCCTCCACCACACGTTGGTGTACACGGGGAACCCTCGTTTCATGGTCGGGGTGGCTGTTCCTGAGTATGCCAAGTTCGTGACCTGCTGCGAGTTGCAGACCTTCATCCGCGAGCTGCGCAAGGACGGAAGCATGGAGAGGATAACCAAACCTTCTAGGGTTATCTCAGGAGCATTGCGCCTCCTTCGAGACCCACCGCCGCTCCTCGGGCCCATGGAAACGGTCACCCTCATGGCTAGGGTTTGCGGAAAAAAACAAGAATAAGGAGAGAGGGAAGGGTGCAAGGAATCACCTTGGTTTCGACCCTGGGATCTACCCCTTTATATAGGGGTGAGAAACGAAGCCCTAGGTTGTCTTATCTATGACTCAAAGAGTCCTTTTCCAACTATGAAACCAATTCCTTCAATGAGAAGTAATCTTCTCCCTCATTCCTATCTTTTTGACTTTCTTTATTACTTGGATATTTAGGAATACAAAAATTCCTTCCCTTATTCTCTTTAGTCTTTTCTTTTAATCCATTGATCACGAAATCCTTTTTTCCTTTATTAGAAAATACTTTCTTTTTAGCAATACCACATAATCCATTAATAATGTATTACATTATTCTCTTATTTTCTTTTATAGGTATTTTCTCTTTCCTCTTTATTCATTGGGACTCCTTGGATCCCAAGAAACTCTAATAATTTGAAATCCCTTTTTAAGGAATACTCATTATCCTTAAATGCATCAGTATGCATTATTTCACATTATCTTGTTTATTTCTCATTAAAATATCTCTTTATGAGGATTTCTCTTTATTTCTCTTTTATTTTCCTCATTGGTATTCCTTTCAACATTAGAAATCCTTGGGATACGAAATTCCACCAAGGATTACTCAATTATACCTCTTTTCACTTATTTTCCACATTTCATCAATATTTTCAATTTCTTTCTGAATAAAGAAATACTTAATTGATCTTTTCTTTTCTTATTGCACTCTTTATGCAACTTTGGACTCCTTGGAACCCAAAGAACGCAAGAGGCACGAAATCCCTCTTTATATTTTCCTTATAGAGGTTTCCACATTTTTCTTTTCTCAAATATTCAATTATTCATTCACTAATTGAATTTTCTTGTTATTTGGGCCCAATAGCCAATAAATCCCACAACACAATCATCAAGGCTATTGTAAATTAAATCCACTAATTCCAAACAAATTATATCATTTGTTGTTCAAATATCTTTAATATGAATAATTACATTTCTCACCAAATGAACCCAAAATTGGGGTTGTAACAATATGACAAGATGCACCAAGCCTGAATCTAAGGATTTTATTATATTAACTACTTTACTTGATAGTGTTTGTGATCTTGGGATGGACATCTATCATGAATGATTATTGTCGCCTAAAGGGTAGTTATCGTTCCGTGGTTGGTAAGGTCCGGTATGTGTTTTGTAGGTGGGAATCATACTGAGATATCATTTATGTGATTATGTTCTTTAGTTGACCCTCTCAATCAGAATTTATAGTTTTGTGCTCGAGGATCGACGAGCAAGATTCAAGCTTAGGGGAGTTTGATGTAGGGTTTTCGAGTCGCATTTATACGCTAATTTTGTACTTGTTTTATGCGCTCGTTTGTCATCTTTGTGACTATAATGGCATGATTCAATTCCTTTAGCCTATAATCAGTGTATACATCAAATTTATCTTATTTTATCCAATTTTGAATGAATTACTAAATTCCATGGATTGACTTGTGTTTTACTCTCTGTTTCAAGTACTTTATATTCCAGAACCTGTCGATACCATCGACAGGTCTGTCGATACTATCTACATGGAAACAGTAACCAAGGTGGAGGGAAAGCATCCAGGTCGATACCATCAACTGCACTATTGATGGTCTCGAGATTAACTCAGCAGAAGAAAAGTCAGCACATTGATACTATTGACGATCTGGTTGATAGTATCGAGAAGTCAATAGGTTGATCTCAGTTTTGAAGCGACGGAAGTGCACCCTAAGGTGTCGATAGCGTCAACACCCCGTCGATGGTATCGATGCTGTCAGATCAGGACTTCTTTCAGAATTGCCATGATCTAACGGCTGCGATCTTCTAGCGGCCGTAAGTGGTACCTATACCTAAGAAAAGGCAGCCCAAAGCGGAGGAGGACATTCTATTTTTCCGCACAAGACCCGAAGGAGAGGAGAGTGATGAACGGAGCCCAGAGCTATGCCCCAGACAATTCTAGAGCCACAAACGAATGATTCTACCACCGGAAGGCTACAAAACGTGCATCTCACACTGAGGATCATCCAGATCTTCTCCGTTTCAGGGGTTACATCATATTCTCATTCATTTCCCCATGTTTTTCTCTTTCTTCTCCATGTGTATTGTTGAGATGAACATACGGGGCTAATCCCCATTGTTCTTAGGACCGGGAGTAGCTTGGGGAATCACTATATGGCAGTTTTCTATTGATTATCATAATTTGTCTCAATTCTCCCTGATATGTTATCGTATTTCTATCGCAATTTGCTATGCTTGGTCACCATAGTTGATTTCTAATACTATTAATTGCTCTTGATGAAGGATTAGTGGTTGAAAAGGCACGATTAACACATTAACCAATAAATTCCTTAGACAATGTAATGTATGGTTAATGGTGGATTCCCAGAGAATTTATTAAAGCACTTACATCAAGGGTATAAGTTACTACTGGAATGGAACTGACCTAGAACTAGGTAGTGAATTGTATTGCGGAAGCAAGCAATTTTCACTATAGGCCAAAATTAGGGATAATGCACGAATTACGTTAGTTGTGTCGAATTGCATGCAGCGAGACCTCGTGATGAAACCATAACCCTAAGGATTCCCATTCCATTTGATTAAACTAAACATTTAATCATTGCTCGCTTTTGTTTTCTCTTTGTTTTATTTTTATTTTGTTTCAAAACCAACAATCAACTTTTTCAATCGGTATAGCTGATCGTGACCAGTTAGTAATAGTCTACTAAAATTTATGTTTCCCTGAGTTCAACTTGGGCCTCACAAGGCATATATTACTTCGACATGTGCACTTGCATTTAACGCACAGATCAAGCGTGTCACAACAACAATCACTTTTCATTGCAATCGGTCCTTGAGAAGGACAAGCTAAATGGGAACAACTTCCATGGCTGGTTTAGGATGTTGAGAATTCTTCTCACTCAAGAGCGAAAGCTCTATGTCCCAAATACACCAAAACCAGATGAACCCGCTCCCACCACACCAAAGGATGAAAGAGATGTTTACATGAAGCATACTGATGATTCCATTGATGTGAATTGCTTAATGTTGTGCTCAATGAACTATGAGTTGTAGAGACAACATGAGAACATGGACGTCATTAAGATGGTTCCACATCTCAAGAACATGCATCAAGACGAAGCACGACAAGAGAGATATGATGTCTCCAAGGCATTGTTCAAGTGCGTCATGATAGAAGGAGATCCAGTAGGCCCTCACACACTCAAGATGATTAGGTATGTGGAGAACCTAACTCAACTGGGATTCCCTCTGAGCCAAGAGTTGGCTACTGATGTGATACTGCAATCATTGCCAGAATCCTACAGTCAGTTTGTGATGAACTACAACATGTACAACTTTGACAGGCCACTAATAGAGTTGTTGGGCATGTTGAGGATAGATGAGGCACAGATGAAGAAAGACAAACCCAAATCTATGATGATGATCAGCAGAAAGAAGGGAAAGTCTAAAAGCAAGGTCAAGGGAAAAACAAAGAAAGGTTCTAATGATAGCCAGCATCCCAAGTCATCTTCAACTCTCAAATCCAAGGGAGGGGTGAACAAGGGAGGCAAGTGTCACCATTATCATGAGCCAGGACATTGGAAGAGAAATTTCCCTCTCTACATAGATGAACGAAAGAAGAAGAAGGAGGGGATGGAAGTATCCACCTCAGGTATTATGAAATAAAAATGCTTCTTCATCTTAGGTATATTATACCAAGATATATATCTGACATAGATGTGCATGATCTAAGAAGAAGTGATGGCCTTTATGAAAGGACCAAGAAGGTACACTCATCAACATTGGAGCAAGTGTTGCTGCCATAGATAGTAGTACCTTTTAGTTTATTTTAGCCCAAAGGGCATGTAATAGAGTTATGAACTGCTATTTCATTTTGCCAATAAATAGAAACACTTTATTTCTACATCTTGAAATGACAAGGATGTCAATCAATAAAGTTCATGTTTCAATTTCAAAGATATGATCTTTTATGGCAAATGCCTTATTTATCTTATGGTACTTGATATGCATGAGATAAAATAAATAATACCCAAACGTTATTGATGACTCAAACAATTAATTAGCATTATCATATAAACAAATGAATGGGAAATTCATCTCTAGGTTCCATGTGATGGATAAAGCTAGACTCTCTTGGTTAATGAACCATTGACATGTATGAATGTCTTATTTATTTGGCATGATGACAAGTCAATCTTCACTAGATGTAGTGGGAGAATGACTATTCTATTAGGTATAATACATATTGATGTATATACATACCTATGGGAATAAATGCTAATACTTCAGATATGGTATTTAATGAATACCAAAATGGATATCTTGAAATGGTCAAGAGTATCATAGATGAACAAACTCAGTAAGAAGTATTAATTGTTGATATGATCAATGAATGAGATACTTAAACCAAATGTTTGAGGACCTTGTGAGTAACTATGATAGTGTATCATACAAAACTCATGATTAAGGCATAATGATGTCTAAATCAAAGAAGGAATCATACTCTAAATAGTAAGAGCATGATCATCAAACAAATAACTGATATTCTAGAATTCTTCTAAAGAACATGCTTTACACTAAAATAAAGGTACAAAAGGAGACTAAGAATCACAACTTTTGTGGAATCTCAAATTCCTTATGTAACAGATACACCTCATATATCTAGTAGAAAACACCTTGAGCTTGATAGATAATGATATCCTACAAACTCAAAGGTGATTAATTGATCATATGATGATGATCCAATAATCTATCTAGATGATGTTGAGGAACCAAATTTTGAGTTATGGCTTGAAGCCATAAGATCCAAAATGACTACCATGTGAACCAAATAAGATATGACCTTAATGGTAGCACTTATAAGGATAAAACCCATAAGTGCAATTGGGTCTTAAGAGTTAAGACTGACATAGATGACATTTGAAGAGCTGATTGGTTGAGATAAATTCAAGTGAGTTCATGGTGTTGAACTTGATGATTTTATTTAACCAATCATAGTGGCTATAGGCCATACATCATCAAGCTTGCTATTGGAACTTAAAGACTATGAAATTTGGCATTTGGATATTAAAACAGCATTCCTAGAAGGAATAACATGAGGTTGTGTACGTAACACAACCTGAAGGGTTATAATTCTATTAATGCAAATGCAGTCTATAAGTTACAAGAGATTAATCAATACGATTGATTAAATACAAGCACCTCAGAACTGGAGTCTTTACTTTTATTATATAGTCAAAAGGTTTGACTGATATGTTAAAATAAAGAAAGGATATGTGATTACAAAGATTTAGTGGGAGTGTATTCATATTCCACATGATGATGAGGAATAAAATGAAATTGGTGTGGAAATACCTTCTTTAAAGGAATCAAGAGAAATGTCCTATGTGGTAGGAATAGAGATCTATAGAGATAGTTCTTGAAAGTCTCTTGACCTGATAAAGAGAGAGAATACATTGATAGTCTGTACTGAAGGTTTCAGTATGCAAAGATTTAGTGGGAACAAAACTTATCCATGTTACATGGAGTTAGTCTCTCAAGATGCCTAGTGTCCGAAATTCTTATGAAGAATAGGAACACATAGATAGATGCCTTATTCATTTGCAATGGGGTATATCATGTATGTAATCATCCCATTATCTTGTATGTGTTGGACATGACAAAAAAATGTATATGCATTCATCATCTTGTATGTATTGGACATGACAATATGATATGCTCATCCAGTTATCTCGTATGTAATGGACATGACGAGTGGATGTCTGTCTACTTCTAGTGAAAGTCATTGGAATACCATAAAGAACTCATTTAACTACTTATGAAGTATTAAAGGATTAGTTTTGTGATAATAAATGGAAGACTTGAGTGTAAATGAGTTACACTGATGCAAGCTTCCAAAATGACAGAAAAATGATCGCAAAATATAAAAGTGAATATATGTTGTTAAATAGAAACATTCTTAGTAAAATGAAAAGCCATTTAATTCTAAAAGGGAATGTTGAGTATCCTTGTGTTATGAACAACAAAGGATATTGTATGGATCTAGAAGTTCACACAGATGAACTTATAGATATTCCAACAATTGATGACAGAGTAGAAATACTAAGTCAAACTATGGAGCTAATTGTTAGGCAAGGAATATCAGATAGCATATTACAGAAACTCCATCTCATACGAAATGTTGTACAGTGAGGAGGTGTGAAACATGCAATATACCGACTAAAGCAAGGTGTTGCTAACTCACTGGATTAGCACTAGCGTAGTAGAAATATGTGGGACATGTTTAGAGATCATTGAGAATATGATTTGAAGGTGATTGGATCTAAGTGCAAGTGGGTATCTGTTGGTATGTATGCCCATAGAGCCTATCATATGATGATTGGATTGGCATATGTCATGATTGATTTGATAAATATCAAAGGCAAGCTTCCAATTTATTCTAGCTCAATCGATTATGGGATAAATGATGGAGCAGAATGAATGTCTAAAGAATGACAATACTCAATGATGTATGTCTTCAGGTTGAGGACCTGAACTATGAGATCATATGGATGCTAAGAATATGTGCATTCTTGTTATGACCCTAGTCGGATGTCATTGTGGAAGTTTGATTGACAACAATGACACATCAAGACTAGAGTGTGTGTTGCTTGATGATGGTGTTCATTAGTTATGATATTTCATATCAAACCCAACACATAGATACATGTTAGAGAACAGTGTATCAGATAGACCACCATGAGAGTGACACATGGAACCATGACATGGTAGTCAGAATCATCTCTCATAGTGATGGTGGTGATTGTGATTCTTAGACCTAAAATCACTTCACTTGTCGAATGTGATTGGGTACACTTTGACATCATCAAACACAATCCTAAAACATGGGTTGTTATAACGATGATGATTGGGTGGCTTTGATGCATGAGATAGACTGTGAGTAATAGATATGGGATTTTCCCCCCCTAAGGGAGTATGATGTCCAGGTCACTTGAAAAGAAAGACTAAGAAAGGAATGCATATGTACATGTCAATCAATATATGATATTGATGTCACACATATCTCAGACAATCTTCTCTAGTTCAAGAAACATGAATGAATGTTGAAAGGATGACAACTCCATGCCTTGAGTTGATTCAGGATATCAGAGACAAATGAATTATACATTCATTGAAACACCAATCACGTACTGTAGGATTGAAAGTTGTTGTCCAACTTTCCTTTTCACTTGGGTAGCAATGATGTAAGACTAGGTACCACTCTTTGCTTGTGATGTCATAAGATAGTTATGGACATTCACTGCCAACGTGAAATGGGACCTATAGGGTCACTAACAAAGGATTAACCTAGAAGAGGAGTCTATCCATGAATGATATTTGGATTGATTAATAAAGTGTTTTGGTACTCAATCAAACATTCAATCAATAGACTTGACTCTAATCATCAAGTTCAAGTGTTGAACCAACTAATTAGAGGGTTAGATTGATTGAGAATTGAATTGACTATATTCGGCACAACCTAGACCACCAATTGACTGGTTCACTAGGTGAACCGATCGGCCCATGGCCAGTGAGATGATCATTTCACTTTGGTGAACCGATCGGTTCACTTGTCCAAATGAGCAATGTTGGGTTGTCCTGATTTGTGAGAAAAAAGTTTTCCATTTCACGTGTTCAATTCAATTGGGACAAGGATTAATCTTTGCATTAATTAGAAACGAATAAGAAAAGTCAATTGTGGGCAAGTCTGGGAAGTGAAACGATCGGTTCACTAAGTGAACCGACCGGTTCACACTCCCAACCGACCGGTTCACAAGTGAATCGATCGACTCACTTTGCCAAATGACCGATTCGCCTATCGCAGTGCAAATTGTTCATGGAAATTCCGGACCCTTCTACTCCTACACAGACTGGGACCCTAACCCTACCCTCTACTATAAATAGAGGGGTACAGGGAGATACTCCAGAGACACAACTCAGAACATCTATTGCTTAGAAAAGTTGTTGTCCTCTCTGGTTATGGTAACTAAGAGAGCCCAAGTAAGTTCTACCCATCCAGGGAGGAACAACGAGGGAAAGACAACTATAGAAAAGCAACTGATTGTGGGAGAGTGTGTTGGTGACTAGTAGCTAACAGAAGGCGACGACTCCTTCTAGTCCGTTCTTCAGGATGAATAGAGTTCCTAGTAGTCCATGTGGACTATCTATAGAGTCGGGATACTTCTACCGCTCAGAAGGATGACAATCAACCGCAATCTGGGTCAAGACCAGAAGCTGCACAGCCGTTGTCAAAGACAGGTGCATGAAGACCACACTAGATGTAAGGTATTTCCGGTGAGCAAGCCTCAGGACTAGGTATATCTTGCTAAAACCATCCTTCCCACTACATAGATGTTGATTCGATCTGTTGGTTATGGGTTTATGGTCAAGTAAAATTTTGTTTCCGCTTCCTACTCCGACCATGTAAAACCCAACAGTAGGAAAATAGAACTTTTGTCTCATACACCCAATCCAACTCTAGAGTATGTTGATCTGCTAATTCTTTAGTGACCTGCTCAGTTTCCTTGAAAATAGAGACAAAATTTACTTGATGATGCATAGGAAATGTCTCTGTGTTCCTAGGAAATCTTACCAAATGGGCTTTTCATGGATTGCCACCTCCACTGCTAATTGAGAGATCTGATTTTTCAATACTACACATATGAGATCCTTGATTTTTCTGCACCCATTTTGTCTGGTCCAGTAAGTCCTTGTTCTGATTCACAAGTCTACCCAACATGTCCTCAATCATTTCTATCTTACTAGTACCCCTATCTTGTTGATATTGCTGATATAGGCAGATGGACTCCTCCTCCTCACCTCCAGATGAGGTTTTAGATTTCTAATGCAGCCTATTCACAAGTATGTCCATCAGAGCTTTGAGTTATGTGAACTCCCTTAATTCCATAGCACTTTTAATTATTGCCAGTGCTTCTCACTCCTCCCCCATGATTGATTCTTGGCCATGTTCTTTAGAATCTCATGGAATCTTACAGACTTGTTGTTTAGGAAGACATTTTCTCAGGTAGTGTCAAGACTAGTCCTCTCCCCTTTGTGTAGGCCATAATAGAATGTCTTTTCCTGCCCATACAGATCAATCCCATGATGAGGGACCTTCTTGAGTATATTTTGAAATCTCTCCCACTCTTCTAAATATGACTCCTCTAAATGTTGCTTGAAGTTATGTCTTTTCCCCACTAGCTCATTCATCTTCTATGGTGATAAATATCGCTCATAGAATACATCCATCATCTCATCCCAAGTTTCTATGTACTCTAATGGTATATCGAGGAACCATGATTTGGATTTATCTAAGAGTGAGTACGAGAACAAGTTCATATAAATCATCTTGTCTAGAACCATGTACAACTTTAGCATGTTACAACTTTCAACAAAGATGTTTATGTGTGGCATCAGGTTCTTCATGTTGTGGTTGTGGAATGTTTGTGATTTGATTAATGTCACTAGTGTGGGATCTATCTTGTAGCTGCCCACATTAACTACTTACCATTTGATTGGCCCTAATTAAGTTGTGGTAGGTGATGCCTTTATCTTCTCCCAGACCATTTGTTCCTCAGGTCCTTCCTCAACATGATCTTCACCATTTGGGCTCATGTCTATTGCCTATGCATGCTCTTCCTGTAGTGGTGGAGCCTCGATGAGCTTCTCAGATGAAGCCCCAAATTCTTACACCTAATGACATTCTCCTCTTGACTTGGTGCTTGATGGAGAAGATTCTATGTAATCCACGGATTCAGTGTGAACCATGCACTAGTACATGAAAATATGAATTGGCAACATGTGATACCAAGTACTAATGAATTCAAAAAAGAAAAATTCTAAATTATGCTCTTATTCCAAGAGAAGATTAACATGGAAGAAAAAGAAATGACCTAGAGTGTCCTATTACAACACTCGTAGTGTTGGTGTTTCTATTTCCTAGAAACGACATCAAAAACATGACACACCTAACTATGTGTGTAAAACACAAGTGTACACATCGTGTAATATAGTCCTATGAGGCCCGAGAGTTGAAATTAGGGAAACATATTCTAGAGTCTTCTACTAACTATAATCTAATCAGCTAGGCCTAGAAAATGTGGTTGAATGGTTATTTTATGTATAAGAGAAAGAACTAGATCTAAATTAGTTAATTGTGATCAGGAATGGATGGATTCCTCAGTGCTGCGGGTTCACAATGACATGAATTGCATTCAAACTCCATTTCATTAATAACTATTCACCCTTAACCCTGAATAAAGACATGTAGCAAGTATTACCCACTCTCACACAGTAATAAACTACCTAGACTAAAACAACCCCACTTCCTGAATGGTTTATGAATTATCTATGTGGATTATCGATATCTCTATGTTGTTCATTCATAGACATAAGCCCTCTCCCAAGGCGCGACATAGGTTGTGGGTATCGATGATTTGTCCAACCCCTAATCCCTCTCCTGAAGCAATTATAGGTCTATTATATCGATTGTCATGATAAAAAATGTACAATTCAATAAGAGATCATCGATACTCATCGAGAATGAAGGAAATATATTATTAATTCAAAAAATTTAAATACAAAGAAATACCAGGCTACAGATCCTAAGAAATAAGGGTTTTAGACCCACATGATTTCTATCATCATACAAAGATAAGAAGAGGGAGAAACAAGGCTAAATCTTAGAAAACCAATGTAAAGCCCCCCTGTAAAATTCATTTTGGTTATCCCCTCTGGTAGACACCTTGATCTACAACATTCTAACCACAATCTACCCTCGATAAGTGCTTGGAGTGTCCAGTTTGTGGCTATCTCCTTCTTCTCCACCTCTCCAGATTCATGCTCTGTTGCAATGAGATAGTACGTGATATCCTCCTTTGGGTGAACTATCCTTAGGTCATAAGTGGAACTTTGGCCATCATTAAGACGTAGTCATTGGATCTAATGTGATTTTAAATTTTCATTGATCGCATAAAGTTGGTACCACCTACAAGAAATCGGTGGCACTGAGTAGCCAGTTGACACAAAACCCTCAAACTGTGTCAGTACTAAAAATAGATGTGTCGATAGCACCAAGTTGCATTTTGTGAGTTTTAATGTAATTTGGGTTCTGAAGACGATACCACTGACTTACTTTTCAATGGCGTAAAGGTGGTTAAAATTGGCTACTAATTCTCTCTATATGGTGAGTCAGTAGTACTGACTCCTAGCTTCGATAGATTTGACTCTAAGTTCAGTAGCACCGGGAGCTGTCTTGGTTGCACTAAGCTTTCTAAATTTACTTATTGGAATTTTGTGTCATGTCAGTACCAATGACATTAGTGTCGTTAGCACCGAACTATCACATAAATGCTTGATTCACTTGAAACAAGGGAGAAATAATAGAAGTCTGAGTTAAAATTGATAATTTAGCAATTTTGTTTTTGAAATCAAGAAATCATATATGCCTTATCATATCATTGTCCACATCTCTAATACAAAAATCCAAGAAATTGTCTAACTAGGAATGTGAATCATTCAGGGAGCTCCCCCATTTAGCTAAATTATGGGCACCAACATTATAGGCCCTATTAAAATAGTAGAAACTAGTAAATTCAAGACATTCCATTCTTGAATCTTTTCTATCATATTCATATAAGGAATGCATCCTGTCACTTGTTGTTGGATAGCTGTTGCTACTAAACTGGCATCCATATCCACCTCTATCACTGTGATGCCCCATTCTTGTTCCTCCCTAAGACCAAGCATAATCTCTAGAGCTTGTGCAGTTTGACTATTCCATCTTTCCAAAGCAGTTCTAGTAGGTCACCCCTATGAGATGTCTCATATGGTCTTTGAAAATTGCACTAGATGTAACTTTACTGTCATCTAAGGAACAAGTTGCATCAGTGTTCAACTTGGTTACACCCATAGGTGGAGCATGCCATCTTTGCACCTTACTAGCCAATGTTGTCTTTGTTCTGCATTCATCGACTCAGTTGTGTTATTATGTCCAGGGAAGAAGGTTCATGTATAAAATAAATGGTGGACAACTTGTACTCTTGAATATAGCTTCATTCCTTGACTTCAAACATGTAACACATGTTGTGATTATGATAGGGACTATTTCTTTGTCATAAGTCTTTAGAATCCACCTCACAACAGTCCTCCATATTAGATCTCAACACTTTTCCTAGAATGTCTACCATTTTAAGGTGAGCCCATATTGTTTTGGATGTTATGCAATTTAAGAAGAGACAGAACATGTCTTTGTTGGGATAGTTATATTGTTGACAGTCAGTAATGTTGGACATGTGCCTTTTCTCCAGAATGGAATTTGTTGCCATTTAGCATATTTCAATAGAAATATTCAATATTTGATGCAATAGTGATTCACATTCTAATAATGATAAATAATGCATAAATATATCTCCAAATGAATAGATATGTAATGCAAGGAAAAATAACACGTGAAAAGTGATTAAAAATAAATGAATCACCAACCCATAGAGGGTTCACCCATTAGGGATTATCAATAGATAGCCACAATAGGGACACTTGATAGCCAGGCTATCGACGTTGGTTGGGCCTACATCTATCGGCCCTCACAGTCTAATCAAAGCAAAACCAATTTTCTAGACTAGGTTTGAGAACATGGTTTGAACCTTATACAAACTAGTTCAAAAGCATAAAAGGTCCTCGAAATAAGCATTTTTATGAAAGATAACATGTATTTAAATAATTTTAACTCAAATTGCAATTATATCTACATTAGACCACAAGAAATACTAGAAATTTCAAATTAGGGGAAGCAAGGAGAAAATTGAGCAAAATGAAAGATGTAACTTAATTTATTGAGTTAAAAAATTAATCAATCATTCAGTTATGATTATAAAACATATTTAGATGTTGAGATAGGTAATGACCCTTACAATGATAACCCCTTAACAAGGATATTTCCTTAGAAATACTTAGAAAACAAGGTCATGTATTTAATACACATCTTCTTCTCTAACTTCCACATGGCATCACCACAACACCTTCACAAGAACTATTTCCTTCTTACTCAAATTTATAACACATATATCCAAGATATGATCGTGGCCTTAACATACTATATGTCATCATCTAATTGAACTTTGAATGCTAGATATTTTTCTTTGAATCTAGATGAAAATTTCTCATCATGAAACATAGAACATGTTGTGCAACCTATGAAGCTCTAGTGGTAACTCCAACATGTATGTCATCTTACCAACATGAGCCAATGTAGAGTAAAGTCCCATAAACCTAGGATTCAACTTACCCCTTGTCTCCTTTAATTTGAAACTCAAATTATCTACACTTGTTGTCAACATATAACTTCAGCATGTCCTGAGATACTTTTAGTTATGATATTGTCACCTTGATGTTTTCTTTTGTGTTCTACACCAACTCATGACCTAAGAAATGATTCACCTACCTTTAACCAACAAAGAGGTAGTCTGCACTGCATGTTGTATTGAGAATCATATTATGCCATATCTATGCTCCTCTAATAACTATTTCCATAGGAAAATAGGATCAAGATCATGTGAATATCCCAACTACCCAAAAACTGCTAAACACATGAACTCATAATATAATTTAAAAATTGGAGAAATCTCTCTGATTGTCCCTCTATCTAAGGGTGGAAAGTTATGTTGAACCATAATAGTGTCCCCAAATTTATATGCAGATGCTCCCAAAACCTATTCAAATCAAGGTCCTCTTTTTGGCTTTGTAAGTAGATATATAATCTAAAGATGAAAGATCTACTCCACATATATCTATGTCAAGTTCTCTACAATGTAGGTGGTCTTGACTGGTAAGAAGTGTGTAGACTGCATCAAGTGTTAGACAACCACCTAGATAGAATAATGTCCCTTGGTTGTCTTTTGCAAACCAACTAGGCATGGCGGTGGGTTAGAGTTTTATAAACCCGACCCAGCCATTTGTGGCTAACGTGAACCAGGCCTTAACCCAAAATATACTAACTTCAAAAAACTACAAGTACACAACCAAAATAAACCTGACCAAAAAAGAGAATGCCCAACCCAACCCGAAAGTATGTTCTGCTACTTATAATGTACATGTTAAATGAATTTCTTGAATTATAGCAGTTTCGTGTACATAATAAGTTTAGTGAATTAACTTTGCATTGATATATAACACAACAACATTATGTTAATAAAGTTTGTGTTCATAAATTTTACACCTAATGATATTTCCTTGAGGTCGGAGCATGAATCAGTGGCGTTGTATGAGACAAGGTCACAAGGGTACCAAATCATCAACTAGTTATTATTGGGATCACACAACCATCATCGCCACTAAGCCAAGGGTACCAGTTCCCATCTCTAACATAGTTTCCACTAGTGCTTGATTTTTGCTTTGCACCTCTCCTGTCGATGTCGCACTTACCTCAGATGCCCAACTTATTGCTAGTACCTATGCCACAACTTCCTATGACACCTAACTACCAACTCCCTCCTCTCCCACCCATGCCTCAGTTCCCTCTGGTGCCACCCTTCCAGATCCTTCCACTCCCTCCTATGCCTCACCTTCTATCAGAGTGTAACTTCCCATTCAAGTCACTCTCTCCCATATCGTTTGGCCCTAATGTGTCTGCCGCACTCCCAACTGGTTTTGGATACACTCATCAAAGAGTACAATCCTAACAATGCCAGTTGTCAGTTCTACGCCCCTACACCAGTGCATGCTGCTACCAACACCCACCTCTGACATATCCACCACCACCCACCCATAGAGTGAAAGCACCACCAACCTTTAGTTCTCTGCCTCCTACACCAACGCATGCTACTACCAACACTCTACCTCCAACATCTCCTCCAATCAGGCCTAGAGTGCAAACGCCACTAGTTGTACGAACCTATTCCCCATATCAACCTCGGCAAAGGAGACACGGCTCACTTTCTCCTCCAAAGAGGACCCATGCAACTAGATGTCATGGAAGAAAATGTCAACCTTGCTTCTCCCCACCACAATCAAAACCCCCAGGCTGAGCCCCATGTCAACACCTTTGATTCATGCTTTTCCGCATCCTCAGGCAAGCAGTGTGTTGAACATGTATCATGAGATGGCCATCTCAACATAGTCATACCCATCATCATATTCCAATGTCATTGCTTCTGGATAGGCGGGCTTTATGAAGCACCCTACGAAGTTGTAGAAGAAGATGAGGGAATGGAAACATGAGAGAGGGTAGACTTGACAACTTCAGGAGGCATGGTGCCCATGTGTCTTTGTATTGTAGTATGACAAAATTAGAGTACTAAGACACACTCCTGGGTGTCAACATGTAACATCCTTACACCTATTTAAAATCCAACATTTGTGGGTCGGTCAGGTAGGGTTTTTCTACCATGCCTAAGACCAACCACAAAATACATGATGACATAGTCCCATTTCTACTAAAACATTGGCATGGGTTGCAACAACCATGTAGTCCTCTAGTGCTCTATCTTGGCTTGATTACATAATGGACAACTCACCACAAATTGCCATGCCACACTTTAATCCTAGCTACCAATATAGATCTTTGAGATTGTGATACGTCCTTGTACTTCCAAGAGGTATTACGTACATGGAGGAATGTGCCTCCTCAAGCACCATATCCCTCATACCTCTAGAATTTTGAACCGCCATGCTATTATGAAACCACATCGTCCCATACTTTGTATCATAAAACCCATATCTACTAGGATATTATATATCATGCTATTATCCCATTAGACATCTTTGATCTACTATATAAATGTCATCTTAAACTATAACTGGGCCAGCAACCCACCTAAAATTGAACCCCATCTGCAAGTTCATATGTCGTAGAGGCACCAACATGTCCCTCTTCCTACAGGACATGGAGTACAAATGTTCTCTATTTGTAGAAGAAGATGAAGATGATTTTTAGCTCAATACATCATCCACTACATTCACATTTCATGAATAATAGTCTATAGTACAATTGTAATCCTTGATCAGATCCATCCATCTCCTCTGTCTCATATTCAATTACTGTTTTGAAAATATCTATTGAATTATCGTGGTCATTGAAGACCTAGAAATTCTCCCCATATAGATTATGTCTCCAAACCTTCAAAGCTAACACCACCACCTCCAACTATAAATCATGAATTGGATATCTCACCTAGTTCTTCTTAAGATGTCTGAAGCAACTAAAACCACATTCTTGTTGTGCATTAGCAGACAAACCAACCCACCCAATGAGGCATCACAGAAGATTATATATCCCTTTCTAGGATCTAGAAACACTAGTGCTAATGCATATGTCAACTTCTCCTTCATCGGATAAAAATAACAATGGCATATCTCATCCCAAAAACATGATGCATACTTGCTACTTAGCCTACTTAAAGGAAAATAAATTGCACTATAGTTCTTAATGAACCTCTTAAAGTAACCAACTAACCCTACAAAACTCAAAATATCTATCTATACTTTGGGATGATCTGAATCTAACACAAATTCCACCTTCTTGGGATCTACACAAATCCCCTTCTCTGAGATGACATGACCAAGAATTGACACTTCAGTCAACCAAAGCTCACACTTTCTGAGCTTAGCACACAACATATGTTGTCTCAACAACTCCATTTCCTAGAAAATATGTTGATCATGTTGTTCACTATTTCTAGAGTAGATTAGGATGTCATCTATGAACATGACCACAAATTGATTAAGGTATTCCTGGAGCACTATATTATCAGATCCGTACAATTTTATGGTGCATTGGTTACCTCAAATGGAATAACTACAATCCCATAATGACCATACCTAGTTCTAAAAGGTGTCTTTGGTATGTCACTAGACCTTATACTCAACATATGGTATTGTGATCTCATATCTAACTTCAAGTATAACACACCATTCAAATGGTCAAATAGATCATCTATCCTTGGAAATGATCACTTATTCTAAATTTTCATCTTGTTCAGTTGTTGATCTATGCCTGAACTCATAGACATGTCCTTCTTATTTACAAAAAGCAATGGAGCACCCTTTGGGAATGTTATTGGCTTGATTAACCCTTTATCAAATAAATCCTCCAATTACCATTTCAACTAATTCATCTCCATTAGTGTCATCCTATAGGGGTACCAAGTACCATATTTATCCAAATCAACCTCTCTACGGTATAAAAAAAATAGAAACACCTCAGAATACATGTCCACAAACTCTTTCATGACCATAACGTCCTCTATCCTTAGACTTCTCACCTTGACATTGACCACATGTGTAAAAAAAGCTTCACAATCCTACCTCATTCACCTCTCTACTATGTTGTAGATACCATACTCATGAGAAGGATATTCCTATCTCCTTGAAATTCTAAGAGATACCATCATACTTAAACTTCACAACCCTAAAACCACAGTAAAAACAACCTTATACATCTTTAAATTATGCTTCCTAAGGATTACATCAAATATTTGTAGGTCAAATGGTATGATATCCGCTAATATGATATGTCTAGAGAAAGAAAGAACACAAGATGGACAAACCTCCCATAAAAAGGCAGAATCTTCTAAAGGAGTCTCCATGAACAACTCATCATCTCTATGATTAATAGGTGGGTTACAAAGATGTATCACATATGTGGTAATGAAGGAGTACATAACACCAAGATCAAATAAGATAGATACACACAAAGAATCTCTCAGGTCAGAATGAAAAAATTTCATCTGATCTGCCATGACCCATAGATTGATGACTCCTAACTGAGTTATAGATTAAAACCTTGTTGTTGCAATTTTTTGTCCACAACCTCTATGAACTAGTCTTTTAGGCCCTGCTTATGATGCATGACTACATCCTCTACCACTTTCACTCTACCACCATGATCCCTATTGTAATGGCCTCTAATACTGCTATGAAACCTCACGATATGATTGTGACAGTAGACCCTCACATGTCTAGTCTATTCATGCTAGAAGCATACCCTAGAGTCAACTCAGTATGGAGTGGAGTGACAATTGTTGCATGTAGGGCATGGTCTTCAATACTATGGCCCCTATAGTCATGTTACTAACATAAACACCAATATATGTATCCTAAATGATGGAAAACCACATCCTACTCTAATGCTAGGAGACCAATGAGGTTGCACATGTGGACTCAGATCTGACATTACTGACCTTTCTTATGTCTACTGATAGGGTTGTTCTCGATATCCTGCCAAAAACCTCTGTTTTGTATACCCTCTAACTAATATTCTTGAGACTGGGATGACCTCGTCCTAGATTCAACATCATAATTGTTCAATTTTTCCCCTCTGTCCCCCTCACAAGCTCTTAAATATAGAAAACTTCTCATAAAATTATAGCACGGAAGAAATACGAGCTAACTCTATGTTCATACCCTTCTTGAACCCATGGATCCTATCATTCCTTATAGTAGCCAGATGACGACAAAACCTCAACAACTCTAGAAGTGGTGCTTCATAGTCATTTAAAGATAATGAATTTTGGTGTAGCTACTCAAACTGAGTCATCTTCTCTGCCAGATAGGAGTGTGGATAGCAATGTGTATCAAATTCCCTCAGAAACATTACCCATTTGATCATTTTTCACTATGCCTCTTCTCCTCTTTTATGGCTCACCACTGGTGACCAATACCCTCCAATAGGTAGATCGTATACTTGATTTTGTCTTCCTTAGTGATATCCAAAACCTAGAATGTGTTCTTCAACTCCACTAAACCACATATTTGCATATTTCAAATCAGTTGTGCCCACATGCCCCATGGAACCTAAATGCATCAACCTCCCAAACATCATATACAGTCATTGGAAAGATTCAACTAGTGGTGGGGATGCCCTGGTGCAAGAACATGTACCCTATCCTCCAGATGTGTTAATGTGGTCATCAAAAGACAAAGGCATTTTGAACATTCAAATTAGCTAAAGATACTAGATCAAAGGTACGAGGTATTGTCTAACCCATGACCCCTGAGTAATCATGTACCCTCTATATCCTACCACCTACTTAGTTTCTCTCAGTATGTTCTTCATGTATACTATCAATATTTATACAACCATAGAATATTGTTAGATCATGGAAAAACATAAGGATAGACACAACACTCTATGCCCTATAGCCATAGAGAACATAAAGATCTTATCCCATGCTACTTGTGAGCACCCACCACACAAGAGATAGATTACTCAAAGCAAAACATTGATTTTTTTAATCAACCAATAGACTATACAAGATGTAGAATTAGAAAAATTGATTCTGTCTTCACATAAGATTACATTAAGTCCCATATATCATTCATATTAATAGGAAACTTTACAACATTATCTTTATGTGGCCACTAAAAAAAATACATACAAAAGGTACATGATGATCATAGTTGCAACTTGTGCATCTATAGAAGGTGTGAAAGCCCAAACACAAGCTATAGATATGTCCAATTCAAATCACCATGTGCAGACTAGAGAGTACATACACAACATCTAGGGAACTCCCAAAAAACATCTCCATAAATCTTCAAGATCTACAATTCATTGAGGAATGGTTCCTCTCAATAGAAACTCTGTCTCTGTTGTTGGTTACCTAAAATATATAGATAACCTCAAGGTGAGATCCATGTCTAATGAATATGTTATAAAAAATGACAATAAAATTGCTTACAAGAGAAAAAGATAATAGGATAATTAAGAATATAATATAAAATACTATAATATATGTACAAGGTATGAACTAGAAGTAAAGTGAAATAAGAAATGACAAATAAATACTTTGTAGGTATAATAGTGCAATACAACATTACAAAGTCAATTTTCTAGATAAATCCTACTAATATATACCAAGAGAGTGATATTTTCAAACTAGCCCAATCTGGTTTTAAACATACCAGATCAAAACATAGACTAGTGATTGCAAATCCCCTAGACAATGTTTTGAGGTCTTTAATACTATCATGCTCCATAAGACCATGCCACACCTTATGACGGATCAAGTTTAACAACAATAGTATGATCAAAGGCTAACTACTCATGTAGTTCTCAGAGGATGGTCCACCACACTAAGTCCACCTCGATACTCATGTATAGAAACCTACATTAGGGTAAAAAACCCTTGTGACTACATATACCGCGTTCCAAATTGCCACATATCAGTGCATCTATGACCTCGACCATGCTCATTAACACCATCATATTGAGTGATGGATAACAAAAAATCAAGTCACCCAGATATAGTCAAAAATATTTCAATCCACATTCCTTCTCTCGATGGATAACAAAAAATCAAGTCACCCAGATATAGTAAAAAATATATCAATCCACATTCCTTCTCTCGATACATAACCTCTACAAGTAAAAAATATATCAATCCACAATTCCTATGGTCTCAAGGTACTACATGATCGATGTTATACTTTGATTAGTTAGGCCAATTCTAATGTTTAATGCATTAATCAAGTTAGAAACAAAACCTAAGGTCACAATTATAGGAATAATAAAGTATGTGAAAACCTTAAAAGATATAAAATGTAAAAAGAATATTCTATGTACCCATGCAAGTAACCATCCTTGCTCATGTTCAAGGTATAATCATCAATATAGGGCATGTCAAGACCCAAATCACCATATTATTCTTAGGAAGGCTAATTCCATGTCAGAGTTTCATATTTGCCTAAAGCTTCTTACATATCCTCACATAATAGTAATCACATCACAAAAAATTTCATATCAAAACTCAAGAATGTGAAAGTTATGCTAGAAAAATAGGGCATGAAAGGCCATTTTGGGGGGGGGGAGTGAGCTACCTTTATGCATCAAATTGAGTTCAACAAAATTTTGAAAGAAGAAAAGTTAGTAAATCAGCTAAATTTCACTTTAGAAACACCTCCAAAATGTAACAAAAGGTGTGCATATCGTCTTCCATTATCATGGTGTCAGAACACCTCAAAAGGAGCATTTTTAGGACACGAAAGCATCGATTTCAAAAATCCATCCCTCAAGCAAGCAATAGAGAATATTAGAACCTCCGTGCAACACCATTAGATAGTAAGGAAGAATATACAAATTTGTATTATGTTAATAGTACAACAAATAAACCCAAAAAACTCATCTCTTAGACCTACAAAAAAAGTTTAACAAGAATTAGGTTTTGCATGTGAATGTAGGTAAGAAATGCATCAAGAAATTATATCTCTTTCCAAGGTTAAAGACGACAACATCCAATAGAAAAATCACTCCAAGGTTGCTTCTCTTCTCAACATTTAAAACAACAGCTTGAGCTCGAAGATGACCCCTCCAAGCTAGGCCAAAGTCACTAGGCCAAAAAGAGAGAGAAAAGATATTTTCAAGCTAGATGAGTCAGATTCCACAATGAAATCTTAAGGAGCTCGACCCAAGTTTTGACAAGAGAGGAAAAGATGTGGAAAAGGGAGCACAAAGAGAAGAAGTTACGTGGGAGAAAGTAGGAAAGAAGCTATGGAAGCTAGAAACCATCCAAAGAACCTTGAATCTTCAACATGCAAGTGCATGCACGCACTTCATTGAAGCTATCGACCTCCAAACCAAGGTATCAAGGCATTAGAGCTTCACTTCCTCATTTCACATAAGTGCCTCCATAGTCAACTGAGGCTAGAGGGCTGAGAGGTTTGGGTAATATATAGAAGCTGGGGTCAAAAGTCTAAACTAGCCCTATTAGTACATTCTATCAAGGTGTAGAAAGGGGAAGAGATATCGAGCTCTACACCCCAAAAGGGCATCGAGGTAGACCCTACCACAGGCCACCACCAAAGGGGGTGTTGGAGATCACCCTTCTCTGAGATATTGAAGCTCAACCCTCAACATATCGAGGTACAACAAGTGTTGGGTATTGAGGTGCACACTCTCCAACCTATAGAGACCACATCCAAACCTATCGTGGTTCCAGTCATCCTATGGATGTTCGTGTATTTCAAACCATGGGTTTCGACAATGGATGTCCATGTGCAATAAAACTAGGATAATCCGAAGCCAACCAACAACAACATATACAGTGAGAATGGAGCTAATGCTTTCAAAAGCATGCCTCTCCTTTTCAAATGTCGTGGCTGGCTCTCCGATGTTATCGTGCTTTGACAACTTACTAAAGCAACATATACAAGTTGATGACGATAAATAGATGTCACAAGGACATCTTCACACAAAGGATATTCTAATTCGTAGAGCACATCGACTTTTGGTGATGTATAGTTACAATAAAGCCCAAGATGAATAGATAGACTCGTGATGTATTGATAGATAAAAATACAGAAAGACTGAAACGTAAGGTCCATTGACTCCATTCCGTATAATCAATGGGGAGAACCAAATAAGTCGTTAACATCAATGTAAGAGAAATTTCGTTCCAGTTGTGTGCAATAGCTTCGAAGTATCAGATTAGCTCGAACCGCTTGTTGATCACTTGATTCATTGTCCCTTTGTTGACGCTATCCTGGAGTTAGTGCCGCTAATATATCAGGTTGTAGATCATCACTATCTGTTACAAGAAGGGGAGAAACGGAAAGAAAGCAAACTGTATGTATGATTTTCATGTACAAGTCTTTTTTCACAAGCCGGGACTTTTAAAGAAAATCCACACGCAACAAATGACAGAGTAACATCACTGTACAGGAAATACCTTTTCTTTTCACTGTTCTTCCACAATGAATAAAACCTGTTTTTCAAAATGTTCTTGCATAATGAACCGAACAACTAGTACGCGCTGCGTGGGGAAGACCTGCTGTCCGCCTGGATCGCAAACTCGAAGCTAAGCCCTACCCTCCGCAACCACCGCCACACCCACCACCGCAGCCGCCGCCACCGCATCCACCGCCGCACGCACCTCCTCCGCCTGCATCTCCACCACCGCCATCGCCACCGCCGCCTCCTCTATCGCTGTCACTGCGGTCTCCGCTGATAGCAGCAGCTGCCACGACTCCGGCTGCAAGCCCAACACCCGCACCAACCGCGAGGCCAGCGCCGAGGCCGGCTTTTCCGCCGCTGGTCTTCGCCGGAGCAGCCTGCTGCGGGTATGCCCCATACCCGTAAGGAGCTGGGGCGGGACCGCCACTGGGGCCATAGTAGGCGACGTTGTTGGGGTTCTGCCGCTTGGGCTTCTTGCCGCACGCAAAGACAGCCGTCACCGTAGCGGCTAGAGATGCGAGAACCGCGAAGACGATGAGCAACGGAGCCAGTGGTGCTGCGGCGGCACCGTTGGCTGTAGCGGCATCTGCCGCCCAAACCTCGAGCAGGACTCGACCCATCGTCGGGGTGAGGTGGCAGATGAAGGGTGGAGTTGCTTAAGGGTTGTCCCTTATATGAAAATTCAAGGGAAGAACGCAGTCCTGAAAAGTATACATTTCTTCTGTAACAAGACTAGTAGTTATTGTTACGTCGTGGCAACAGCAAATCCCGCGTTCGTTTGACTTGCGGGTGGAGGTAGTTTGCAGGCGCGGCACATTCCTACCGGTCAACGCTCCAATTTTATTTCGACTAGGAAACATGAAAATAGTTCAAACTGTTCAATGTGGATTTCCCATATTATGTTCTTTTAGTATTCAATAACAAGCAAATATCGATATTACATATACACAAGCAAATCTATCACCTAATTAAAAACTATAAGTTAAATCAGAAGCGAGCTTATGAAACAGCCTTTATAACATCTATGTGCCATGTCTCGTCGTTCTACATGTTTATCCTTAAATCAAAACTTTTTTCTGGACTTCAAATGTTGGACTTGCGGACAATAAAATCTTTTGAGCAGTTCTATCTGGAGAAGGACGATCGTAATAAAGCCAGCTTGGGCTTCGGGCTGGGAACGGGAGTCTTGCTCGAGGGGCAGCTGACTCGCGTCATGAAATTTGAGTTTGGCGTGTCATTAGGTACAACTCCATGATATGTGTTGGCTTATATATTAGAAAATGACGACTTCCAAAAAAAAAATGACGACTTCTGTTGCCGTTAAGTTTGAATAAAATTTCAAGACAACTTGTGAACTTGACCATCGAACAAGGGAGACGTCATTCATCCCTCTCCTCGAGATCCACTCAGCCGCGCCCAATTCATAAAACGAAATGAGGTTTGAGGAATCGAAAAATTATAGAGAGGTAAGGATCTGAATTTACGATAAAATATGTCTCTAACAAGTCAAGTATATAATGCATGTCAACATCATTTATTGTTGTTGCTGCAATAAATTGCTAGACATGCAGTTATGGACGCCATCAGTATGTACCCAATATGAAAGTAAGAAAGTCAATTTCTTGCCATTAGTGCAGACACAATTGTCTGCCGTGTACAAGGAATAAATATGCATGTATGCATTCCCCTTGAAAATATAATCAATTATATTCTAATTTAATATATGTCGCACTTGATATGTGTCTATCTGTGTTCACGAACTTATGTAATTATTCGTACAATATATATTTGTAAGTGGCACTTCATATCGTTATGTTGAGTGGAGGAGTCGTCTAATTTATTATATTTGATTGACTTATTTAAAACTTAGATAGAAGTATATAACAAGCAGAAATGGTACATATATAGCTAAGGGATGATTGTGTTTCTTATTATAAGTGAATAACTATTCGTCGTCTGTGTGGTGTAGTTACTAGTGGAGAAAAAATCTAAGTTAAGAAAAAATAAAGAAGGATACAAATATTGTTGGATGACACAAGAGACACAGGGAGTCAAACACTTCTCTGTATTTAATTCAAATATTCATCCATCTGTATATTGTAATCATTTCGATTCTCTCCCTCTCTCTTAGAAAAAAATAATAACATTTAACTATAAACATTATTTTATTTATATTCCATTATATATTATTATAATATGAAACAAACCATCACTTGCATGCTTGAAAAAGAGGAGAAATGATAATGAAGCTATATCAAAATTGGAAAATTAATGAGGATGGATTCGTGGAAGATTAATACTTGAGGATCTATTTTAAATGGGATAAAATATTTTTTTAAAGGGAATGATACATAGTAATGGGTGAGAAACACATTTAACTAGTTATTTTAGAAATGATGATGTTTGAACTTTAGTGTGAGACAAAATTGTTCAGGATGTGGTGAAATGTTGTATGGTTTGATATAGTTAACCATGATTATTGTACAACCTGAACATAGTTTTTCATAGAAAAAATCATTGTAGATATAGTGTTAATGTGTGTGTTATTATCTACACTGCTTTAGGGTTCAGATCTTGAATCCCATCCCTATCTAAGTCTCAACCGACATGCATCAAATCCATAGGCTTTGCATCCACCTATCAAATGAGGTGAGACAGAAAACAAAGTTTACAATTCTGATTAACTGGAACACAACCCCACTGACATAGGAATTTCACCCTAGACCTTGGGAGTTTATTCCTAATCGACAGATAAATGAAAAGAAAGTTTGAGGCATGAAAGGATGAGATTGAACTTGAGGGGTCATCATGATGGAATCTTTAAAACCCTAATAGTTTATATGTTAGATTTAAGGAAGTTGCCACTAGTTTGCAGAAGGCCTCATTTGAAGGAGTCCATCAACCATTTTTTATGGCAATGCCAATACGAAAAAAGAAGAAAGTAGAGCAGACACAAGACATTTTAAAGCCTGACAACTATGGGTAATTTGTGAGTACCAAAATTGTAGTATATAAAATGAAATAAAGACTAATAGGTTGCATTTGTAGCCTATTTAGCACACATTTTAGTGGAATTTGAATTCATAGTTCCCCGACCCTAAATTTCATCCAAACTATTCTAATCAGCAAAATTCTAAAAACTCAATTCCTATGACCTAAGTTATGTATCATACATATGTTAAGAGGACATACATATTCTCATTATGTCCCTGACCAGTTGTTGCTGATAGACAAAAATGACATGTAAGATCAGAGTGTGAGTTGGTTGTTGACAGAATCTCATTAGTCATGATATGGATATATCAAACCAAGCACATATAAACATGTTAGAGAATAGTGTATCAGATAGACCTACCTTGAGACTGAAACATGGAAACCATTACCATGGCAGTCATAGTAAACTCTCATTGTGATGGTGGTTTTGTGGTATTAGACCTAAAATCACTGCATTCAATATATGTCGCTCAAAATGCTTTGCATCATAAATGCAATCATCAAATATGGGTTCTTATAAAGGTGATGATTGGGTGACTATGACACATGGGGACTGACTGTAAGTGATAGAGATGGGATTTTTCCCTTCTACAGGAGTAAAATATCCTAGGCCTCTTGATTAGTGAGACTAAGAAATGCATGACGATGTACATGTGAGTCAATATGTGATATTGAGCTTACATATAACTCATACAGTATGCTCTGGTTCAAGAAACAAGATTCAATGTTGGAGAGAGTGACTACTCCATGCCTCGAGTTCAATCTAGATATCAGAGACAAATGAATTATACAAACACTGTAACACCACACATAAATTGTAGGTTGAAGTTGTTTCCCAATTTTCCATTTACTTTGGTAGCATTAATATGAGACTAGGAACCACTCATTATTTGTGATGCCATAAGTGTTATGAACATTCAATACCAATGTAATATGAGACCTATAGGGTCACACACATAGGTTGTGACCTAGAAGAGGAGTTTAATCTTGAATGATGCTTGAATTGATTAATAAAGTGTTTAGGTATTCAATTCAAGCAACAAATTAGCTAGTTGCACTGCCAGATGATCAACTCACTCAAGTGAGACGTCTGTTTGGAGAGCCAGACGGTTGGTTCAAGTTCTGAAATGACCATTTAGAGTTTCAAACTGATTGGAATTAAATTGGCTAAGTTCTATTCAAACTGAGGTGTGAACCAACTAGTTCATTCTGTTGAATTGATCGGCTTGGCTCGGCTCACTATATGACCGTCTGGGTGAGTGAGACAACTGTCTCGCACGAGCGAGATTGCTCAGTTCATGGGAAATTTGATTGCATAAAGGAATTAGTGTTGACGTCATGTTGTGCATTAATTGGATTTGAATTGCCTAATTTTGTATGCGATTAGGAGAAATGTGAAATGACCATCTCGTAGCACGATATGACCATCTTGTGTTCCAGAAGATTGTTTGGGTGTTCACATTTTGCAAAAATTCAAGATTTTCCATCCCTTCCACTCCTGCATAGACTAGGAACCCTAAGAGAAACCCCTCCTATAAATAGAGGGGTATTGGGGGCTTCCCAGAACACAACACATACAATTGAGAATTAGTTTCTCTAACAAATTGTTGTCCTCTCTGGTTGTGGTAACTAAGAGAGCCCACAGAAGTCCTACCCAACTAGGGAGGGATATCTATGGGAGAGAACAATTGAGGATTATTTTTTGGTGAGAGCAAGTTGGTGACTAATATGCCAACAGGATGGACAACTCATTCATGTCCATTCTAGCAGGATGACAAGAGTTCTAGGCGGTCCATGTGGACTTCTATATAGGCAAGGTGGTCTTTCTCCATTGCTAAGGAGGACAACATCAAACAGTTGTTCATGGTGAGAGGAGCTGCTACAGATGATGACGTTCGAGGATACAGTTTGTGGTGCAGACAAGGAGGCGCAACAGTCAGATGAGTCTCAGTGCAACTTGAAGATGGTTGCACATCTACAACGAGAAGGAGATGTCACTAGACTTTCTCTAGGACTTGGTATATCCTCGAAACCATCCTTCCCATCTTATAGTTATTAACGCAATATGTTGGTTTATGAGGAATATGGTAGATAAAAAAATTATTTCTGTGGCCTATTATGTAGACATATTTCCCTACAATGGTATCAGACACAATGTCAATTACTATATTATGAGTTAATCAATATGATCAGATTTTTATTTTATCATTCTATTATTTCATGTGATGCAAATAATTTTGATCCAATCAAATACCATGATAATCCCAAACTAACATATATATACATATATATACATATATATATATATATATATATATATATATATATATATGAAATTTATGCGTGTCACCCTAAAAGCGGTTTTGATGGTGGATGTGTAGCATGGTTATGGCCAATAACCCCTATTATCTATGCATGGTTGAATGGTTGGTTAATCCTTTTATCTCAGTCTGCGTACCAAGCCTCTATCTTATCTTCCAAATGTAAAGTTAATTCTTTCTTACCCTTGCTCCCCTCAAATGTAACTTGAAGTTTCTCTATAATTATGTAAAAGTAGGATAGTTTAGTTTCCTATTATGATGAAGAAGAAGGATGTTTTGATGATGCCAACCAACCATCTTAATGGAGAGACAACTGATTGGAGGATCAAGGAGGACGAACCGAACCGACCAACTAGCAGACCTGACCAATCGACTAGAGGAGCCTGAAAATGATGGAAAGTAGAACAAGACGACTGGTGAGACGACCAAATGACCAGCCAACAGACGAGCCAATCAGTTAAAGGGTTGAACCATTCAACTCGGATTGGCAAACATAGATCTTCAACAATAACATGTTTTTGCATGTGATGTAGACCTAGGATGTGGTAATTCCTTATGTCTCCAAGGAATTACATTAGGATGACCATAACCATCACTTTTGTTTATTTTATGTTTTTGTTGTGGGATATAGCATGTATATGATACATACTATATATGTGGTGATAGGATAAACTATATATATTTCAAAATACAAACTCCCTCAAAGAATAATTATATTAAGTCTTAGATGTTTTTGAATAGAAATACACATGAAAAGATTGATCAACCAAGCATAGGTTACGCCTTCGTGTGGTGCGCATCTCATGGAAGTGTGCTGGTAAATATGTAGGTTCTGCCTTTGTAGGGTGCATATCTATTGTGTTGGTTGTTGGGTCACGCTTAAACTGGTGATTCTTATAGCATCTAAGCCCAAAAGCATGCATATGAGTAGTCAAGAAGTTGCATATAACATCTATCCAAAATTGCATATGATGCAATTGGAAAAAGTTACCTACTTTGATAGTTGACTGTGTTTTGTGTCTTTAGTCAGGCCATAGTCAAATTATCTTTGATCTAGCCCACTAGAATATTGTACGTTGCAATATTCTGAATTGTAATGTGAGGGCTATCAAGTTGAAATAAAATAGTGGGAGTTATAATAATTGATGACCTAATTAATATCGTCAAAATTTTCAAATCAAATGAAAAGTTTTTGATAAATCCAAATTTTCTCGTTGAATCAAATGATGAACAAATCCATATTGCGATCAGTCCTTAATAAGGAAAAATTTGATGGGACAAATTTCCCTGACTAGTTTTGGACTTTGAGAAGGGTTTTCAATGAAGAGTGCAAGCTCTACGTCCTTCATAAACCAGTGTCAAAAATACTTGATCCCGATGCACCTAGGGCACAAGTGGATGCCTATTGGAAGCATGCCAATGATGCCTTACCTTATACTTAGCTTCATGAACTATGATTTGCATGAGCAGTGCAGAGACATGAGTGGTTTTTGAAATGGTAACACATCTTAAGAAAGCTACAATTGGTCTTAAAAAGAAAGAAAGGGACACTATCATAAAGGTGCTACTTGAGTCTAAAATGATAGAGGGAACCTCAGTAGAAGAACATGAGATCAATATGATTGGACATGTGTATCATCTTAAAGAACTGGGATTCACCTGAGCCATGATTTGGCCATGGATATGATTCTAAAGTCAATGCCAGAATCATAAAGCCACTTTATTGCATGTCAACATGTGAATAATGTGGCTAACCACATGTTAGATTTGCTTGCCATGTTGATTCATGTTGAAGTAAAATTGAAGAAGGACAAGCCCGTGATGATGATCAACAGAGATGAGTCCAAGGATCAAAGCAAGGCCAAGAAGAGTTTTGAGGTCAAGCCCAAATCCAAATCTTTAACCCCCAAAAATAAGGAGAAACAAAGGTACAAGAGGAACTCCTTCTTTGTACTTGAAGACATTCAAGAAGAAGATGGGGATGGTGATCTCCACTTTAGGCATGTACATTTTTGAGATAAATATATCTACTTCTTCATCATGGATACTATATATTGGATCTGGATCTCACATATGTTCTCATATGAAAGATCTAAAATGATGTAGGCCTTTGAAAAAAGGCGAGGTGGAACTATGAGTTGCTAATGGCGCAAGAGTTGCAGCCACTGAAGTTGGAACCTATAGTATATCTCCACCCACATGGCTTGTAAAAGAGTTAAAAACTACTATTATGTACCTACTATAAATAGAAACATCATTTTTTTATCTTGATGGACAAGGATGCATTTGAATTCCATATTAAAAATGGTCAATGTTCTATTGCAAAAGATGGGATCTTTTATGGTAGTGCCCCAATGTCTTATGATCTTTATTTGTTTGATCTAAAGACCATTATTTATAACATTAATGTAAAAAGACTAAAACTCAACAACTAAAAAAAATACATTTGTTATTTTTATCTAGGGAAGATAAATGAGAATGGCATATCTAGAATCCATAAAGATGGTTATCTAGACTCTTTTGATCTAGCATCAATAGAGACATGTGAATCTTGTTTGTTGGGCAAGATGGCTAAAACCCCTTTCATTGGTAACAACGGGGGGGGGGGTAATGATCTATTAGGATTCATACATACTAATGTGTGTGGACCTTTTAGAAAAACCTCTAGAGGTGGGTATCAATACTTCAATACATTCACTGATGACTTCAGTAGGTATGGCTATGTTTGTTTAATGAAACATAAGTCAAAAACTCTTGAGCGGTTCATGGAGCTTATGAAAGAAGTACAAAACCAACTTGGTAAAAGTATTAAGGCACTTCATTCAGATCAAGTTGGAGAATAATTAAACCAAGAGTTTGATAACCTTCATAGAGCCCATGGGATTGTTTCTCAAAGGACTCCACCTTGAACACTTCATCATAATGGTGCATCAGAAAGAAGGAATCATACATTGCTATATATGGTGTGATCAGTGATGATTTTAGATGAGCTTCTGATTACCTTCTGGGGGTATGCTCTAGAAACTACAACGTATACACTAAACTGAGTACCATCTAAATTATTTAAAAAGATACCGTATGAGATATGGCATGGGAAACATCCCAAAATGTCTTTTATGAGGATTTGGGGATGTGAAGCTTATGTCAAAAGAATGTTTTCTAATAAGCTTGGTCCTAAATCTGATCAATTTGTTGGATATCCTAAAGAAATAAGAGGATATTACTTTTATTCCCGATCTGACAACAAAGTGTTTGTTGCTAGGGATGTTGAATTCCTTGAGACGGACTTCATTTCCAAAGGAATTAGTGGGAAGAAAGTGGAACTTGAAGAGGTTTGAGACCAACAAGAGAAAATAGAACTAATAGATGAACAAGAGGAACCAAGAGAATCACAAGGTGTTCTAGAGTCTCAAATTCCTTATATAACACAAGAACCCCATAGATCTAATAGGACACACCCTGAGTCTAAGATATTTGGATATATTGTAACTTAGGAAGGTAGTGAATTAGTCATAGATGATGAGCCAATAACCTATCAAGATGCTATAGAGGGACCAAAGTCTGAGAAATGGCTTGAAGCCATTAAATCTGAGATGGAATCCATGTACACCAACAAGGTATGGACCTTGGTGGATCCACCTGAAGGGGTAAAACCCATAAGGTACAAGTGGGTCTTCAAGAAGAAGACCGGCATGGATGGAAAAGTACAAACATGTAAGGGAAGATTGGTTGCAAAGGGTTTCAGACAAGTTCAAGGTCTTGACTATGACAAAACCTTTTCACTAGTGGCCATGGTTAAGTCCATCAGGATCGTGCTTGCTATTACAACTTATCATGACTATGAAATTTGGTAGATGGATGTTAAAAATGCATTCCTTAGTGAGAATCCTCTTGAGGATGTGTATATAACACAACATGAGGGTTTTATAAATCCAAAGTTTGCAAATAAAGTTTGTAATCTACAAAGGTCAATCTATGGATTGAAGCAAGCATCTCAGAGTGGGAATCTTCATTTTGATGAAACCGTCAAAGCATTTGGATTTATTCAAAATGAAGATGAACCTTGTGTGTACAAGAAGTTTAGTGGGATATAAGTGAAATTCCTCATTTTGTATGTAGATGACATACTATTGATGGGGAATGACATCCCTACTTTATGAAAGGTAAAGACATGCTTGGAAATACATTTTCTATGAAAGACTTGGGAGAAGCGTCCTACATCTTGTGGATAAAGA
This sequence comes from Alisma plantago-aquatica, assembly GCA_963693085.1. Taxonomy (NCBI): domain Eukaryota; kingdom Viridiplantae; phylum Streptophyta; class Magnoliopsida; order Alismatales; family Alismataceae; genus Alisma; species Alisma plantago-aquatica. The sequence continues at coordinate 255,273,647 of OY856415.1, read as the reverse complement.
TTTATAGAGATAGATCTAAAAGGCTTATTGGACTATGTCAAAGCACATACATTGACAAAGTGTTAAAGTGGTTCAACATGGAGAACTCAAAGAGAGGATACATACCCATGATACATGGAGTTACCATCTCTAAGGGTCAAAGTCCCAGTTCTTGTAAAGAAAGGAAACACATGAGTTTGATTCCATATGGCTCAACAATAGGATCAATCATGTATGCAATGTTGTGTTCCCGTCCAGACGTCTTGTATACCTTAAGCATGATGAGCAGATATCCGTCAGATCCATGTGATCCTCACTAGACATCCCTGAAGAACATCCTCAAGTACTTGAGAAGGACTAATGATCAGTTCTTGGTATACAACAAAGAGGAAGAGTTTGTGGTAAAAGGTTACACCGATGCAAGCTTCCAGACTGACAAAGATGATTACAAATTGCAATCAAGATTCATGTTTTGCCTGAGTAATGGAGTTGTAGAAGAGTTCCAAGAAAGAGATAATAGACGATTGTATAACAGAGGTCAAGTATATTGTTGTATCAAATGCAACAAAGGAGGTTGTATGGATCAAGAAGTTCATTATAGAACTTGGGGTCATTTCAAGAATCAATAATGTGATTGAGCTATTTTGTGACAACAATGTATCTATTGAACAAGATAAGGAACCCAAATTGCATTGGCGCTCAAAGCTTACACAAAGGAGGTTCCATCTCATATGATCAATCATACAATGAGGAGATGTAAAGATTTGTAGAGTACCAACTGAGAACAATATTGTTGACCCCTTGACAAAAGCAATTTCATAAAAGAAGCATGATGGTCATGTTAGATCACTAGGGATACGATTTGTGGGTGATTGGCTCTAATTGTAGGTGTGAGTCTATTTATATGTATGCCCAGAGAGCCAATCATATGATGATTGTAATGACATAATTTGTAATTGATTTAATTAATAAATAAAGGCAATCTTCCAATTTATTCTATTTAATTTAGTTATGAGATAATGATGTAACATTATAAATGTCTAGAGAATAATATTACTCAATGGCGTATGTCTTCAAGTACGTGATTTGAGAAAATGAGATCATAAAAATGTTAAGAGTACATACATATTCTCATTATGTCCTTGATCAATTGTTATTGTGGAAGATTTATAGACATCAATGACACATAAAATTAGAGTGTGAGTTCGTTGATGACAAAATCTCATTAGTTATGATATGAATATATCAAACCAAGCACACAGATATATGTTAGAGAACAACATATCAGAAAGATTCACCATGAGTCTGACACATGGAAATCATTACCATGGTAGCCATAGTCAGCTCTCATATTGATGGTGGTGTTTGTGGTTCTTAGACCTAAACTCACTGCACTCATGACACATCGTTCGGTATGCTTTGACATCAAATGCAATCTTGAAACATGAGTTGTTATAAAGGTGAGTATTGGGTGACTCTGACACATGGGAACTAACTAAGAGTGATAGAGATGGGATTTGTACCTCCTACATGAGTATGATATCCTAGGCCTCTTGATTAGTGAGACCGAGAAATGCATGGCTATGCACATGTGACTCAATATGTATTATTGAGCTTACATATATCTCTGACAGTATGCTCTGGTTCAAGAAACAAGATTCAATGTTGAAGAGGGTGACCACTCCATGCCTCGAGTTCAATCTGGTTATTAGAGACAAAGGAATTTTACAAATATTATAACACCAAACACATATTGTAGGTTGAAGTTGTTCCCCAACTTTCCATTTACTTGGGTAGAATTTATGTGGAACTAGGCACCACTCATTGCTTGTGATGTCATAATTGTTATGAACATTCATTGCCAATATAATATGGGACATATAGGGTCACACACATAGGTCTCAATCTAGAAGAGGAGTTTAATCTTGAATGATGACTGAATTGATTATTAAATTATTTACATATTCAATTCACACAACAATTCAGATAGCTACACTGCCAGCCGATCGACTCACTCATGTAAGGTAGTTATTTGGAGAGCCAGATAGTCAATTCACATATTGAAATGACCGTTTGGAGTATCAGACTGATTGGAACTAAATTGGTGTAAAGAGGCGAGATCACCTCCTTACTAAAATTTAAAGTAAGTACAAAACATCCATCTTTTTAGAAAGACAAAAGATATTGAGGGATGCATGTATAATACTACAAGTAAATAAGCATGCACCAGATACATTATAAAATGTCAATAGCAGCTGAAATAAAAGTACTAAGCCTATTACATGGCTTTCATTGTTCATTACATGATTGTTCACAAAATAAAAAGACAAGAGAAAAGGATTTACTATAGCAACCTAGACATCCTTTCAGATAGATTGAGATCTACTCTTGAGATGACTTCCATCAAACTTGTCCTTCTCCTTAATCTACACCATCACCTGGGTGGTTGGGAAAGCACCTAGAAAAAGGGGAAAGAAAATAAGGTATGTGTCACAAAACTAGTCTAGGATAACAAGATAAGTAAAGTAAATAAGAATAGGCTAGGGTTCATCATAAGATGAAGATAAAAAGAATATGATGCTATATTCAAAAGAAACTTGCCATTAACAATTATATTAAAAAGGATTTGCATGTAAGATACTTATGTCTGGCTAACTAAGTAGGCTTGAGGCACCTACCAAACCTCTAACCTATAGGTGAGGGGAGAATAAGACATTCCTAGTCACCTACACAATTATATAGGGGAGAATAAAAACATTCCCCATGGCGATTAAATACATGCCCTCTGGGTGGTTGTACATCAGTACCGCTACTTTGAATTAAATAGGACATAAATCTACATACTAGAAAAATATTCATGGAAAGAGTAGTATAATATTCAATAAGCATGGTAGTGGGGTATAAGACCCAAATAAGAAGAAATTATAATCTAATTTGAGGCATGAACAACATTAGGATTCCAGAATATAAGATTTAGGGTTCATTTAAGCCTCATTAGGGAAATATAGGGTTTGGTTATAATTATCCCAACATAGGGTGTAAGGAATGGATATGCCTCTCTTACGGATATCAATTACTAAATTTCACCACTTTAATTGAGTCCAAGTTCCACTTTGCCTATTTTGAATGTATTAACATGTATTAGAGTACAAAATGCACATTAATGTATAGAAACCCTAATTTTAGAACTTTTAATCAAAACTCAGATTAGATTTTGAAAATATCATATCACCAATGAACTTATTAGGTTATCATGATCAAGAAAACATATTTTTATGTTAATTTTGGAGTTATGATGATTAAGATGTACTTTTTATGGATTTTATGCATTAAATTCATTTTACAAAAATCACCCTTCGCCAAACCATGAAATCAGACCCTAAAAATATTTTTGTTAGGTAGAGATTAATTTTCCAATTCCAAAAAAAAAATTATTTGTCAAATTTGGATAAGCTGGTTAGAAGATATAAATTTTTCAATACTGAGCAATAGGAAATTGCGACATCATCAAACCGATCAAGATAATTGAAGAGAGAGGGAGAGGGAGAAAACACCATTTGACCCAAGATCAGGTTTGAAGTTGCATAGGTAACCAAACTAGAGCTTCTAGAGAAGGTAAAACATCAAGAAACCAAAATCCTAGAAGAACATGGTAAAAAGAGATGGAGATCATCGATTTTAAACATAGAAGCATGCATTTTAAGCATGTAGTATGCAATATATGAGAAGGGGGTTATAAAACTCACCTATAGGAAGGTAAGAAGGTTAACAAAAAAGGATCCCATGATTAGAAGGTCTGGTTGCTCCAATCCAAGCTCTTTTCTTGAGCAATGATCACCTTCTCCACTTTACAGGTGCAAACCCTAGCAAAAGGGCATGGAGATGAGATGTTTTAGGGTTCTAGGTGGAGTTTTACCATGGAAGGTCATGGTTTGCAACCTATAAGAAGGAAGGAGGAATACTAAAAATATGAAAAAGGGAAGGAAACGAGGATACTTACTAGTTTTGTTCAAAATCACCAAGGAGGAGCTTAAGAAATCCTAAATAGAGAAATATGGAACCCGAAGAGCCTTCTTCACCAAGGTAGGCACCCTCTTTTATCTTAAGACAACAACTTCGTGGAAAAACATAGAAGGGATGATTCTCTAAGCTGGGGGAAAGAGAAAGAGAGTCTTGCTTCTTGGATTGGGAGGTGGGAAGGGGTAGGCATGGCTTTATAAAGAAGGGAGCAAGCATGAGGTGTCTATGGGACTTTCCATGTTTCCCTAGCCTAGGGCTTCATTGCCATGCAAGAGTACAGCTCATAGATAATTCTTGTATATAAAATTTCAGTCCTAAAAGGACACGGAGACTTCTAGGCCATCCCCACCGTCCTTCAAACAAAGAAATAACCCCATTGGTTGATAGCTTCTAAAAATTAGCTCATTTATAAAGAGGGTAATCCCTATAATGCCATTGGAGAGAAACACCTTCAAACCAAGGTGCAAACTAGGTTCCCCATGGTTCAAAATCTCTATAATGGTAAGGGAATATCTAAGGATTAAAATTCAGGTGATAATTTGCAAAGAAATTCTCCCAATTGGGTAAATTGCATAAAAGTCCAAAATGTACATAAAATTGCATAACTTGCACAAACAACATCCAAATTGAACCAAATTTGAAAATTAGGCTCATTTTATGTTTTGGAATCATATAAAAAAGTTAAATTAACGTTTAGAGTACTTAATTATGGTAATTAATCTTGTTTAATACATTAATCAAGGTTTAGGGCCTTGCACTTCTAGCACAAATTAATATTCCATTGTTCTACTAAAGTGGTGATTTTGCATTTTAGATCCTTATAAAAGCTTTCAATGAGGTATTTGTGCATAAACCCTTATATTGGTACAATTAGTGAATAAATATTCACTAAACCACTATAAATTCCACTAATTAAACATGAACAACATAAAGGACAAAAATGAAAGGGAAACTTGGAAAAAAGGTTTACATGGAGATTACATCTAAGATTCATTATGTTACAACACTCCACCCCTTTAAAAGGATTTCATCCTTGAAATCTCAAGCAAAAAGAGAAGGGTGAGTACGTAACATTTCATCTCTCAACTCCCAAGTGGTTTCTTCCAGACCATGATATTTCGACAAAACTTTTACTAGCTCAATCTCTTTGTTCTTTAGCTGCTTTACTCGAGAGTCGAGGATCTCCACATGTCGCTCTTCATAGGTCCAATTCTCATGTATCTCCAAAGGATCAACAATAATCACATGAGAATAGTATCACATACTTCTTCAGCACAGAGACATGGAACACATTATGATTCTTTTCATAGGAAGGAGGTAAAGCTAAGCGGTATGCACAGTCTCCAACCTTATCTAAGATTTCAAATGATCCAACATAGATGGGACTCAACTTGTATTTAACTTTAGATTAGGAAATAGAACAGATAGGCTTGATCTTCAGAAATGCATAGTCACCCACTAGGAAGTTAACATCAGACCTTTTCTTGTCAGCATACATCTTATGTCGGTCTTGAGCAACTTTCATGCATTTCTTTATCAACTGTACCTTTTCTGTCATCATTTGCATGTCATCAGTCTTTACTAGAGAATTTTCACCGACATCATGCCTATGCAAAGGTGACTGACATGGTCTACCATAGAGAGCTTCAAAAGGTGGCATACCAATACTAGCTTGGTAGCTATTGTTGTAAGCAAACTCAACTAATGGCAGATACCGATCCCATGCACCACCTCAATCCATCACACAAGCATGAAGCAAGTCCTCTAGAATCTGAATTGTTCTCTCAGATTGAACATCAGTCTGTGGGTGGTAAGCAATACTGAAACACAAGTCAGTACCCATCTCCTCATGAATCTGACCCCATAAATGAGAAGTAAACTTTGGGTCACGATCAGAAACTATCACCTCAAGTACTCCATGCAGGTGTACAATCCACTCAACATACAATTGAGCCATATCCACAACTTTGTAATTGGTTTTAAAAGGCAAGAAATGAGAAGATTTTGTAAGCCGATCAATAACCACCCAAACAACATGATAACCTTTCTTGGACTTAGGGAAACTAGTAACGAAGTCCATTGTGATCTTCTCACATTTCCATTCTAGAATTTCAAGAGGATGAAGAAGACCACCAAGTCATTGATGTTTGATCTTGACTTGTTGACATGTCAAGCACTTCGTGACAAACAGAGCTATAGCATTCTACATGTTCTTCCACCACACACTTCACTGTAAGTCCTTTTACATTTTTGTTGTGCCAGGATCAATAGTGTACTTGGACCCATGAGCTTAACTTAGAATCTTCTGTCTCAAATCACCTACGTCGGGAATCCACAACCTTTGTCTGAAGTCGAAAACACCATCCACTCCGACAGAGAAGTCAGATTGCGGTTTCTCGATTAAGGCCTTCATTTCTTCCAACTCAAAACTTTCCAACTGTGCAACAATGGCTTCCAAGATTCAGGTCGGCATAACAATCAAACTAGCCATATGAACAAACAACTTGTCTTCATCCACTGAATCGATAGGCTGAGGTCTCCAACTAGTCACATGTTTGGGATTTTCCCATACTGAACATCTCAGAGCGACACAAACAACATCTTTCTTATGACTTAAAGCATCAGCTATGACGTTTGCTTTACCGGGATGATAGGTGATGGTGAAGTCATAATCTTTGAGATATTCCATCCACCTTCGTTGTTGTAGATATATATATATCCTTCTGTGTCAACAAGTACCTCAAGCTTTTATGGTCGGAGAAAACTTCAAACTTCACACCATAGAGATAGTGTCGCCAGGTTTTTCAGAGCATGAACGATGGCAGCGAGATCTAAATCATGTGTAGGCCAATTAGCTTCATTCAATTTCAATTGGTGTGAATCATAGTCGATCACCTTTCTATCTTACATCAAAGCAGACCCTAAGCCTTGTTTAGAAGAACTAGTGTAGATGACATAGGGTATGCCTTCAACAGGCAAGGCAAGAATGGAAGCAGAAGTCAAACACTCCTTCAACTTTTGGAAACTATTCTCACATTCTGGCATCTAAGAGAACTTGACCTCCTTTTGTGTCATCTTGGTTGAAGGCAAGGCCAACATAGAGAATCTCTTGATAAACCTTTGATAGTAACCTTCTAAGCTGAGGAAACTATGGATCTATGAGGGATTCTTCGAAGATTTCCACTTGTTCAGAGCTTCTACCTTTTTAGGATCAACAACTATATGTCTGACAAAAATCACATGACCCAGAAATATCACTTCCTTTATCCAAAACTCACAATTTGAGAATTTTGCATAGAGTTGATTTTCTCACAGTGTGTTGAGTACAATCTGTAGATTCTTGTGATGTTGTTTTAACATCTCTAAATAAGCCTAAACATTGTCGATAAACACCGCCACAAACTTGTCAAGGTATGGCAGAACACTCGGTTCATCAAGTCCATGAAGGTATCGGGGGCATTTGTCAAGCAAAAAGTCATGACCATGAATTCGTAATGCCCATAGCGAGTTCTAAATGCCATCTTTAGGAAATCATTATCCTTCACGCACATCTGGTAGTAGCCACTCTGTAGATCCATCTTGGAGAATACGATGGTTGACTTCAGCTGATCCAGTAGGTCATCGATGCGAGGCAACGAATAATGGTTCTTCACCATCACTTGGTTAGAATGCGATAGTCCATACACATCCGCATCGATCCATCCTTATTCTTCACAATCAGGACAGGGGCTCCCCAAGGTGAAACACTGGGGCGGATGAAGCCCATGTCGAGAAGCTCTTCTAGCTACTTCTTCTATTCGCACGCTTGACGGGGGCCAAGTGGTAAGGCGATTTTGATATTGGCAAAGTTTTGGGTACAAGCCCGATGGAAAACTCCACCTCGTGAGTTGGTGGTAAATTAGGTAACTCCTCAGGAAAGATGTCTGGGAATTCCTTCACCACATCTATGTGGTCGAGAGAAGGAGGTGTGGCCTCGATGACTATAGAGGCTAAGAAAGATCTACACCCTTGCGAGACTAGATTTTCAGCTTTGATGACAGAGATAAAATATTGCTGATCCTCTCGCTTCCTACCCTTGACACACAATCTTCCCTCAATAGGATTTGACAAACTAACCTTTGATTCTTCACAAAACAAAATAGCTTTGTACCTCTTCAACCAATCCATTCCCAAGATGACATCAAAGGCAGTCATGTCGAGCAAGATGAAATCTGAGGGAAACATTATACCAGATATACATAGGTTCATGGTCGTAGTTTGGAGATACAAAGAGAAGATCTTACCACTAGGGGTTTTTACATCTAATATATGATCCATATACTCAGATTCTATTTCTAACATAGAAGCAAGCTGACATGATATGAAGGTATTGGATGAGATAGAATCAAATAGTGTCTTTATAGGATGCATATTAAGATGCAAGGTACCTTCAATAACTTCATTATCTTCGCTTGATTCCTTAGCATTGAGAGCAAACACTCTCCCATTCTTCCTCTACAGTGGTGTTCGCCTCAAGTTCTAGTTGTTGTTGTTGTTATTATTCCCCAGAGGTAGATTCTTCCTTGGCTGATATGAACTATTCTATCCCTACTAGAAATGAGGGTAGAGTGGTCGGATATGCCCAACTTGGCAACACTTGTGGTAGGTCAGAGGAGGCCTATTGTCTCTATGAGCAGGTGCATTGTTGGTAGGACATCTCCTTGGAGGATGGTGGAGAGATCACCTATTTCACCGATAACGTCTGCGATTCTCATTCTGGGTAGGGTTCTTCCTCTTGTTGTTGTTGTAGCCATTATTGTGCCCATAGGATTGGAATCCTGGGTAGGACTTGATGACCAGGGCCTTATCGACCATATGTTGGAAGGTGAGTGGAAGATACGGAACAAGACTTCAGCCCACTTGGCATTTCAAGCCCTACAAGAACAATGTTTCCCTTCTCTTAGCTCCAAGGTCAGTGGTGTAGCATTCCATAAGCAGGAACTATTAGATGTAGTTGGCCACACTCATGCTTTCCTACCTGAGGCTATAGAACTCGGCTTCCTTCTTCCTTAGGAAGGCGGAACAGATGTACTTCTCCCTGTAGAGCTTCAGAAACTGGTCCCATTCCATGGTAGAGGTGTCTCGAGTGCGAGCGACACCATTCCACCAGACACATGCTGGTCCATCCAACACATACGTCATGAATCGAACCTTCTAGTGAAAAGGGCATGCCATACCCTCGAAGGTCTGATCCAAAGCCAACACCCAGTCATCTGCTTTATCCACCATGTTGTGTTCACTTTCACCCTTGAAGTAGGGTGGATGCATCTTTATGAAGTCGGTGAGGGTGAACTCCCTCGGCTTGTTGGCATTGTCAGCCACAGTGTGGAGCTGCCCCATCATGGTGGAGAGAAATTGGCGCAACATTGCCAACTCTTTCTTCAGTGTGAAGGTGGGGATGCCCGGAGTTGTAGGGTTGACCACACTATGGATGGCAGGAGTCACAGGAGTGTTTCTCACATTGGAGTCATCAAGGTTTGACTCCTTTCCCTTGTTCCTTCTATCAAACAAGTCACCTATCCTGAAAGGTAGGGTTAACATATTAAGTTCCCAGGAGTATTTGAATCATAGATGAGAAAATAATAGAAGAATAGACAAGAAAAGAATATCTAGAATGCTATTGCCTAAAAGAATAATATTTTGGGCAATTCGTATCAGCTCAGGCCATGCCAGTATCATATGGGTACGGGAGTCTTTGTAAACCAAGCTAGTACTACGGAGGAAAATATTTACATCCCCAAAGCTCTGATCCATTCTAGACACCTTTTCCTCAACTTCATGTCCTAATAGTTGCCTAAAGGCTCTGATACCATGCTATAAAGAGGAAAGATCACCTCCTTACTAAAATTTTAAGCAAGTACATAACATACATATTTTTAGAAAGACAAAAGTATTGAGAGATGCATGTATAATATTCCAAGTAAATAAGCATGCACCAGATACATTGTAAAATGCCAATAGCCGCGGAAATAAAAGTACTAAGCCTATTACATGGATTTTGTTGTTCATTACATGATTGTCCCCAAAAGAAAAAGATAAGAGAAAAGGATCTAGCTATAGCAACCTAGACATCCTTTTAGATAGCTTGAGATCTACTCCTGAGATGACTTCCTTCAAACTTGTCCTTCTCCTTGCTCAGCACCAGCACTTGGGTGGTTGGGAAAGCACCCAGCAAATGGGGAAAGAAAACAAGGTATGTATCACAAAACTAGTCTAGGATAACAAGATAAGTAAAGCAAATAAGAACAAGCTAGGGTTCATCATAAGATGAAGATAACAAGAATATGATGCTATATTAAAAAAAAACTTGCAATTAACAATTATATTAAAAAGGATTTGCATGTAAGATAATTATGTCTACCTAACCAAGTAGGGTTGAGGCACCTACCAGACCTCTAACCTATAGGTGAGGGGATAATAAGACATTCCCAGTCACCTATACAATTATATAGGGGAGAACAAAAAAATTCCCCATGGCGATTAAGTACATGCCCTCTGTGGGTGGTTGTACATAAGTACCACTACTTTAAATTAAATAGAACATAAATCTACATGCTAGAAAAGTAGTCATGGCAAGAGTAGTCATAATATTCAATAAGCATGGAAGTGGGGTATAAGACCCAGACAAGAAGAAATTATAATCTGATTTGAGACATGAACAACATTAGGATTCAAGAATAGAAGATTTAGGGTTCATTTAAGCCTCATTAGGGAAATATAGGGTTTTTCTATAATTACCCCAAAATAGGGTGTAAGAAATGCACATACCTCTCTTATTGATATCAATTACTAACTTTCACCACTTTAATTGAGTCCAAGTTCCACTTTGCCTATTTTCAATGTATTAACATGTATTAGAGTACAAAATGCACATTAATGTATAGAAACCCTAATTTTAGAACTTTTAATCAAAACTAAGATTTATATTTTGAAAATATCACCAATTAAATTATTAGGTTCTCTTGATCAAGAAAATATATTTTAAGGTTAATTTTGGAGTTATGATGATTAAGATGTACTCTTTATGGATTTTATGCATTAAATTCATTTTACAAAAATCATCCTTCGTCAAACCATGAAATCATACCTTGAAAATATTTTTATTAGATATAGTTTAATTTTCGAATTCCAAAACATATTTATTTGTCAAATTTGGATAAGCGGATTAGAATATATGAATTTTTCAATACTGATCAATAGGAAATTGCCACATCTTCAAACTAATCGAGATAATTGAAGAGAGAGGGAGAGGGAGAGGGAGAAAACACCATTTGACCCAAGATCAGGTTTGAAGTTGCATAGGCAACCAAACTAGATCTTATAGAGAAGGTAAAATAGCAAGAAACCAAAACCCTAGAAGAACATGGTAAAAAGAAATGGAGATCATCGATTTTAAACATAGAAGCATGAGTTGTAAGCATGTAGTATGCAATATATGAGAAGGGGGTTATAAAATCACCTCTACGAATATAAGAAGGTCCAAACAGCAAGGATCCCAAGATTAGATGGTCTGGTTTCTCCAATCCAAGCTCGTTTCTTGAGCAAAGATCACCTTCTCCACTTAAGAGGAGCAAACCCTAGCAAAAGGGCATGGAGATGAGATGGTTTAGGGTTCTAGGTGGAGTTTTACCATGGAAAGTCATGGTTTCCGACCTAGAAGAAGGTGGGAGGAATACTAACAGCATGAAAACAGGTTAGGAAAGGAGGGTACTTACTAGTTTTGGTCAAAATCACCAAGGAGGTGCTTCAGAAATCCTAAATAGAGAAATTTGGAACCCTAGGAGCCTTCTTCACCAAGGTAGTCACCCTCTGTTACCTTGGGACATAAACTTCATGGAAAAACATAAAAGGGACGATGCTCTATTATGGGGGAAAGAGAAGGAGAGGATTGCTTCTTGGATTGGGAGGTGGAAAGGGGTAGGCATGGCTTTATAAAAAAGGGGACAAGCATGAGGTGTCTATGGGACTTTCCATGTGTCCCTAGCCTAGGGCTTCATGGCCATGCAAGAGGACAGCTCATAGATTCTTACTGTATATCAAAAGTCAGTCCTAAAAGCACATGGATACTTCTAGGCCATCCCCACCATCCTTCAAACAAAGAAATAACCCCATTGGTTGATAGCTTTTAAAGGTAAGCTCATTTATAAAGAGGGTAATCCCTATAATGCCCTTGGAGAGAAACACCTTAAAACCAAGGTGCAAGCAGGTGCCCCATGGTTCAAAATCTCTAGAATGGTAAGGAAATATCTAAGGATTAAAATTCTGGTGATAATTAGCAAAGAAAACCTCCCAATTCAGTAAATTACATTAAAGTCCAAAATGTACCTAAAATTGCATAACTCGCACAAACAAAATCCAAATCAAACCAAATTTGAAATGTAGGCTCAATTTATGTTTTCAAATCATATAAAAAGTTATATTAAGGTTTATAGAACTTAACTATGGTAATTAAGCTTGTTTAATACATTAATCGAAGTTTAGCACCTTGTACTTCTAGCACAAATTAATATTCCATTGTTCTACTAAAGTGGTGATTTTGCATTTTAAATCCTCAAATAAGCTTTCATTGAGGTATTTGTGCATAAACCCTTATATTGGTACAATTAGTGAATACATGTTCACTAAACCACTATAAATTCCACTAATTAAACATGAACAACATAAAGGACAAAAATGAAAGGGAAACTTGGAAAAAAGGTTTACATGGATATTACATCTAAGATTCATTATGTTACAATTGGCTAACTTCTACTCAAACTGACTTGTGAATTGACCAGTTCATTCTGTTGAACTGACCAACTCGACTCAGCTCACTAGACAACCATCTCTCATGGAAAGATTGCTTAGTTTGTGGGAAATTCATTTGCTACAAGGAATTTGGCTGATGTCATGTCGTGCATTAATTGGATTTGAATCACCAAATTTGTATGTGATTGGGAAACTTGAAAAATGACCATATCACAGTATGATATGACCATCTCACATGCTAGAGTACTTCCTGGGTTGCTAGATGACCATATGGATGTTCCCATCTATGAAAATTTCAAGGTTTTCTAGTCCCTTCCACTCCCAGATAGATTGGGAACCTTGACTAAAACCCCTCCTATAAATAGAGGGGTACTGGAGGCTTCCCAGAACGCAACACAAACAATTGAGAATCAGTTGCTCTGACAAATCATTATCCTCTCTAGTTGTGGTAACCAAAACAGACCAATCAAGTCCTACCTAACTAGGGAGGGATAGCTATGGGAGAGAACAATTGAGGATCATTGTTGTGGGAGAGCAAGTTGGTGACTAGTATGCTAACGAGAGGGACAACTCATTCCTATCCATTCTAGTAGGATGACATGAGTTCTATGTGGTCCGTATGGACTTATTTAGAGGTGAGGTGACCTTTTCCTTTCGCTAAGGAGGACAATGTTAACCAACAGTCCTTGGTGTGAGGAGCTGTTGTAGATGATGACATTCGAGGATGCAGTCTGTGGTGCAAACTAGGAGGCACATTAGTCAAATGAGTACTAGTGCAACTAGAAGATGGTTGTGCATCTACAAAAATGAGGAGATGGTGCTGGACTTGATCCATGACCGGGTATCCTCAAAACCATCCTTCCCATCTTATAGTTATTGACGCTATCTATTGGTTTATGAGAAATATGGTTGATAAAATTTTTTGTTTCCACTTCCTATTCAGTAGCCATATTTCCCTACAAAATCATCATTCCAAAAAAGGGGTTTTCATCAACACTTTAAACACAAACACAAACACACATAGACACATACACACATAATAAATATATACCAAAATGTGTGCATCTATATATATGTATAAATATATATAAGGGATAGAGAGATATTTGTTACAATACACTCAAGTGTAGTAGATACAAAATATACTTCAGTCTTTTTCCATATTACGACAATTGTTTTGAGGATATACATCATAGATCTTCCTAAATAACTTATAATTAGTTGATATATAAAAATTGAGCTTATTTGGGCACTTTCATGCTTATAAATATGACAAAATATTATAATTAGAATTACTTATGAACATTGATATCATTGTTGTTTGATAAGTGTCTTACACTCATTCAATTGAGCTAAAATTTCGTATCTAGACTATATTGTTTTGAGTAATGAAGATTAGTAGTTCAAATTTTTTGAAAAAAATATCTTGATAAAGAAACACCATTTTAGGTTTCAACATTGGTAACTTTATTTGACACCACATATAAATCACACTAGGAGTAAAGTTTGTAGGATTTTATTAAGGGAAGTGTGATGTATAAAAAATATTCATTCTTGTTTTACCATAATCGTCATTATCCAACAACTAGAAACTTCATTCTCGGCGAAGAACAAAAAATTTTGGATCAAAATTCGAATTGTCCACCAAGTTATTGTATCATTGTCTTATTTGCAGCAAGTTCTTATTATATTATGGAATGTCATCTTCAAGCCTCTATTCAAGTGCCTTGGACTATAATTAATACATGCGGATGAGGGAGAGCAAGGTGCACCACCTTGACCAAGAATTTGAACTAGCACAGGCTGTCAATGTGCTAGTCATTTCAGAACTCCCTTTCTTCTCCTATCTCGGGTTATAATCTTTAAGAAAACTTTTTGTGATAACTTGGATTTTCTCTCTCATTCATTAGATACCCTATTATACTCAACAACCTCCATCACCCACACCTTTATGACTTTAAGTTACTTTATGCTCAATTGATGAATTGATTTTGATTAAATATCACTTTATACTTATATGTGACTCTAATTTGAGTTTTGAACTACGTGTCATGCTTATTATCTACCATCCACTTGCAATGAAAATTGAACCCATTAAATTAAGTCTCTTTGTCATAGAAAATATTTTTTGATGTACAAGATTCGATTACAAATAAAACGGCTCAAAAATCACCTCAATCAGAGCTATAAATAAAAAGATATGACATTTTCAACCTTGATGGTTTGATCTCTGTTTTAACTCATTTTTGACCTAGTTGGGCCTGAGTGGGTGTGCAGCCCAATTAGGGGAGGCTCCCCCCTTACTTGAACACCTCAACAATCCATATCACTCCCCCTAAACCAATAAGATTTCCCTCTTTTAGATACACAGATATGTGCTCTCTACCCTTAGATCATTTGGTGGTCCACGATAGACTCTAATCCAACAGTCTGTAATAATCTTCTATGTCATGTAATACAAGGTACAAAAGCCATGCAACCCCCTTTATAATGACCAACCCATCCATCCTCACCTCCTTTTATGCTAATTGATATGCCATTTCACTTCACTTCTCATCCCTCTTCGTTTCCCCTATCTTTCCCATCCATTTCGTGCTCTCCTCCTCCATCTTTCCCTTCTCTTCTACTCCCATCTATTTTGGTGGCCACTTCCTCCGGCAAGGTGTTGCAGCACGATTATGGAGACTTGGTGCGTGATTAACTCGCCATCAGGATTGTAGGGGTCAATCATCCTCGATGGCCAACTTCTGTGGCCCGACTCTCTCTCAAATGTGGAACCACCCCGTACTCTGGTGACCTCGTGCTGCCACGATGGAGGAGACTCATGCGGGATGGGAGACGTTGGAGTGTAGTGGTGAGCCGTGATGGAAGGTTCCATGGAGCCTCGGCCAAATGCCTGGGGGTGGTCAATGGAGGTGCCCAATCACCATGCTTGAACCCCGGGAGGGCACATCGCTGGGCATGTGAGTCCCAATAGGTCACCTAAAGCATCCGCCCTTGGATCTGGATCTGAGGGTGTAGAGAACCTAAAAATGGTAAACTTTAAAAAAATCATATATCTATGATCTTTAGATTCAAATAAGACTTCCAATATACTATTTTGACTATAAAAATGAGATATTTTCAATAAAAAGCTTCTAGAGTCTAATTTTACCTCTTTTCATCCTGATATCCCCATAATATATACTTTTGATTTCTTTTAGTATGGTCTCTTCTTTTGAATGCATGATCTTGATGTCTTATATCTGAAATCTAAATGTTATCATGATATTAGTCTTTTGAATACCTCTATGCATCATGATTTGAACTTTATCTATGCTTGCACACTATAATTGTCTTATGTTGATGAAATGTCCTAAAATGGACATATATGCTATAGATCACTTATTTAATGCCTAGCCTTGATTATTTGTACCCTAAAACATCATGCTTTATCCAAATCGATAGTTTTTGGTGCATTCTATGCTGAGTTTAGGATTTGTTCATACTTGTACTCATTTTATGACCTAATGTGGCACTTGAACCTGGAATATGCTTTATGTGGATACATTGATGTTGAAACTCAACCTTAGCTCACATATAGGTCTTTTATGTGTAAAATGATCATGTAATCTCTTTAATAAGTAACTTATCATACTTTGTATACCTAAGTTCACTGTGGATAATTCTTGTGTCCTAATGTGATCAAATTCCCTAAACTTGACTTGAATTGTGACCTAATGCACATGTTATTAACTAAATCTCTAATCTTACATGAACCTTGAATCATGATCTATGCTAAATTATGAATTCAAATAATTATCTTTATGATTCGTATAACACCTAATCTTACTTTGCATATCTTATACTCTAATGATGACAATATTGCATGGTAGTCACTCAAAATGACCTAATATGATAATGGTGATGTTGGTAGTATCTACCTTGCTCGAATCTTATGATTACTCAATTTCGGATCTTGAAACTCTAACAATACATCCCTGATCTAGTTGTTATGTATCACCCTAAGTAGTAATGAACCCATGATGTACTATGTTGCTTGATAGTACTTATGCATGACCTAGTTGAGATATCAAAATCAATGATGAAAGATATGATATCTGACTTAGATGGCACATCACACTATCAAGATAATGATTGAAGAGACTTAATCTTGTTGATTTTAGTCTAGTTACACTCTTTTCTTATCCCATGATCACTTGGTTGACTCTATTTCCATCATCTAGTCAAGCTTGCTTTTAGGATTTTCTAAATCAAGTTGTTAATCTTATGCTCTACTCAAGGTACACTGTGATAAAGTGGATTTCTACATTATAATGAAATAATTACACTTTTTCCCTCATTATACTCACTCATGATCTTCAATCTTTTTCCTCAGCTTAATAATAAATTTTAAGACTCAAATCCAAGATATGGTGACCAATGTTGATTTTATACACATTATAACATCATAAATTTGATTAATTCATCACTTTGTACAAATAAAGAAATTGACCCATCAAAATTCATCTTCCTGTCCTCAAACTTTTCCTAAAGGTTCTCCACGTTTTTTTGAAGTTATGATCCAAATTTGAGATCATTTGGACCTTCCTATGATTTTATACGATTTTTCTAAGAATTTCACCTTCTCCTAGTTTTCCTTGCCTTTTTCCACCTTTTTTCTCCCTTTTCCTTGTTGGGCCCGGCCCATCAGCTGCTTTGGGTGCCGCTGGGCAAGGTGGGTGACCCAGTAGCCTTGGATCTTAATCCAACGGCGCTGGGGTCATCCCCTACCTTGCGCCCAGTATGGCAGGTCCACGGTGGACTAGCCACCATGGCTCCCAACCCCGATCGAGCAAACCTGACCGGTTGCGCCCTATAGCTCGACCAAAAGTTCTCCCAGCCCTTCGCGAAGCTTCTGCACGGTTTAGATGGTTGAATCGTTGCTTGGAGGCCAAGGAAGCTAGCCGACTTGTGGGGTGCGCCGCCTCCTCTTGTAGCCCTAACCCTAGCAGTAGGACTCTATATAAACCCCTCTTTGGGTTCGTCGCGCACCCACGATCCCGAACGACACCTTCTTTTCCCGCATCGAGCCCTCCCTCTCTCGCTCCCTTCTTCTCCGGCCTCTTCCATTATGGCGCCGCCGCAGGGCCTCCTTGGGCGTCCTTCCTCCACGCCTCTTCCCCTCTTCCTTTGGCTCCCATCAGGTCCGCGAGGCCAAGGCAAGCCCGACCGGCCTGCTCGTGCTCTGCCTCACTCCCCTCCTGCTCCAAAACGCATCCACTCCGGCGAGCCCCACCGCCCTGCTTCTGGGCTTGAGTCTGTGTTGATCGTGCGTCTAGAACGGGAGAGCAGGAGCCCCAGACCGCCGGCTCAATTGCAAGTCAAACCGGTCCAGTGCTCAGCCAGACCACCAATAAACCGACCAAATAGATTTTGAACCGGATCCTGGACCAGCGAGCCTTGTGGCGCGATCTGAGACACCGAATCGTGATCCAACAAACCTCAATTTTCACAAATAAGGTAAATATCTCCCCTCTATTCAAAAATTCATATAAATGTCAAGATCTTGTTTTAATCATAGAAAATGCATATGAACTCCAAAAATTACAAATAAGTAGTCAATATTGATCAGAAAAATCCAGTGAATCCATTAAAAATAGTTTTGAAGTCTGATTATAAACGATGCACACTGATATCTCTAGATATTTGATCCTTTGCATATTTAAATTGTCAAATGACTCATAATCATGATTAATCTTTGGAAACCCTATTTTTGGACTCTGATGATATTTTGTAACCTAGATCCGATCTTTTTGAATAATCTACTCTTTAGAATGAATCATTAGTCATATAGATCTATTGTTTTGATTCAATCTTAATTATAATGGATACTGAGTAATCTTGACATGGATCTCAAATCTTACAAACCCTTGATATATTTGACCCATCAACCTGATCTGGAATTGCAATTATGCTAAGTATCATGATGAATTAGGAACTTGATGATGACTTGAATAATGATGGTAATATTTAGGGTTGACATATATTCCTAAAATACCTAGGTAGATCATCCATCCTCGATTATGCTTGGCACTTGAGTAAATATTGAAATCTTGATATAATGTTGTCTATATATGAATGATCTACCTTAGGGATGAATAGGATTGGAAAACCCTAATTTGGTATACTTGATTTTGGTCGATAATATGATCTTGATCCTCGATCCATATCTTGATTGATCTAGGAACCACTTGAGACCCTGATCTTCTACTCTAGTTGATTAATACTCGAAATCTCGGTGAAAGGTACGCTATTTATATAACTCCTCCTTGATTGTATTGAAGATACTTTTATGTATCTCTTGACCGTATGCTTGGCTAGTTATTTGGATGAGCTATTGTTCCCTATGATTAGTCTTCTGTTTTTCTATATTATATTTTGAAAAACATGAAAACATAAATTGCATGCCCATTATGACTGCCCGTATATTGATGTTGATAATGATGATGATATTGATAATGTTGATAATGTGGATATTGAGTACAACAATCCCCTCATTTGGAAGTGGGACTTGTACATTGGCTTCCTATGTTCCTATGGTGAAAAGGGGCCTAATGACCTTCCCCATCGCGTTGGGGTAATAGAGTCATACAAAATATATAAGCATGCTTCTCGAATTACAGCATAATGGGAACTCGTAATAAAATTTGAATTGCTTGAAAAACTTGTCGAATAAATGTTGGATTTGCAAATTGGTTATTATTCTTTGAAATATAAGTCCTGCCAAGCATATTATTTTGTTATAAATCATTTTACTTGATTTTGATAGCGTACCGTGCAATTGCATGATTGTGTCTTGATTTTCTTGATTTTAGGCAATATACATGAAAAATTGAATATGATCGCTTCCGCACTCATATACTCTGATGACAAAGACAAATTGGATATATCTCCATATTGGGTTAGTTTGTTCTTTAATTATCCAGTTTTTGAGTTATTTATTTCTTATTGTATATGCCAGTGTGATAGATCATATTGGGCCACTCAGGGACGGGCGCTTCAATCCCCTTACTACTGTCTAGGCAGTAGGATTGGGATTGGGGTAAGAACGGTTCCGTGACAGTTGGTATCAGAGCTTACACACTCTCATATACTTTAAGTAAATAATTTCTCAAGTATCTTACACCCAAGAAACCCTAAAGTCCATAATGGTGAAAATTGAGGTGTCTAGGCTCGGGGTCCTAACATAATTTCTCCTATCCGTTTTCACGGTGGCTGAGATCCCCCGCTCTACCTGGCCTCAATTGATCCAGAATTGGACCTAAAGGTTCTCTTGTGAAACCCTAGAGAGTCTTCTAGCATCTCATCTCTTCTTTAAGGACAATCCTAAGCCACCCATGTAGATGAAGATTAGGTAGTCTTCTCACCTCCTCATGTGGTCCTTCCTTGTGACTTTATACCACATGATGTCTCGATTATGGGTAGCTTAAGAATGGGAATCGCTAAATCTTGAAAGTTGATACCATGATCTGACCTTAGTATGAAAACTCAATTTTGATCAATGAAAACTTTGAAATGAAATACTCATGCTTGACCTTTCATGCAAACTTGACTTAACCAAACCCGACTACTTGTTTTCTATGTTTGAGGTAAATCTTAATTTGGTGAAATAAGAAAGATTTATACCTTGTTGTTGATAAGGTCCCTATTTGATCAAATCCGTGTTGCCCTATTATTTAGATTAAACCTCAAACATAGTTAAGAAAACTCTTTTTTCAATTGGATGCCCATCATGACTATGCTATCAAATTGACTAATTCTAGGACTCACAAAATCATGATGTAAGACCATGATGCAAAAAGCAATTTCTCTATTGACTATTGATGCCTTTTGCAATCTCGATTTTGATATGATGATGATGGGCTAGATTTTGCACTATTATGCTCTAATTCCTCGAATGTCAAATATGAAAATCCTCAATTTTCCGTATTATATCACTACCTTGATCATGAAAGGAAAGAATTGAAAATCTTGACATTATTGCCCTATTATCTTAAAGTTTGATCTTATGACTTCGATGTATATGATTTAATTTTGATACGCTCCCTATTTGAATAAGATCATTAGATCATGACTAATGTTGGTAATGTGCCAGATTAGGGTGGTAGTTGACTCATGACTCCCCTAACCTAGGTCACATCCCTATTTTGACTACCTCTAAAATTTTCACCTTGTTGATTATTTAGAGTGTGGAAAGGTAATCCCTTTCACCCTATTTAGACAGGTTGATCTAAGCCTAATAGGTTGAACCCATGGTTGATACTCGATCTTGAATAATTGACTTAATAATGATCTTGATATATGACAATTTTGACTATAGCTTGTGGTTTATTTCCTAGATAGACCTAGGTTTAGATCATTCATCAACCTTGGAAGCATGATAATGGAATTATGATATGTTGCTCGAATATTGAATAATGTTGCTCGAAATTGGATATAGATGAATGATTCCCCCTAAGGTCTAAATAGGAATCGAAACCCTAGCTTCAAAATTTTGGACCTATGACTTTTGATCTCGACTCTTGATATTGATATATATAATATTGTGACTCACGGTTATCCAATCTCAATAATGATACATATCTTATGATCACACTATTTGGACATTAAGATGCATGACTAATGACTTCAAAATCCCAAATGTTGAAATTTTCAAAATGATGACGATATTGACTCTCTCGATATATGAAATAGGGTTTAGCTCTCATAAGGACTAGGGTGGGACCTTCCCAGTGATTTTGAGCTCACAATAATGATATTGAAGTATGATGTTGTCTCAAATTGTTGAAATATGAAATCTCAAATCATGGATGTATGACCCCACCTAGGCCAATGAAGAAGCTAAGACCCTGAGATTTTGGGATTGAAAGCTAAGTCACCTTGTGTACTTGATCCAAGGACTCTTTTAGTTTGACCCAAAAGATAATATGTCCAAATTTGTGATCAATATGATGTTTTCCATATTTTTGACTCATATAATGAATTTGGACAATATATGTGTTGATACTCAATTGCTCGATTATGAAATAATGTTAGTACCAAGTTGGTTATGAAATGGAACATGGAATCTCAATTATGATGTTTGCACTACTTAAACTTTGAGGACATGATACTTAAACTTTGAGGACATGATTTTGATTATATAGTTGAGGATACACCAATATTTGAGGATATGATCTATTTTTTTTTGAATAAATACTAATTTTAAGGATGTTTTTGAATTTTGGGGACAAAATTCCTTTTAAAGAGGGAAGGATGTGATAAAGTGGATTTCTACATTATAATGAAATAATTACACTTTTGCCCTCATTATACTCACTCATGATCCTCAATCTTTTTCCTCAGCTTAATAATAAATTTTAAGACTCAAATCCAAGATATGGTGACCAATGTTGATTTTATACACATTATAACATCATAAATTTGATTAATTCATCACTTTGTACAAATAAAGAAATTGACCCATCAAAATTCATCTTCTTGTCCTCAAACTTTTCCTAAAGGTTCTCCACGTTTTTGTGAAGTTATGATCCAAATTTGAGATCATTTGGACCTTCCTATGATTTTATACGATTTTTCTAAGAATTTCACCTTCTCCTAGTTTTCCTTGCCTTTTTCCACCTTTTTTCTCCCTTTTCCTTGTTGGGCCCGGCCCATCAGCTGCTTTGGGCGCCGCTGGGCAAGGTGGGTGACCCAGCAGCCTTGGATCTTAATCCAATGGCGCTGGGGTCATCCCCTACCTTGCGCCTAGTATGGCAGGTCCACGGTGGACTAGCCACCATGGCTCCCAACCCAGATCGAGCAAACCTGACCGATTGCGCCCTATAGCTCGACCAAAAGTTCTCCCAACCCTTCGCGAAGCTTCCGCACGGTTTAGATGGTTGAATCGTTGCTTGGAGGCCAAGGAAGCTATCCGACTTGTGGGGTGCGCCGCCTCCTCTTGTAGCCCTAACCCTAGCAGTAGGACTCTATATAAACCCCTCTTTGGGTTCGTCGCGCACCCACGATCCCGAACGACACCTTCTTTTCCCGCATCGAGCCCTCCCTCTCTCGCTCCCTTCTTCTCCGGCCGCTTCCATTACGGCGCCGCCGCAGGGCCTCCTTGGGCGTCCTTCCTCCACGCCTCTTCCCCTCTTCCTTTGGCTCCCATAAGGTCCGCGAGGCCAAGGCAAGCCCGACCGGCCTGCTCGTGCTCTGCCTCACTCCCCTCCTGCTCCAAAACGCATCCACTCCGGCGAGCCCCACCGCCCTGCTTCTGGGATTGAGTCTGTGTTGATCGTGCGTCTGGAACGGGAGAGCAGGAGCCCCAGACCGCCGGCTTAATTGCAAGTCAAACCGGTCCAGTGCTCAGCCAGACCACCAATAAACCGACCAAATAGATTTTGAACCAGATCCTGGACCAGCGAGCCTTGTGGCGCGATCTGAGCCACCGAATAGTGATCCAACAAACTCAATTTTCACAAATAAGGTAAATATCTCCCCTCTATTCAAAAATTCATATAAATGTCAAGATCTTGTTTTAATCATAGAAAATGCATATGAACTCCAAAAATTACAAATAAGTAGTCAATCTTGATCAGAAAAATCAAGTGAATCCATTAAAAATAGTTTTGAAGTCTGATTATAAACGATGCACACTGATATCTCTAGATCTTTGATCCTTTGCATATTTAAATTGTCAAATGACTCATAATCATGATTAATATTTGGAAACCCTATTTTTGGACTCTGGTGATATTTTGTAACCTAGATCCGATCTTTTTGAATCATCTACTCTTTAGAATGAATCATTAGTCATATAGATCTATTGTTTTGATTCAATCTTAATTATAATGGATACTGAGTAATCTTGACATGGATCTCAAATCTTACAAACCCTTGATATATTTGACCCATCAACCTGATCTGGAATTGCAATTATGCTAAGTATCATGATGAATTAGGAACTTGATGATGACTTGAATAATGATGGTAATATTTAGGGTTGACATATATTCCTAAAATACCTAGGTAGATCATCCATCCTCGATTATGCTTGGCACTTGAGTAAATATTGAAATCTTGATATAATGTTGTCTATATTTGAATGATCTACCTTAGGGATGAATAGGATTGGAAAACCCTAATTTGGTATACTTGATTTTGGTCGATAATATGATCTTGATCCTCGATCCATATCTTGATTGATCTAGGAACCACTTGAGACCCTGATCTTCTACTCTAGTTGATTAATACTCGAAATCTCGGTGAAAGGTACACTATTTATATAACTCCTCCTTGATTGTATTGAAGATACTTTTATGTATCTATTGACCGTATGCTTGGCTAGTTATTTGGATGAGCTATTGTTCCCTATGATTAGTCTTCTGTTTTTCTATATTATATTTTGAAAAACATGAAAACATAAATTGCATGCCCATTATGACTGCCCATATATTGATGTTGATAATGATGATGATATTGATAATGTTGATAATGTGGATATTGAGTACAACAATCCCCTCATTTGGAAGTGGGACTTGTACATTGGCTTCCTATGTTCCTATGGTGAAAAGGGGCCTAATGACCTTCCCCATCGCGTTGGGGTAATAGAGTCATACAAAATATATAAGCATGCTTCTCGAATTACAGCATAATGGGAACTCGTAATAAAATTTGAATTGCTTGAAAAACTTTTCGAATAAATGTTGGATTTGCAAATTGCTTATTATTCTTTGAAATATAAGTCCTGCCAAGCATATTATTTTGTTATAAATCGTTTTACTTGATTTTGATAGCGTACCGTGCAATTGCATGATTGTGTCTTGATTTTCTTGATTTTAGGCAATATACATGAAAAATTGAATATGATCGCTTCCGCACTCATATACTCTGATGACAAAGACAAATTGGATATATCTCCATATTGGGTTAGTTTGTTCTTTAATTATCCAGTTTTTGAGTTATTTATTTCTTATTGTATATGCCAGTGTGATAGATCATATTGGGCCACTCAGGGACGGGTGCTTCAATCCCCTTACTACTGTCTAGGCAGTAGGATTGGGATTGGGGTAAGAACGGTTCCGTGACATACACTTTATCCTTCTATTGGCTAGACTAGTGGTATTGAACTTGTGTGTATAAATGTATGATGAAACTACTTGTATTTATATAATTGTTTGAGCTACTTGTTCCCTATGATTAGTACATTAGTTTTCCTTGAAATATGTTGAACAAATCTTGAACATAATTGAACTTGTCCATTATATAAACCTTGTGTACCTTCCTGTGTTCTCGTGGTAAAGGCATAAGGCTTGTTTAAACAGGGTTAGCTCATTGACTTAGGTCTTGAGGTCCCTCACGTATAAAAGGGTTAATTAATATTGAGCATCCTTATAGACCCTTCCTTTAAGGAAATTGGTCAATGGACATATATTGTTGTTTAAGTATAATGGAAGTGTGCCTAAAATATGATTCCATGTTAATAAGAAAGTCTATAATGTTGTTTATTTATTTCTTGATATCATATTAAATTTTTCCAAACATATATGTTTGTAAAACCTTTTTTGTATTTTATAGTGTACTCATCATTGTTGTGTTGATATGTATCCTTTTTGTGATTTTAGGTAACATGTACACTTTTAACTCTTGCTATGATCATTGCTTCTATTCTATGGTTACAATATCATGCTTATACTGGTGATTTCTAATGTAATGCAAATGGAATTCATATGGGTTGATTAATGGGACTATGATCCTATTTCATGTACTAGTTTAGTTTCTTTTATGCCATGTTGTCTCTTATCATGTTCTTGTTTGTGGCTTTATTCATGCGTATGTTATGTGATCCCTTCTAGGGACAGACACCCACATCCACTCACCTTTGGCTGTGTAGCATTGGGAGTGTGTACTTAGGGTAATAAATGGATCCATGATAAATGGTATCAGATCAATCACCTATCATATATGCATGATAATAACCCAGTTCCACCTACCTTAAATAGTCTTCTAGCAATTCATCTCTTCTCTAAGGACTACCCTAAGCCACCTATTATATGATAATAAGTTAGACTCTCATGTCCTCATGTGATTCTCCTCTAATGAAAATTAATCACATGATATCTCGATTATGGGTATCTTATATCTAGAGGAAAAATAAAATTTGAATGAATTGGTAAAAAACTGGGAAAAATGATGATGATGCCATGATTGAACATTAATAAAAAATGTGATGACGTCTAATGAAAAACACTCTTAGATTTTTACTAGCACATCCATGGTTCCAAGGAACAACTGTGCTCGCCAATGCAAAAGTCACAAGATTGATCCCCATTTTGACAAGCTACAACAACTCCACCAAAATGGGCGTGCTACCTAGCATGGTCGTTCCAAGGAGCCCCCAAAACGGTCATGCCAGCCAGCACGACCGTATTGTCAAAGACCAAAATGGGCGTACTGAAGAGAACGACCTCTTCTCTGCCAATCCCACCACGGCCGTTCTACCTAGCCCCCACCATGACCGTGCTGACCAACATGGCCGTGCTACCAGCCTACATTTCACTACTTCCATTTTTACATTTTTTCATTTCCCACCACTGTCGTTTGCTTCTACCATGACTGTTATAACCATATTCACCATGGCGGTTCTGCCCAGAACGGATGTGCTGCCACCCAAAGCCTAGATTTTTCATCACTGAATTTCTGACAATACCCCCACTTACTCTAGTGATTCCACCACCACCTACATATACATGGGTGGCGGCCACAACACTAGATTAGTATCCCTATCTGCACCTTAGATACTCTAGAGCATTCTTTACTTTCCTGCTTGCATTCAAGCCATCCACCTACCTCCCACCTTCCATTTCCACCATAGAACCCATGTTTTCTATATTTTCTACCATAATCCCCATAGGAGGTGAAGGAGGAAGATCTACCATGATCTCCTTGGATTTCTACCTCCTTCTTCTCTTTTCTCTGCTCTTTTGTGTAGTCATGTGTAGCTAATCCCCTTGTGGTGGTATATTTGGGATTAAAATGTTACTTTGATACCATATTGGGGGGAAATAACTTGTCATGAACATATTTTCATTCTATGATGATTGTCTCTTACTTCTATCTCATTTCCCATTATCTTACTTGTAGTTTGTGTTTTTAAACATGGATAGCTTATTGTGTGATTCTTGAAAGCACCTATCTTCTAGGGGAAAATGGATTGTATGTGGCTATCTTAGGAATTGGTCCTAGGTCCCGTTAGTGGATCCCTAGCTAGCACCCCATGTTCCTATGTAAAACTCCCTTCTCCTACAAGTAGGTGTGAGATCTAAGTAGCTAGTATAAGAGTGATTAATACAATTGCCTAGAGTTTTCTAAAGTCTAGTTGGTGAGTGACATGAGGTGAAACAGCCTCATCTTGACCTCCATTCCTACCCTTGGCTGTCAATTGCCCTAATACCCCTTACCCTAGTAACCTAGACTTGCCAAGTCCTATTAGAATTACACATATCCCTAGTTTCACAACTAGTAGCAAAAGATAGATTCAAATATCACTTGCCTTGTTGTTTGGTTTGGCAATATAGATTGAAAATATAAGACTGGCATGTGATGTTAACCCCCTCCCCCAACTAATATCTTAGTTTCATTCCCAAATGGCCCACCTATCCATATCATTTCGTAAAACCCACCTTGTTAAGCTAGCTTGTTAATGCTAGTTAGTTGCTTGTTCTTAATTGCCTAGTTCTTGCTAGTTAGACTTTACTTGAGTAGTTAGTGCTCTTTTAAGCTTCTAGTGTTAATATTGTTAGTTAGTGATAACCTAGATCCTTGATTGCTCTAGTGCTTAACTTGTCTCTTAGTTATTAATTTTCATTGCTAGTCTAGTGTATCTAGTTGCAGTCATTTGCTCTTTCTTAGTTACTTATTTTGACTTGCGACTTAGATTTAACTTATTTATATAATTTAGGGTTTTTGGTAATCTAATTTTCTTCTTGCCCTTAATTTCTTGAAATCTTAGTGTGATCAACCAAATCCAACTTTCAAACCGTTAACCCTAGACTTCTCTTTGGGAATGTAGCTACCTTAACCTAGCTCCTGTTCCCCCTCTCTCCATGTGGGTCGACCTCTTTGATTGCCTCTCACCTATACTATGACATGACTCTGTGCACTTGCGGGTGAAGTGTGAATAGTCTAAGCCAGGTTATCAGACTAGGTTTCTAATGACCCCGCCTCCCGGTAACCCCCAATTAAGGGAGACCAAAAGGTCAGAGCCGTTAACCAATAACATGGATCAACGGTTCGACAAATAATCAATAACAATCAATAAATTTTACCAACTAAACTGAAAACTGGTATAAAATAAAACTTTTCATACCTTTTAAAAATGAGGGTTTCTAAAACTTCTATCCATGAAGATACTAATCTAACTAATCCTCATGTGCACATTAATTCTCATTTAATTCCACATATGCCACTTTACTGTTTGTTCTTTTCATTTGTACCTAAAACGCCGACAAACAAAACGTCGATCAGCAAGAATCTAGTATGTGGGGGAAACAATAATCATGCAACTATAATAACAATGTAGTCATACAAATATCATTTAACATCCAATATTACACTTTAAGAAATACTACTTAATCCTTACCTATCCCCTAACTCTGTGTTGTCCCTGTAGTGGACTTGTATGCTACCTCTCTTTTAGGTAGATTCTTACCCCCATGGTCCTACATTACAGGTAGACAATACATAGCATAATAGAGTAGCACGACACTACCCAGAGGTAGCCCATTATCTAACTCAAAGTGACTTGATGGTCCTACCCCATTGGTAGCCATGTACTAAGTCATCCAATGACCTGATGGACCTACCCCATAGGTAGCCATGTACTAGGTCAACTATTAAGCCACAAAGGGGACCAAGATCTGAGCTAGTAGGAACATATCCTATGTGATAGTCATATCCACATTATAGTTTGTATGAATTAAATTCATCTAATAGTTAATTCAAGTCATCGATGAAAACTTCGGAAAAAACCTCAGAAAACTAACTCGAGATATTCATAAGTGTAACCACATACCTGTTAAGTAGACTTGAATGCAGAAATAACTCAACCAATCAAGAAATCAAGCAAGTACACCCATGTTGAACCTGAAAAGGCATCCAATATTTTCTATCATGGATCATGGTATACAAATCTAATAGGCCTAAATGTCCTAGGGCTACTAGCCCCTTTTCAGGGTTTTGACCATAATTAGGGTTTCACTTCCTTTTTACCCCTTTTACATTATTTTTATCAAATTATCCATCAAACCCTAATTATCTCAGTTGATTCTCCATTAAGATCTTAAGATCAGATTTGGATCACAAAAACCCAAATTTTCATATTATTATATCCTTTCTTCCCTTTTTCCCTCACTTAGGGTTTCTAAGGGTTTTCATCAACATATTAGGTTTAAAACCCTAATCCTTGCAATTCCACCATCAAAATAGGTTGCAATCTATCTTAATCATTAAACCAGTTAATAATGCTCGAATTTACACAATTGCAAGATTAAATCTATTTTCAATCATCAATTAGGGTTAATACCCACAAATTAATACCTTTTCTATCCATATTAGATACTTTTACAAAACGATATTGATTTAGGTTTCCAAACTATTTTTAATGCATTCCTCATATTTCTTTGATCATTTTTCATGTATTAACTTTCTTCATCCAAGTTTTCTATCAACAAATATGATTTTTATAAGGAAACTCATTTTTATTGATTTATTGGCTAATTCAGAAAATCCGTGGATCGTTTGATCCGTGGTCCACTGGTCCACTGAGGATCCAGTGACCAGGATCACGCGCGTCACTTGCAACCAAATAGAACCAAAGGACAAAGTTGCCCTTACCTGTAAAGTGGACGCAAAGGGGCAACTTGGTAATTTCACAGGTCGATGCCTTCTTCAACTTCGCGACCAACAACTCCGACGATGGTCAACTCGAGTGTTGACTCTCATATCTAAACCTCCTCTGAATGGGCTAATTTGATAGGGAGCTTCATCTCCCTCTACCGAACTTGCTCATGGGTGCAATTGCTCACCAAAGGTGCGCCATGATCCTCCCTTACTCACCGGACTCCGACGAGGTCCACTGCTGACACGGGGGTGTAGGTTAGGATGGATGGTCCAATTGAAAGCACAGAAACATTCCTCGTGCTCTTCTACAAAGTTTGGACTTACAAGAAAGGATATTGGTGCCTACGATCACCCTCCCTATATATAGGGTCGGGGCAAGAACCTGCCGAGTTAGGCGTTTCCCAAAATGACGACTAAACCTAGTCGAACCAGGGATGAATCCTTGCTGTTTCCTCTCCTAAATGCAATGGGAATCATTACAAGCTCGCATCTTCCCTGGATCATGAGGAAATTGGAGAGGAAAGATCCTCTATAACTCGCATAATCCTAGTCCCAATGGGACTTTGACAATGACCGTCTGTCGTTGGATTAAGATCCAACGGTCCGTGTTATCTGCGTTTGATCCAAAAGGAAAATCCTTTTCCTAATTCTGAATAAATCCAATTTTTAACAATTTCTTAGGAAATTCGTTTCTCCCAAACCCTTCCTCCTTTTTAACTCAAATTTTAAGGAAAGTTCCTCTTAATATTTCCTAGCTTTGTATGAAATTTGGGAAACAACTTGTAATGGATGTGAAGGTTTCCTTCTCTCCCAAGTTATAGATCCATTTAATCAAAATTAATTAGTATTCCTTTTCCTTTTGCCATTATCTTGTTATTTTGGGTCCCTTGGACCTCAAGAAATCCTAAAGGCACGGATTCCCATCTTGGGAAAAATCTATTTGCCTTTATCCTCCTTAAAATATTTATTTCTCATATTTCTCTTTTATTTATCAAATCCTTTTCCTTTTTATTTCTCATTTCTTTTCAATTGGGCTCAATGGCCAACAAAGCCCACTATCAATCAATCAAGGCCATTTCACACAAAATTCATTACAAATCAAAGAAATAAATTTCTTTTATTCTTGAAAAGAGAATTACATCATTTTACTACATTTTGAAGAAATTGAGGTTATGACATCCTCCCCTCCTTATAGGAATTTTGCCCTCAAAATTCAAGCAATCAAACAAACAAATAGGATAAGCCTTTCATATGTCCATCATGGCTCCCATGTGGCCCCATCCTTTCCATGGTACTTCCCAAGGACCTTCATCATCTCATATTCTTCCATCTGAGTTCTTTCTTACCTTGGTATATCATACTCTCATAGTTGACTCAGGATATTTCATCCTCTCAAAAAGCTGAATAGGTTCATGGCTCAATACATGGCTTGGGTACCTCACATAGTGCCCTAGACCATACATATGGAACTCATGTACCACATTATACATCATGTTATCCTGAGGGGTAAGGTTAAACCTAACCATCTCCACCAATCCATCTCCAATGGACCCATACATCGGGGACTCATCTTTCTCAACTATAGTTTAGAGGGGTCATATTTTCATATCACATACTTTCCTACAATGAACTGCATGTTAGTCTTCTTTGCATTAGCTCATGACTCAAGTCATCTCCGGGCTCTCTCTCAGCCATTGCACGATCAAAGTGACTTCATCTGCACACACTGTGGTTCTATTCTGACCTTTGTGAGGCCTCCTTCACCAACATCATTTTAATGAAGTGGTCACCGACACAACCTCCCTATAGAACTTCTTACATCCCGATAATGGCTATGGTGGTTAGAATCACATCTTAAGAATTGTCTCTTTGTAACACCCTGAATGAGCACACATGCTCTCATCAGTCCCTCTAGTATGGATCATACTAACCATTAGTATGGGGTGCTAAACTGTACTAACATCAAGTTCTTTAGGTATCTACATCCACCTGATGGGAGTGAACCTTTAGGTCATACTTAAGAAATTTTGAACTCGCATCCTGGTGTAGTTGAACCATCTCTCTCAATCTTAAGTAGTTCAACTAAATCTGTCCCTTGACAACATTCTTTCTTTCTCATGTTATCTAGGTAAGGCGATATACCATAACCCATATTGCATCTTGACCTTCCTTGGTCTAGGGAAGGCTTACCACAACATACATAGTGGTGAATTCCCATTCCCTCTCGAGAACTCTCTCTATCCTTCATATCAATGCACTAGGTTACTGGTGTTTGTCCTTCACCTCTTGTCATGCATGGCAACATACCACATGTAACTTCATATTAGGTATCCAAAGTAATAATGTTACTTACTATCTTTGTAGTACCACAGTGTATGACGAACTTAAAATCATGATCTCATGTATGTCACGATTCTTCAAGGTTGATTCCTCAGAAACCCTAAACCACTCTAACTAGGGTTTCCTCACCTTCTTTTCCAAAGAAGTGCATCTGAGGTTCTACAACCATCCTTTCACTACATCAAGGGCTAGGATGGATAACCAAACAACCATTAACTTGATCAACCACCATTGATATATCTGAGTGTTAGCCAAACTTATCTATTTTCCCAACTTAAGGTTAGCCTAACAACCTCAACTTCTTCTAGCCTCTAGCTAAACTAGGCATCTCTATCTCAACCAGAGCATTCATTACCACTTCTCATCCTTAGGTGTTCAAGTAATGTCGAAGACATACACCTCCATGTATTCTACTTATCATATCAAACTCTAAGTTTATCTTCATCAAGAAACTCTGAGTTCATCCTTATGGTGATCAAACTCAACCTTGCATAATTTGCAAAATTCCACATAGCTTCTACTAGAAACACCCGTATTCCTCTTACTATTTGTAAACCATCCATGTATCGTTCACTCCACAAGGGTATGTTATCATCTCTGTCCTCATACCTCATAGCAACGTTCCAACTCACATCATCTTTCATCCTTGGTGTAAGGCATGCGTACTGTCCTATCTCTCACTCCCATAACACGAGGAAATAAGCATTTGGCTGCAGTCCAAACACAGAGTTCTTCCTGTTCTAAGAGTAGAGATGGTACATCCCACCTTTCCAGTACACCTTTAAATCTAAGTTGAAACGTGCCACATATGTCTCTACATCACAATAATCTCGATATCAAGGTTACTTCCATGAAAAACTAGTTTCGAACCTACTTGGGTCACCACACAATCCTTGGTCATATCCTCTAGGTCTATAGGGTGCTGACACTTTTGGAGTCATCCTTTTTCCCTTATGCATCCAGAGAGTGCCCTACTCATCTCCCCTTTGGGTCCCACGAGTTCATGAAGCTGATCAATCTCCTAACCCATGACCCTCAGACAATGATAATTGTTACCTCCCGACCCTATGGTCATGTGCAACTAGGGAATTAGACAACTCCCACTTCCATCGGTCTTATCCCTACCTGACCCTAGGATAGAATTAGGATTATAAGATAGTACATGTCTAGCTTAGAACCTTATCGAAGCCCTCATCATCTTTCTCTCTGCATTCATGGTTGATTCCCATCTTTTCATAGGGGTCATGGCAACCTGCCTACCTTAGTTGGGCCCCATACTGGTTACCTCCATGGTAACACACCCATATGCACATAGAGATGGTTATATATGGGTCTACAGGTTCATTCTCATACCATGCACTTTTCACTTAGCTCCTCCAAGATCCTATGAGACCCCTTAAGGTTACTGTAAAATAAACAAAACTGGTATACACCCTACCGAAGGGTCCCTCTCCCAGGATGGGAGGAAACTATGCCTTAACAACAAAGGTCACAAACACCCTTATGTCTAGGGTTTACATCCACATCAGCATGCTTAACCCTAGCAAGCTACTCAGGCACAAGTAGACCAAACCATGCTAGGTCACACTTGTTCTCATCCTCAACATTAGATCAACTTAGTTGTGAGGGGTTCATTAGACATACCCTTAACTTAAGGGATTTCCTTTACCTCTACACATGAGGAGTACCATGCTCGAAACTATAGAGACTCAAATCTCATCATGAGCATCAGATACAATGCTTCCCCTCTTAGGCCTAGGAACCCTAGGTTCACCTTTGGGTGTCCAACTGCATGCTCAATCTCTTAACCACGAATCAAACATGTCCAAGGTATGTCATGGTACTTCCATGATCCTTTTATATAAGCAACACCTCAGAGTTAAGTCCTCCTCAAGGACAACCATCTAGATATAAAGCCTCACAACTGGTTACTTAAACCTCCTCAGGGTCTAAGGCATTCTTTGTCTTATCTCAGCAAGTAATCACTTATACCATAGGTACATAGGTACCAGAAGGATCATCCTCTCTCTAGGGTTTGGTTCCTATAATGGCAACCAAGATATCATAAGCCTCCAGGGGTCAAGCATGAGGCAACAACTATCATCCGCTTAGATCGCATCATCCTCAACTCTCCACTGTTCCTCAAATCTCATAGTCTAGGCTTTCAACCTTCTTGCTCGGGGTCCTACTCTCTCTCTCTCTCTCTGTAGAGCTAACCCTACAACCAGCCTCACTATTAGAGGTCCTTTCTCCATTTAGGATCAAGCTCACAGGCATACCTCCCTGTGGGTGAAGCCTATGCTCAAACTTATGTTTATCCATAGCCCCTTATGCTTATCTCATAATCCATCCATCCTGTCCTTCTGGCCTCGATTTTAACTTATTCCTCGTACTACTGATGTACTTTGGGTGCAAGATATATCCTACTTGCAACATCCCATAGGGTTCTATAGGTTCTCCTCTAACTTCATCCATGAAGGAGCTACCCTTCGCTTTAACATGCACGACTCTTCCCAGGGTTGGGTTGCCAAAGATGCTAGGTCATCCAACCTCTCATGGCTCATATGGCATTCCAAAGGCATGTCCATCCAAACACCCGACCAATCATGTCATCTTACCACTTAGGGTTTAGGGTTAGCATCATCCTCATAGGATGTGCCATGTCTCTACTGTTAATGGAGATCTCTGCCTCCATGACAAACTCCCTCTACTCATCCTCCTGGCAAGAAGGTCTAACCTTAGGTCTCTCCAGAGGGCAATGACAACTCATGTCATATGACCTAAGCATGTATCTATTCTTTAGTTTACACTTAATCTATTAATCTTATGTCCATGACATCTTATTTACATACCTTTCATTAATTTGGTGGAAGATTCCTTAAACCTTATCAACCTTAACCCATACCTCAAGAGGGTGAGGAAGAGAGAGAAAACCCTAATCCTGAGAAATCCTTAATAGAAATTTAAGTTGAGAAGGGATGAATAAGAGGAGAGAGTCTTATAGGTATCTTATTTCGAGTCATATGGCATCGGCCAGGCAGTCACACAATTCGGGAGTCCTCATATTCTGACTAGTGGTGCGGAGGAAAATATTTCCAGCCCCCGGAAGTGATCCTAACACTCCTCTAATAACTCCCTTGGTTCTATGGAATTTGTAGAATTTAATAATTATTAATGATTAGATGAGTAACCTATGCTCTAATACTAATTGTAATGACCCCGCCTCTCGGTAAACCCCAATTAAGGGAGACCGAAAGGTCAGAGCCATTAACCAATAACCCAGATCAAAGGTTCGACAGATAATCAATAACAATTAATAAATTATACAAACTAAACTGAAAACTGGTATAAAATAAAACTTTGAATACCTTTTAAAAACTTTTATAAAACTTCTATCCATGAAGATACTAATCTAACTAATCCTCCTGTGCATGTTAATTCTCATTTAATTCCACATATGCCACTTTATTGTTTGTTCTTTTCATTTGTAATTAAAACACCGACAAACAAAACGTCGGTCAGCAAGAAGCTGTATGTGGGGGAAACAATAATCATGCAACTATAATAACAATGTAGTCATCCAAATATCGTTTAACATATAAGATTATGCTTTAAGCAATACTACTCAATCCTTACCTATCCCCTAACTCTGTGATGTCCCTACAGTGGACTTGTATGCTACCTCTCTTTTAGGTAGATTCTTACCCTCATGGTCCTACCTTACAGGTAGCCAATACATAGGGTAATAGAGTCGCATGGCACTACCCGGAGGTAGCCCAATATCTAACTCAAAGTGACTTGATGGTCCTACCCCATTGGTAGCCATGTACTAAGTCATTTAATGACCTGATGGACCTACCCCATAGGTAGCCATGTACTAGGTCAACTATTAAGCCACAGAGGGGACCATGATCTGAGCTAGTAGGCACATATCCTATGTGGTAGTCATATCCACATTATAGTTTGCATGAATTAAATTCATCCAACAGTTAATTCAAGTCATCGATGAAAACTTCAGAAAAACCTCGGAAAACTAACTCAAGATATTCATAAGCGTAACCACATACCTATTAAGAAGACTTGAATGTAGAAATAACTCAACCAATCAAGAAATCAAGCAAGTACACACAGGTTGATCCTGAAAAGGCATCCAATATTTTCTATCATGGATCATGGTATACAAATCTAATAGGCCAAAACGTCCTAGGGCTACTAGCCCCTTTTCAGGGTTTTAACCATAATTAGGGTTTCACTTCCTTTTTACCACTTTTACTTTATTTTTATCAAATTATCCATCGAACCCTAATTATCTCAGTTTATTCTCCATTAAGATCTTAAGATCAGATTTGGATCACAAAAACCCAAATTTTCGGATTATTATATACTTTCTTCCCTTTTTAGACTAAATAGATGAAGTATGACCAAGACACCACTGGATATTTGGTCAAAAAAATGGGTGGAATAGCACACCCTGGACGGAAATAGTGCACCCTAATGGTTGTGCTCATGCATCATACAATAGATATCTAGCTAAATTATCAACATGCATAAATAGAGTGACAAGATATGATATAAGTCATCGATCATATTTTCAAATCCAAAAAAAGAAGCAAGTGGGGTTATTTACCCAATCCAACATGATAATAGAAATATTAAAAGAATAACAATAAGTCCAATTGAGAGTATATATTTTGTCCAACAACTAGAATAAGAGAAAGTTTTGCAAAACTTGCCTTATTATGGGGAAAATTTAGTCATATAATGTCCAGTTATAAATAGGGAGGAGTACATACCTGATCTTCATGACTAAAGGTCAACTCAACAAGTATACTTGGTCTCCAGACTTGAGTATCCATCCTAGGAACACATTATGTACATCAATCAAACTAAGTATAACATATGTGTACATTCCTATTATAGTTTTTATATTTATTTCTAATCCTAGTCCAGATAACCTAATAACATATTAGGGTTTTCATCTTGTCAAGTGAACTTATGGCTTGTTAGATATCTTAATCCATGTTTAGTCATATGGGTCATAGTATGTCCAGGTGAATATGTGGGGGTAATTCATTCCTTCATCTTAGATCTCAAGTTGTATTTTTATCTTTAAATTCATATGTTTTGTTATTACTCTGTGATCATGTTAAGAATACTTGCTACAAGATATACATATGTTATTATTTGATTACTCCTAAATTATAAGAATGTATGATTGTGTTGTGTAATTTCCAATACAATCTAGAACAATACACCATCAAACCCTGTCAAGATATATTCACTCTTATGTGAGATATTAGATGGGTAATTGTTAAACCATTAGATATAGGTACATTAATGTAAATGATAAAAACCTATGTAATTGTACCCAGACATCCCACATATGAGTATCCATGTACTGATGACAATATACTATACATGAGATTGGTGTGAAATCTAATATTAAGATTAGTTGTGTTTACATTTTGGCAAGTTTTTACTACCCTCATATCCTTTAGTCAATACAAAAGTATTTTAGATGAGTTTTACAATTAGAGGATCAATAAGTATGAATAATTTGACAAGCCTATGAAGAAAGGTTATGCTATATATATTTTAGGGTTGTTGTAACCCTACTATTACCAAGATCTATTTAAGTGAATTGTTAAGATCTGAAAGAGAAGGAGATGGAGACTAACCCGTGAAATCAGTTACAAATGACCTATATGTTTGTATGGCTACAAACTGGCTATTTTAGAAGAGTTGATCCAAGGTGATCATTGTACACATGGATTGTAGGTCTAGAAGAAAACGCCACTCAAACTTCCTGGTCTCTTGATTGTCGGGAGCCTAGAAATAGGAAGGGGAACATAAAGCTTCATGGATCCAGAGAAGTAATTTGTGTCAAAGATGAAGGAAGGCGGTGGAGTTGGCTACATAATAGTTCTATCTAGAGTGCATGTCAGGAAGTACTAATGTTGATGATGAATCTCCATCATCCAGTGGATGGAATCCTGAGAATTAGGAAGGCAACTAGTTTCTCACTTTAGTAGTAAGGGTCAGCCATGATAACCACATATCACTATACAGGAAAGAACTCATCTCCTGGCTTTCATGTCTACTGGTGAGGAGGAAGATGATGCATCGGTCAGGGCTGTAGGCATCCATGGACGGGAAGAAGGATGCATGCCACATCTAAGGAAGAACCCATGTTGGGTATGGCTCCGAGGTTAGGTATGAAGATGGCTAGTTGCATGTCTATTGGCTCAATAGGCCATCGAGTTTCAATGTCAATTGTCTGGGAGAGGAAGGAAAGACTGAGGAGGAAATTACATATGTATTTGACATCCATTGTTGTGTGTGTGGTTTAGGTGTTGGGGTGGTGGCTGCGGTTTGTGACTACTTAATATGCTGCAAGTGTCATGGCATGTTGAAGGTGTGGGGGAGTCTTACACTTGGTGATTGAAGTCCCACACAGGGAGTCTAGGAAGTCAAGAGGAAGAAGATAGATTTGGTGGTTGTGGTCACTGATCGACACTACTCCAGGTGGTCGAAATGGCACCACAGTGTCCAGTGAGGTTTGCCACAGGCCATTGATGGCACAATCGATCAAGGAAGAGAAGTCAAGGAGAGGGTGACTACTGCGCCGCTGTTTTGAAGGGGGTGATTCTTATTCTTGGCTGCAATCCACAGATGCAATGAAAGTGAGATTGACATCCATGGAGGCTGACCAAGTTATGTGGAGGTGATGAGAATGAGGCGCGAGGAGGTAGGCGACTAGGGTATGCTGGCACTTTGGTGAGGGAGGGAAGGGTGGAGAGGATGGAGTTATAGAGGAGGGTAAATAGGAGAAGAAAGGGAAGACTGGTGATGAAAGAAGGTGAGACGAAGTGGAAGAGAAGGAGAAATGGCTTCCAACTGCAACCATTATGGAAACCAGGCTAGAAAAAGGTGTGTGCAAGGGTCATGTGCATAGGGAAGAAATGGTGTAGGCCTTACAACATATAAACAAACAATATTGAACTGAATGCAATGAATCTATTAAATAAATTAATCCTTAGGTGGTTCATCTTTACTTCATTGAAGCGATTGGGCAAAGTGATATTCAATTTGTCATGTTGACCAACTAGGATACAAGGAAACTAATTTTATTATTAATTTTATTTTTAGAAATGTTTGATATTTTATTTATTATTTATAGGTATATTACTTCATTAATGTATTTAATATCTTTATTAATCAATTTAACATTATATTATATATACATTTTAATTCTTTGCACTAATTAAACTTAGTATAATTCTAGAGTGTGGAATTAGGGCACCAATTACTAATTGATGAATTTTGTATAATAAACCCCCATTTGATGATATAATTAATTGATTAATTGTTAACCGTTAGTATTCACTAAAAGTATTTTTTTTCAGCTCCAATTATTCCTAAATAATGTAAGTTAAGGAAAAAAGAATTCATTACTATCATAACTAAAAATGAGCTAAAGGAAAGGAGATGTGGAGTCAAATACTCAAATTCGAGTATGCCCCTTAAAAGGGATTTTGTCCCCGAAATCCACTCAATCATGTCCTAAAGCACCATTACGACTAACATCAACCATTAAGGCTCTCCCACCTAAAGACTTATCTAACTTATGAGTATAAGTTTTGTATTGAGTTATTTTAGGTTATCCAATTAATGTTCAATGTATCTGTCTATAATAGATTTTATTACCCTAATTAGGGAATAATCATATGTGTATGACTTTTAGTTGAGGAAATTACCTAAGAGTTACAAGTTATATACAATATTAAGTTCATATAGTCCTTAAGTTAAGTTGCACACTTGATGAATAAGTGTACATGAATCTGTCCCTTAAAAGGGTTAGTCTACGTTCTAACTAACTGTGAGATATAATAGGGGTAGGTCATTCATACCCAAACATATTCTTCATACTTACTACTTCTCACTTAGTTCTAGATTGCATGTTAGACCTAACTAGTCATAGAGTCTTTACTAAAGATCTACTACACTAACGAGCCTATCTATCACTACAACTTCCTTGTGGTGGTGATTTGGTTCCAAGACCATCGATGAAATATGAAAAAGTATATCTCTTTATCTATACATAGTATAATAATGAAAATAATTATGATGATGAAAACTATTGTGATGGAAACCAAAAATGGTTCCAAAATAAATCCTAGAACCAATTTGACCACTTCCTACCACATACAATATATACTATCATCCTAACTGTTGGCTAAATTGGACATTATTATACCCTTTGTTTTGATGATGACAAACATTTCATTCTTATAAATCTAACTTGAGTGTTTCAGGGATAAACATTTAAGGAAGTGGATAGTTGAAGATCAATACAATTGGAAGATCAACTTGCTTAGATTACTCTTATTTTCATAATTGTACTCAATGTAAGAACTTGTACAAGTATATAATGTACAAGTACATAGACATCATGTAAATCAAGCGTTAGATATTCCCTATCCACTCACAACACTTAGATAGATCCTCCCCTGAGATAGAAGAACAATCACACATTGATAGACACACTTAGTACATGGCTCAACACATTGAAACAGAGACTTTCTCAATCGACAAAGTCCTCGACCGAGACACTCTCGGCCGACAATATTCTCGAGCGAGAATAGACCCTCTAGAAAGCTCTATAGCCGTTAGACTGAGTCTGATAGGTAGCTAGGAGTTGAAAATTGATGTTGCAACACATTTACCTCCACCTCCCATTTGGTCGAAGAAAAGTTCGACCGAGATAAACTCGGTCGACAAACTTCTCGACCAAGAGAAGTTCTAGACTGCACTTTTCAGCACTAAACAACTAGTCGTTACAATATAATTTAAGGACACATAACGGCTAGTTGAGCACTAAGAACACCATAGAAGGTGTCTAGAACGTCCCTAAGGTCATGTAATCTATTCCTATAAATAGGAGAGGCCTTAGAACACCCAAAGCATCACTTGGGCATACAATTACACTTGAGAATCATTCCTTGTGAGCAACAAACTAAGCTACACTTGCAATCTATTTCTATGAGCTCTACATTAGTGCCCTATAGCCTAGTATCTTCTAGCCACCACACTACCACGTTCATCTATAGTGGATAGGAGATCAATACACTTGTTTTAGGATCAAAGCATTGTACTCATTGGTAACATTATTTCTTTCTTCCAATCTTGTTCCTTTTATTGAATTTTGTTCTCCTTGACTACTCCTAGGTTGGAGGCGATTGAAAGGAGGTTCGTGGAGCTACTTCAGGTGGTGAAGGCTTCTCCTGGTGACTTGGAGTTACTTCAGAAGGCTGCCTCAAGGATTGAAGCTACTTCAGGTGAAGGCTACTTCAAGGGTGAGCTTAGAGTTACTTCAGAAGGATGCTTCTAGGGGGATTGAGGCTACTTCAGGTGGGTGTAAGGAAGGTGATTGTATTTTATGTAACATCCTTGTGAGGTAATAAAATTGATCACTTTCAAAATCCCGATTGGAAACAATCGGGTAGTGGACTGACTACCTTAGACTTCTAGGGTAGGAACCACTCTACATCCTTATGTCTTCCTTGTTTCCTCCTAGTTCTTGTCCAAGTGTTTTAATTGTTTAATTGACTTTAAAAACTACAAAAAACTCTATTCACCCCCCTCTCGATCTTTCAATTAGTATCAAAGAAGGTATTCAAGGAGCCTTAACAGGTCTTGAAGCATGGGGGATGGTGTACTCAACAACTTGAACTTGGAAGGAACGTACGTAGCTTGTCCACCACCGTTCGATGGAAGCAGTTACAACTATTGGAAGAGAAGGATGCAATTTTACTTTTAAGGCATAAGCTGGGTGCTTTGGAGGATGGTATGTACTCCATATGATCTTTCGGAAATTGAGCATGCTACATGGGATATCAACACGGTAAAGCAAGCTCAACTAAATGCCAAGGCTGTAAGTATTTTATATTGTTCCATTTCGGTAAGTGAATTCAATAGAATTTCCTCATGTGAAACTGCATATGATATATGGCATAAACTCTCTATTACACATGAAGGAACTATATAAGTAAAAAATTCTAAGATTCGTATGCTTAAAAAAAGTTTGGACAATTTTGTATGGAACCAAATGAGTGCATTAGTGAAATGTATGCAAGATTCTCTACTATCATTAATGGTTTGAGTGCATTAGGAACATTCATCAATGAAGAAGATCAAGTATCCAAAATCCTTAGGTGTTTGCCTCCAAAGTGCAAACCAAAGGTGACAACCATTGAAGAATCCAATGATCTCACTATATTGAGGATGGAGCAGCTCATTGGCAACTTAGAGACTCATCATGTCACCCTTGAAGAAGAAGAAAGATTG
Organism: Alisma plantago-aquatica; assembly: GCA_963693085.1. Lineage (NCBI taxonomy): Eukaryota > Viridiplantae > Streptophyta > Magnoliopsida > Alismatales > Alismataceae > Alisma > Alisma plantago-aquatica. The sequence continues at coordinate 255,231,251 of OY856415.1, read as the reverse complement.
GTGGCTGAACACAAAAAGGAGAAAAGAAAGGTTATTGTATTCAAGGAAACAACTAAAATTAGTCATGATACAAGTGAAGAAGACAATGAAGAAGAAACTCTCATTGTAAATGGTAAGCAATATAGAAGATTTAAATCTAACAAAATTTCTAGTGTTTCTTCTTCCTCTTCCCCTAGGTGCTTTGAATGTGGCAAAAGGAGACATTTAAAAGGTGATTGTCCCAAACTCAAGAAGGGAAAGAAATCCTCTCACAAGAAGAAGGAAAAAGCCTATAAAGCAACATGGGATGACTCAAGCGATGATAGTGAGTATGGAGAAGAAGAAGTGGAGTGCCTCATTTTTACAACAAATGAAGAAGGAAAAGATGTAAGCTTATTTGATTTATCTAAATAAGAGTTAATTGCTAGCATTGAAGAATTACATGATAAATACATTGATTGTAAAAAAACTAAAAAGAGTTGCAAAAACTAATGAAGAATTATATGCTCAATTAAATGATCTTGCTTCTGAACAAGAAAGTATTATTTCTAAAAATTCTACCTTGAAATCTTCTTTTAATGATTGAAATATGAAGTTTCTTACTTTAGAAACAAACTATGATTTCCTTTCTCAAGAAAAGGTTGAACTACTTGCAAAATTGAATGATCTTCAAATTAAACATATCTTGTGTACTCATTTACATTATTATGTTATTATCAAAGAAAGAGATAGTTTGTTATCTAATCCAGATCAAGCAAAGTTAGACGTCAAAAGGAGAATGGATGAAATTGCTAAGTTACAAAGTAAATTAGTAGTTTGAAAAACAATGGTATTCTTGATAATATCCTAAAGATTTCTTCCTGCCAAATTGGAAGAAGAGGTTTAGGATATGCTCCAAAAGGAAAATCTCATCCTAAATCTAGAAGAACACAAGCACCCAAGACCAAGGTCATTTTTGTACCCAAGAACAACTCTACTCAAAGGAGAAATGAGATTGATTCCATTTGTTGTCACTATTGCTTGTGTCTTGGACATTACTCTTTCTCATGCCCATACAAGAAAAAAGAAGTTGATTTAGTATGGGTTCCAAGACTTCAAACCTAGGAAATTTGAATGTGATTAGTTGAGATTTGACCTAAAATGTTACCTTGATATTTAAAATGTCTTATCTCAACTAAACTGAGCTTTAATTTGCATATTTCTATAAAATTTATTTGGAAGTAACATATGTTTTCCTTGAAAATAACTATTGAAAACAAAATAGAAACAATCTCAGTAGATAACAACTTTGACCGAGACACTCTTCGGTCAAGAATGTTGTCGAACAAAGAAGTTTTTGTATCAAATTAGTATTTTCTGGAAGAAATTGTAACATTGTCGGTCGAGAACGTTGTCGACTGAGAAAATTTTGGTTGAGGAAATAGTCGACCGATAGGGTTACTATGTTAGGCTTGTAGAACCTGAAAATCATCTGGCTGACAAATACTTCGATCAAATCTAACTCAGTCGAGAACTTTGTCGACCGAGGAAAACTTGTCAGAATTGTTTATAAGAACAAGATACTTCAATTGCAATTAACTTAAGTGACTGATATATGTAATGAACTTTACATATTACATTGCTTTAAATGTTTGTATGACCCTAATCAAAAGGAAGAATATATGGGCATCAAAACTTTATATTTTGCATGGTTAATTTATCACAAACAAGCATACAAGAGGATAAGATTGGTATTATTCAAAAAAATAAAAATGGCAGATTTATTAGCATAGGAAACTTTGTTCAACATTAACATAATTAAAATTGCAAAACAGAAGGAGTAATCATACTAAGAATTTATTTAAAATGTAATCATCACCATTTTATAAGAAAATTTAAGGGATGGGCATTCTAAGAAATGTTGACAAGATAATCTTTCTCACATAAATTAAGATTTAAAAAGAAAAATCTTAAGGTCTTATCTTAGATCATTCAACATTCACAAGTTCTTATATGAGAAAAATGAAGAACTAATAATAAGATCAAGTCATATTCTAGAAGTGGTTCATTGGATAACTCATGAAAATGCATATTTTGGATATCTACAGAACTGCCTCTCAGTGCAAAAAGAGTTCGACTGAGGGGCGCCCAGGTCAAAGTCATGTTCGACCTAAAATAAGCATGAAAAAAAAGCTTATTTGAAAATCATTCACCTGCACTCAACCTTAGTATATTTTCTCAGCATTTTAAAAACTAATTGATTCATTACTTTACTTATTCAATTGAACTTTAAAGCTAGTTATAACCTTGGTATCCTTAAAGTAATCTTGGTTATGAAAATAAAGGAGTCTACAAAATTATTGAATATGATGATCTTAATCAAATTCTCTAAACAAATTAGGGCTTAACATCGTGTGTATTTGTTTAGAGAAACATTCATTGATTCTACTGTGAGCTTAAAAGAATCTCATATCATTTTAGGGCTTAACATCCCTTTTAAATGGTTGAGAAATATATTCATTGATCCTAACACGATCATGGTGCCGTCCTCCCCTCATAGATGAGATCAATTCCCATTCCAAGGAGGACATAATGAAAAAAGAGAAAAACAAAATCAGAATACTTACACGGCCGAATACCAATTTCATAGACATGTTCTCATTATAGATTATAGAATAGAAGCAAACAGTAAACCCATTTGATTTTATAGTAAATCGAAGACAAACGACCAACGACCTATGAAACAATCACTCCCGAGTGAACATCGATGAGCCTAAAGGAATCTCATATCATTTCAGGGCTTAACATCCCTTGTAAATGGTTGAGAAACTAATAAAATATATTTATGAGCCTAATGGATTCTCATATCATTTCAGGGCTTAACATCCCTCGTAACTGATCCTGAAATAAATCATGCCTTTTTAACTATGGCTAAATTTGACATTCTTGTTTTAGTATACAATTAAGGGGGAGTATCCCATGCAAGGGGAGTAAATTGGTTATATGGTTATCTTTTTCAAATGACAAAGGGGGAGAAGTAATATACATCAAAAACAAAAATAATCTCTTGGCTTTACATAATTGTTGCTATATTCCCTAATATTTGGATATTACGTTCTATACCTCTTTGGGAATAACTAGCACACACTCCTTGAATCTACAAAAGGTAAATCTCAGGTATGAAACTCATGTTTTTTAAATTCCCTTGATTTATATTTTAGGAATGTTTGTCATCTTCAAAAATGGGGAGATTGTTGGCTAAATTGGACATTATTATATCCTTTGTTTTGATGATGACAAACATTTTATTCTTGTGGATCTAAATTGAGTGTTTACGGGATAAACAATTAAGGAAGTGGATAGTTGAAGATCAATACAATTGGAAGATCAACTTGCTTAGATTACTCTTATTTTCATGATTGTACTCAATGTAAAAACTTGTACAAGTATATAATGTACAAGTACATAGACATCATGTAAATCAAGCGTTAGATATTCCCTATCCACTCACAATACTTAGATAGATCCTTCCCTATGATAGAAGCACAATTACACATTGATACACACACTTAGTACATGGCTCAACACATTGAAACATGGATTTTCTCGGTCGACAATGTCCTCGACTGAGACACTCTCGGTCGATAATATTCTCGACCGAGAATAGACCCTCTAGCAAGCTCTATAGCCATTACACTGAGTCTAAAAGGTAGTTGGGAGTTGGAAATGAATATTGCAACACATTTACCTCAATCTCCCATTCGATCGAGGAAAAGTTCGACCGAGACAAACTCGGTCGACAAGCTACTCGACCGAGAGAAGTTATGGATTGCACTTTCCAGCACTAAACAACTTGCCGTTGCAATATAATTTAAGGACACATAATGGATAGTTGAGAACTAAGAACACCATAGAAAGTGTCTATAACGTCCCTAAGCTCCTGTAACCTATTCCTATAAATAGGAGAGGCCTTAGGACACCCAAAGCATCACTTGTTCATACAATTATACTTGTGAATCATTCCTTGTGAGCAACAAACTAAGTTACACTTGCAATCTATTTCTTTGAGCTCTACATTAGTGTCCTATATCCTAGTATCTCCTAGCCACCACACTACCACATTCATGTATAGTGGATAGGAGATTAATACGCTTGATATAGGATCAAAGTGTTGCACTCATTGGTAACATTGTTTCTTTCTTCCAATCTTGCTCCTTTTATTGTATTTTGTTCTCCTTGACTACTCCTAGGTTGGAGGCTGTTGAAAGGAGGTTTGTGGAGCTACTTCAGGTAGTGAAGGCTGCTCCTGGTGACTTGGAGTTACTTCAGAAGGCTGCCTCAAGGATTGGAGCTACTTTAGATGAAGGCTACTTCAAGGGTGAGCTTGGAGTTACTTCAGAAGGATGCTTCTAGGGGGATTGAAGCTACTTCAGGTGAAGGCTACTTCTAGGGTGTAAGGAAGGTAATTTTATTTTAGGTAACATCCTTGCGAGGTAATAAATTTGATCACTTTCAAAATCCCTATTGGAAACAATCGGGTAGTGGACTGACTACCTTAGATTTCTAAGGTAGGAACCACTCTACATCATTGTATCTTCCTTATTTCCTCCTACTTCTTGTCCTAGTGTTTTTATTGTTTCATTAAATTTAAAAAATCCAAAATCTCTATTCACCCCCCCATATCTTTCAATTGGTATCAGAGTAGGTCTTCAAGGAGCCTTAACACATCTTGAAGCATGGGGGATGGTGTACTCAACAACTTGAACTTGGAAGGAACCTTCGTAGCTCGTCCACCACCGTTCGATGGAAGAAATTACAACTATTAGAAGAGAAGGATGCAATTTTAATTTCAATGCATAAGCTGGGAGCTTTGGAGGATGGTATGTACTCCATATGAGCTTCCGAAAACCAAGTATGCTACATGGGATATCAATACGGTAAACCAAGCTCAACTAAATGCCAAAGCTGTAAGTATTTTATATTGTTCCATTTCGATTAGTGAATTCAATAGAATTTCCTCATGTGAAACTGCATATGATATATGGCACAAACTCTCTATTACACATGAAGGAACTATACAAGTAAACAATTCTAAGATTATTATGCTTAAAAAAAAGTTTGAACAATTTCGTATGGAACCAAATGAGTGCATTAGTGAAATGTATGTAAGATTCTCTACTATCATTAATGGTTTGAGTGCATTAGGAAAATTCATCAGTGAAGAAGATCAAGTATCCAAAATCCTTAGGTTTTTGCCTCCAAAGTACAAACCAAAGGCGACGACCATTGAAGAAGCCAATGATCTCACTAGATTGAGGATGGAGCAGCTCATTGGCAACTTAGAGACTCATGAGGTCACCCTTGAAGAAGAAGAAAGATTGGCCGCTGAACACAAAAAGGAGAAAAGAAAAGATATTGCATTCAAGGAAACAACTAAAATTAGTCATGATACAAGTGAAGAAGACAATGAAGAAGAACTCTCATTGTAAATAGTAAGCTTTATAGAAGATTCAAAACTAACAAAATTTCTAGTGTTTCTTCTTCCTCTTCCCTAGGTGCTTTGAATGTGGCGAAAGGGGACATTTAAAAGGTGATTGTCCCAAACTCAAGAAGGTAAAGAAATCCACTCACAAGAAGAAGGAAAAAGCCTAGAAAGCAGCATGGGATGACTCAAGTGATGATAGTGAGGACGGAGACGAAGAAGTAGAGTGCCTCATTGCTACAACAAATGAAGAAGAAAATGAGTTAATCTTATTTGATTTATCTAAAGTAGAGTTAATTGCTAGTATTGGAGAATTACATGATAAATACATTGAATGTAAAAAAGAAACTAAAAAGAGTTGCAAAAACTAATGAAAAATTATATGCTCAATAAAATGATCTTGATTCTGAATAAGAAAGTATTATTTCTAAAAATTCTATCTTGAAATCTTATTTTAATGATTGCAATATGAAGTTGCTTACTATAGAAACAAACTATGATTTTCTTTCTCTAGAAAAGGTTGGACTACTTGCAAAATTGAATGATCTACAAACTCAACATGTCTTGTGTTCTCATTCAGATTATGATGCTATTATCAAAGAAACAGATAGTTTGTTATCTAATATAGATCAAGCAAAGTTAGACATCAAAAGGAGAATGGATGAAATTGCTAAGTTATAAAAGGAAATTAGTAGTTTGAAAAACAATGGTATTCTTGATAATATCCTAAAGATTTCTTTTGGCAAAATTGGAAGCAGAGGTTTAGGATATGTTCCAAAAGGAAAATCTCATCCTAAATCTAGAAGAACACAAGAACCCAAGACCAAGGTCATGTTTGTACCCAAGAACAACTCAACTCAAAGGAGAAATGAGATGGATTCCATTTTTATCACTATTGCTTGAATCTTGGACATTATTCTTTCTCATACCCATACAAGAAAAACGTAGTTGATTTAGTATGGGTTCCAAGACTTCAAAACTAGGAAATTTGAATATGATTAGTTGAGATTTGACCTAAAATGTTACCTTGATATTTAAAATGTCTTATCTCAACTAAACTGAGCTTTAATTTGCATATTTCTATAAAATTTTATTGGAAGTGACCAATGTTTTCCTTGAAAATAACTACTGAAAACAAAATAGAAACAATCTCGGTCGACAACAACTTCGACCGAGGCACTCTTTAGTCGAGAAAGTTGTCGACCAAAGAAGTTTTTGTATCAAATCAGTATTTTATCGAAGAAACATTAATATTTTCGGTCGAGAACATAGTCGACTGAGAAAATTTCAATTGTGGAAATAGTCGACCGAGAGGGTTACTCTGTTAAGCCTGTAAAATCCTGAGAAATGTCCGACTGACAAATACTTCGACCAAATCAAACTAAGTCGAGAACTTTGTCGACCGAGGAAAAACTCTGTCAGAATTGTTTATAAGAACAAGATACTTCAATTGCAATTAAGTTAAGTGACTGAAATATGTAATGAACTTTACATATTACATTTCTTCAAATGTTTGTATGACCCTAAAAAAAGGAAGAATATATGGGCATCAAAACTTTATATTTTGCATGGTTAATTTGTCACAAACAAGCATACAAGAGGATAAGATTGGTTTTATTCAAGAAAATAAAAATGGCAGATCTATTGGCATAGGAAACTTTGTTCAACATTAACATAATCAAAATTGAAAATGGAAGGAGTAATCATACTAAGAATTTGGTTAAAATGTAATCATCACCATTTTGTAAGAAAATTTAAGGGATGGACATTCTAAGAAATTATGAAAAGATAATCTTGCTCACATAAATTAAGATTTAAAAAGAAAAATCTTAAGGTCTTATCTTAGATCATTCAACATTCACAAGTTCTTATATGAGCAAAATGAATAACTAATAATAAGATCAAGTCATATTCTAGAAGTGGTTCATTGGATAACTCATGAAAATGCATATTTTGGATATTTACAAAACTGCCTCTCGGTCAAAAAAGAGTTCGAATGAGGGGTGCCCAGGTCGAAGTCATGATCGACCTAAAATAAGCATGACGAAAAGCTTATTTGTAAATCATTCACCTGCACTCAACCTCAGTATATTTGCTCAATATCTTAAACACAAATTGATTCATTACTTTAATTATTTAATTGAACTTCAAAGCTAGTTATAACCTTAGTATACTTCAAGTAATCTTGGTTATGAAAATAAATGAGTCTACAACATTCTTGATAATGATGATCTTAATTGAATTCTCTAAATAAATTAGGGCTTAACATCGTGGTGTATTTGTTTAGAGATACATTCATTGATTCTACTATGGGCTTAAAAGAATCTCATATCATTTTAGTGCTTAAAATCCCTTATAAATGGTTGAGAAATATATTCATTGATCCTACTATGAGCCTAAAGGAATATCATATCATTTTAGGGCTTAACATCCCTTGTAAATGGTTGAGAAACTAATAAAATATATTTATGAGCCTAAAGGATTCTCATATCATTTTAGGGCTTAACATCCCTTCTAAATGATTGAGAAATAAATCATGGTTTTGAACTATGACTAAATTGGACATTCTTGTTTAGTATACAATTAAGGGGGAGTATCCCATTTAGGGGGAGTAAATTGGTTATATGGTTATCTTTTTGAAATGACAAAGGGGTAGAAGTATTATAAATCAAAAACAAAAATAATCTCTTGGCTTTACATAAATTGTTGCTATATTCGCTAAGAGTTGGATATTACGTTCTATACCTCTTTAGGAATAACTAGCACACACTCCTTGAATCTACAAAAGGTAAATCTTAGGTATGAAACTCATGTTTTTTAAATTCCCTTGATTTATATTTTAGGAATGTTTGTCAGCTTCAAAAAGGGGGAGTTTGTTAGCTAAATTGGACATTATTATACCCTTTGTTTTGATGATGACAAACATTTCATTCTTGTGGATCTAAATTGAGTGTTTCAGGGATAAACAATTAAGTAAGTGGATAGTTGAAGATCGACACAATTGGAAGATCAACTTGCTTAGATTACTCTTATTTTCATGATTGTACTCAATATAAAAACTTGTACAAGTATATAATGTACAAGTACATAGACATCATTTAAATCAAGCATTAGATCTACCCTGTCCACTCACAACACTTAGATAGATCCTCCATAAGATAGAAGCACAATTACACATTGATACACACACTTAGTACATGGCTCAACACATTGAAACAAGAACTTTCTCGGTCGACAATATTCTCGGCCAAGAATAGATCATCTAGCAAGCTCTATAGTCGTTAGACTGAATCTGAAAAGTAGTTGGGAACTGAAAACGAATGTTGCAACACATTTACCTCAACCTCCCATTCGGTCGAAGAAAATTTCGACCAAGACAAACTCGGTCAACAAACGTCTCGACCGGGAGAAGTTCTGGACTACACTTTTCAACACTAAACAACTAGCCGTTGCAATATAATTTAAGGACATATAATGTCTAGTTGAGATCTAAAATACCCTACAAAGTGTCTAGAACATCCCTAAGATCATGTTTCCTATTCCTATAAATAGGAGAGGCCTTAGGACACCCAAAGCATCACTTGTGCATACAATTACACTTGAGAATCATTCCTTGTGAGAAACAAACTGAGCTACACTTGCAATCTATTTCTTTGAGTTATACATTAGTGTCCTATAGCCTAGTATCTACTAGCCACCACACTACCACATTCATCTATAGTGGATAGGAGATCAATACTCTTGATATAGGATCAAAGCGTTGTACTCACTGGTAACATTATTTCTTTCTTCCAATCTTGTTCCTTTTATTATATTTTGTTCTCCTTGACTACTACTAGGTTGGATGCTGTTGAAAGGAGGTTTGTGGAGCTACTTCAGGTGGTGAAGGCTGCTCCCAGTGACTTGGGAGTTACTTCAGAAGGCTGCCTCAAGTATTGAAGCTACTTCAGGTGAAGGCTACTTCAAGGGTGAGCTTGGAGTTACTTCAGAAGGCTGCTTCTAGGGGGATTGAGGCTACTTCAGGTGAAGGCTACTTCAGGTGAAGGCTACTTCATGGGTGTAAGAAAGGTTATTGTATTTTATGTAACATCCTTGTGAGGTAAATAAATTTATCACTATCAAAATCCCATTGGAAACAATCGGGTAGTGGACTGACTACCTTAGATTTCTAAGGTAGGAACCACTCTACATCCTTGTGTCTTCCTTATTTCCTCCTACATCTTCTCCAAGTTTTTTAATTGTTTAATTAACTTTAAAAACTCCAAAAAGATCTATTCACCCCCCTCTAGATCTTTCACTAACATCACTTTATTTTACTAGAGAGGCTTCTCTACACACAAAATAAAGGCATACAACAATCATATACAATTTCTAATGGGTGCTACTAGGCACGAACTCTATTATTTCACCATTCTCTTAATTATGAATTAGGTCGTTACATACCAAAAAATCATTTATTTATACTATCATGTAACCAAAGAAGATACTAGGGTCCCTATTTTCCTAGGAGGTTTACATCCATGGTGTTATTATAATCTCATGTGAGCTAGCTAGTCAAACTATTCTCCGTCTCAAACATCAGATAGACTAATTACAAGGTGGCTATGAGAGAGTGGTCAATTCCTTAAGGATCAACCCTGGATGTACCTACCTCAAAACCTCGATGTCGGTGTACATAACATTTTCTAGAAAAAGATTATCCACTATTGCTTACAATCATGATTGTGCCTCTATATGTCCCCAGGGAAAATAACATGACACAATTTTCTTATGTGATCCAACTATGTGATCATTCCTATATAGGACAACGGAGATATGCATCATCCCTACCTTATGGGGATGTGAGGGACGAAATCTCTAGGATCATTATTTAAAACATACATCTTCCTTGAAAATACCCTCTTTTATGAGATATTGAAAGTTTATCAAGGATAGTATCCAATCATTGGATGGCGAGTCTCAAAGCAAAACTATGTTGTAATAACTTCATGTTGCATCAAGACAAGCTTAACCTTAAAGGATCTAGTTCATATCATCATATGCTATCATAGAACATCTCAAAATCTAAAACTCATGTCAATATTCTAAGTTTATATCCATGCATGCTCAGTCCACATAATGTATGTATCATAGACATGCTAGAAAACAACAAGAGTAAAAGATTTAATGACTTGTACTAGGGTTATGCCTAATTATGTGTGTTCAATTCAACATACTCTCTATAGTAGATGAAATATCCTCCCCTAAGGCAGGAGGTAGAGGCTACTTCCTATAAGAGTCCACCTTTACATATAAAAGACAACCCTATAAAGAGAGGGTAGGACTGATAGAGGTTTATCAAAAAATAGGTCATCCACATACTACGTATGTGATACATACATACCGCCAAATTAGTTAGGGGTGAAACCCTAATTCGTAAACAAGATTCAGGTTTAGGTATGACAACAACCTCTAAAGGGTAACCTACCTACTAAGGAACAATCTAGGATAACTTGAAATAGTCTAGTTACCGACTTCTTAGGCTCTGATACCATTCTATAAGGAGTGGTACGCGATAGTGGGCCCACTCAATGGTACCAACATGAGCCATGAAATAATTAAGTAGTGGAAAACATAACTATTTAAGAAGTTACACAATATTTGCATGTACATAACTTTGTCACCCTAAGGGCCATACATAAAATGAAAAGATTAAATCTATATACACATAGGCCCATATGTGTAGGGTAACAAGTCTATCTCAAGTTGTCCTTAAGTTCACAAATGAGCTTACAATCATCTTCAGTGTTGGTCCTTAAAGCTCCTACACCTGGGTAAAGGGAACACCCAAAAAAAGGAAACAAAAGAGTATGCATCAGCAAAAGTTGAGTATGAACATTACAAAATTAACTAGGGAATTATTTATTTAAAAAGTAAAGTAAGATGTTCCCATCAAAGAGGGAGGCATTAAAGCTAGGTAAGTTTTAATTAGAAGTAACAAGAGAAGGAATTCCCAAAAGAATGAGGCAGTACAATTGAACAATTGAGGGAACACATCTTGCCATTAACATCCACAATAGCACAACAATCATAATGATTCACATGCACATATATTTAGACTAAATAGCTGAAGCATGACCAAGGAACTGTTGAATCTTTGGTAAAAAAAGGGTGGAATAGCACACTCTGGGTGGACGCGCCCTAATGGTTTTTCTCATGCACCATACAATAAATATCTAGCTAAATTATCAACTTGCATAAACAGAGTGACAAGCTATGATATAAGTCATCAATCATATTTTCAAATCCAAAAAAATAGCAAGTGGGGTCATTTACCCAATCCAACATGATAATAACAATTTTAAAAGAACAACAATAAGTCCAATTGAGAGTATAAAGTTTGTCTAACAACTAGAATAAGAGCTATTAGAACAAAAGCTGCCTCATTATCGGGAAAATTTAATCATATAATGCCCAGTTATAAATAGGGAGGAGTACATACCTGATCTTCATGACTAAAGGTCAACTCAACAAGTATAATTGGTCCCCAGACTTGTGTATCAATCCTAGGAACACATTATGTACATCGGTCAAACTAAGTCTAACATATGTGTACATTCCTATTATAGTTTTTTATATTTCTTTCTAATCCTTGTCCAGATAATGTAATGACATATTAGGGGTTTTCAATCTTATCAAATGAACTTATGACTTGTTAGATATATTAATCCATGTTTAGTCATATGAGTCATAGTTTTTCTAGGTTAATATGTGGGGGTAATTCATTCCTTCATTGTCGATCTCAAGTTGTATTTTTATCTTTAAACTCATACGATTCATTATTAATCTATGATCATGTTAAGAATACATGCTTTGAGATATACATATGTTATTATTTGATTATTTCTAAATTATAAGCATGTATGATTGTGTTGTAGTAATTTCCAATACAATCTAGAACAATATACCATCCAAACCTCTAAAGATATATTATCTCTTATGTGAGATATTAGATGAGTAATGGTTAAACCATTAGATATAGGTACATTAATGTAAATTATAGAAAACTACATAATTGTCCTCAGACAGCCCACATACGAGTATCCATGTACTAATGACAATAGAAGGGACCCGAGTTTGAATCCCAGCTACCGCCTTGGTTTACCACTCTCCCAGACGTTTGACCTCCATCAATGGTGTGGGAGAGGGGGATAGAATGCCTCCCTTTACCCCATGTACTGATGACAATATACTATACATGAGATTGGTGTGACATCTACTATTAAGATTAGTTATTTTACATTTTGGCAAGTGTTTACTACCCACATATCCTTTAGTCAATCCAGAAGTATTTTATATGAGTTTTACAATTAGAGGATCAATAAGTATGAATAATTTGACTAGTATAAAAAGAAATGTTATGCTATATTTATGTCAGGGTTGTCGCAACCCTACTGTTACCATGATCTATTTAAGTGAATTGTTAAGATATGAAAGAGAAGGATATGGAGACTAACCTGTGAAATCAGTTATAAATGACATGTAGGTTTATTAGTCTACAATATGGTTGTTTCATAAGATATTGATCCAAGGTAATCATTAGACACATGGATTGCAGGTCCAGAAGCACACACCACTCAAACTTCCCGGTCTATTTATTATCAGATGCCTAGAGATAGGAAGTGGAACAAAGACCTTCATGAATCCAGAGCAGAAGTTTGTGTCAAAGACGGATGAAGGTGGTCGACTTGGCTACATGATAGTTCCATCTAGAGTCCATGTCAGATAGTACCATCATTAACGATGAATCTCTATCATCCAGTGGCTGGAATCTAGGAAATTAAGAAAGTAGCTAGTTTCTCACCTTAGTAGTAAGGGTCAGCCATGATCATCCATGGATCACTATAGAGGAAAGTGCTCATCTCCCAAATTTCATGTCTGTTGGTGTGGAGGAAGATTATGCATCAGTTAGGGATGTAGACGGCCATAGAGGAGAAGAATGATGCAAAATCTGCCACGTCCAGGGAAGAACCCATGTTGGTGATGGGTCTAAGGTCTGGTGCAAAGATGGCTAGTTGTAGGTGTATTGGCTCAGTAGGTTGTCGGGTTTTAGGTGTCAGCTTTCTAGTAGAGGAAGAAACGACTAAGGAGAAAAGTACATATGTATTTGACGACCATTATTGTGTGAGTGGTTCAGGTGTTAGGGCGGTGGCTGTGGTTTGTGGATACCTAATCTATTGTAAGTGTCGTGGGAGGATGAAGGTGTGGGGAGTCTTATGCTTGGTGATTGAAGTCCCACATAGGGAGTCTAGCAAGTTGAGAGGAAGAAGATAGATTTGGTGGTTGTGGTCGCTGATTGACGCTGCTCCAGGTGGTGGCAATGGTGCTGTGGAGACCGGTGTGGTTCAGCCCAGGCTGTCGGTGGCACAGTCGATCAAGGAAGAGAAGACAGGGAGAGGGCGGCTATGACACCACTATTTTGAAGGGGGTGATTCTTGTTCCTAGACACGATCCACAGATGCAAAAGGGGTGAGATCAACATTCATGGAGGCTGACCAAGTCGTGTGGAGGTGATGAGAATAAGGTGGGAGAAGGAAGGCAAGTAGGGTTTGTTGGCGCTATGGTGAGGGAGAGAAGGGTGGAAATGATGAGGTATAGAGGAGGGTAAATAGGAGAAGAGAGGGAATATTGGCAGTGAAGGAAAGTGAGACCAAGAGGAAGAGAAGGAGAAATGGTCTCCAGTTACAACCATTACGTCAACCATGCTAGTGAAAGGTGTGTGCAAGGGTCATGTGTAGAGGAAAGAAATGGTGTAGGTCTTAAAACATAATGGAAAGACAATTTTGAATTGAATGCAATGAATCTATTAAATAAACTATTCCTTAGGTGTTTCATCTTTACTTTATTGAAGCAATTGGGTGAGCAAATGTTATCAAAGTGATATTAAATTTGTCATGTTGTCTAACTAGGATACAAGGAAACCAATTTTATTATTATTTTTATTTTTAGAAAATATTTGATATTTTATTTTATTATTTGTAGGTCTATTACTCCATTAATGTATTTAATATCTATATTAATAAATTTATTACACTAATATATATATGTATATATATATTAATTATTTGAACCAACTAAGCTTAGTATTATTATAGAATGTCAAATTAAGGCCACCAATTACGAATTGATGAATTTGAATAATTAGCCCCCATTTGATAATGTAATTAATTAATTAACTATTAACCATATGTATTCACTAAAAAATTGTTTTCTCGGCTCCAATTATTCCTCAATAATGTAAATCAAGGAAAAAATAATTCATTACTATCATAATTAAAAGTAAGCTAAAGGAAAGGAGATGTGGAGTCATATACTCAAATTTGAATACGTTACATGAATGGTGACCCATATTTTAAGCTCTTGTGTTCTGTGCTTGGTTCACGGTTGAAAAAATGAAAATGAACAGAAAGTAGTGGATTGCATGCCTAATTCCTCATGTGAGCTTATTTTAGCCAACAAATATCAAAATAATTGCATTATCCTTAAACTCCTTGATTGAATTAAAAAGGAGATTAAGTTTGAACATACTTGAGGACAAGTATGTTTTAAGTTTGGAGTGGTGATGCAACCCTATTTTAGGGCCCCATCTTGTGTCTTTTTGCATCTCAATAACATCTAAACATGTTAGAATGCAAGTTAATTCTCTCAATATGCATATTACTATCAAATGCACTTATGGAAGTTCTTTGCATGTTTTTCAAGTATTTGGACCATGCCTTGGATGGATGACAGAGAAGGAAGATGTTATAGGATTCCTTTGGCCATGGAGGGGTCCAAATAATATTCGAAAGCTCTTTAAACCTACCCCTAGTTTCCAAGAGACAAGCTCAAACAAGGAAGCCCATGGATCATGAAGTTTCAAGGTCAAAGTTCTACTAAAGACCCCAGCATGGCCGTGGTGCCAAGGAACAAACGTGATCGCCAATGCAAAATTCACAGGAGTGATCCCCATTTTGACAAGCTAAAATAACTTCACAAACCCACCGTGCTACCTAGCACGGTCGTGCCAAGAGTTTCCCAAAATGGTCATGTCAGCCAGCACGAATGTGCTGCCAAAGACCAAAATAGGTGTACTGAAGAGAATGACCCTCGCTCCACCTCACCCACCATGGCTGTGCTACCTAGCACGTCACCAGACTACATTTTACCACTTCCATTATGATTTTTTTATTTCCCACCATGGCCATTCTAATCATCACCCACCACGGATGTTTTGCCCAGAACGACCATGCTACCACCCAAAACCTAACTTTTTGTGCACTGAATTTCCAACAATACCCCAACTTACCCTAGTGCTTCCACCACCACCTATATATACATGGGTGGCGGACACAACACTAAGTTAGGATCTCTATCCACCCCTTATCTACTCTAGATCATTCATTACTCTCTTTTTTTGGTCGGTAAAAAACTCTGTTACTATAATGTGTCCAAAAAACTTTGGGTACAATGGAGCACCCCTAAAAACAAACTCAGGTGAATAAACACCAACAAAAAACGAAAATTAAGACCAAAGCATACAAGATGCTAAGGAGCCCGATAACAAACTACTAGAACAAGAGAATGAAGAAAAGTAGAGGCTAGATAACCTTATAGATACCAGAGTGACTAGAAGAAGCAGACCTAAACTACTCAAGACATCAACTATCGTGAAAACCACCCTAAGAAATTGTGATGCCTAGGATAGCCAGAAGGCATCATTAGCTAGACCTGGAATCTATGCAGCCAGTAGACTTGAATCTATCAATCACTTGCCCTGATCATAAAATTTCAAGCCAGCTGAAAATCAAACCACTAGGATTTTAGTCTGTGATCAGAAGATCATGCAAAGGCTCACACAATGATCACATCAGTACTAGCAATATCCTCATCCATTGAAAGTGTACCTATTGATCACCTACAACCCTTCACATATCACCACTAAACTAGAGTTTAGTTCCTGTTGGCAAGACAGACAGCAAGCAAGACACCAAATAGCTGGGATCAGCCACAAGAAAGAAGATAATTTAATGCCCTTCCCATTTCTTCCTGGCTGTTTTCTTTTTCCTATTGGACCATTGTTCCTCATAATCCAGTGAATCGTCTCTAACCTGAACCGAATCATCTTCAGAATTTGAGTCCCCAATGGATCCATCGACTTCCTCGAGAAGGTTGGATCTACTAACCTGATAATCAATAGAAAAGCCACAACTTTCCCAGACTTTTTGGACCTTCCAAGATTCAGAATCACCTCTATTGAAGTTCCACTCCCAGTCCAAGTTGATACTGCCCATGTTACAAACCAGTGAGGACCCAAACATGTCAGGCTCTTCTTGGAAACCATGGGGTTCATTGGACAGAGGAGGGGGATCGGAGGTGCTTCTATTGAGAAAAACCTCTTCAATATGATGTTCAATAGCCTTCAGCAGGCTGTCATCAGAGACATCGTGTGAGTTGGCTTCACTGGTTTTGTCCTGGACTATCTTCTCCTACCCGGAATCAACTAGTGAACAATCCTTCTTAGAGGCATTCCTGCAAGCACCTTCACTCTTGCCAAACCTCACCTACAGATGATTGTCTGGAGGGGGTTTCCTAACTTTTTGGGAACATGAGGATTGCCGATGGCCATACCTCTTGCAGCATGAGCATATCAGAGGTTTTGATATGGATTCAACTTTCAGTTTCTTGACAACAGTATCCACCACTGCTTTCGTATACTTTGGCAGGGTAGCGTCACTGCAGATCTCAATGCAAGCGTAAGCTGATCCCATACATCCCACTGTAACAGAGTTATCGTCAAAATCAATAGGTTTCCTAAGAGTACTAGAAACTCTAGCAATGCTATCACGAGACCAAGGAAAGCCTATATTTTCAATTTTCACCCAGATGGGAACCCGCAAGAAGGAAAGGGTTGGAAGAGGAATCCCCGGCCGCCATGAATTTGCTACAATAAGGGATGCATACATAAACCATGGAGCCTCATCCAAGACCCTATCCCGCTCGCTCGGCGTTGGTAGCTTCACAACGTAGCCCTCCCTCTCCTCCGAGAAGATATCAACATTGCCACTGGGTTTCCACTATCTCCGAATCCAACCAGATAGTTGTTCTCGGAATGGCTTCCTCCTAAAAAATTAGATCGAAACAAACTCGCTCTAGTCTGGAATGGAGATGTCCTGACTAGAAAGCGAGGCACATCTCTCTCCTTCGATCAGGACTGGCTCAAAAAAATCAAGCGATGTGAACCCCACGACCTCTCGATCATGTCTACTGGACAAAATCCAGTCGGCAACCTGGGATGAAGAGGACTCCACATCAGCTTGATTTTTTGGGGATGGATCGAGGGAGAGGTGGACGAGGGTGAGGTCACGGGTGAATCCCTAGTGGCCGAAGAGGCGAGGAACAGGGTGCCACAGAGTCGATCACGACTCCTCCAGTTCATCAATCGGCGAGGACTGGAGATGGAGGCAACCCAAACAAAACCTCTGGACCATCTAAGGAGACATATCCCAAGGAGGCGGCAGCGTCAGCTGAAGATTCCTCAAGCGGAGCTCAGAAATCTCCCCCAAAAAATCATTCATTACTCTCTTCCTTGCATTCAAGCCATTCACCTTTCTCCTACCTTCCATTTCCACTCCATTTCCACCATAGAACCTGAATTTTCTAGATTTTCTACCATAATACCCCATATTTTCATGCTATTCATCCACCTTGGAGGAGGCGTCACATCCTACAACTTCTAGGAGGTTAACGAGAAATTTCTACCATGAGCTCAATGGATTTCTATCTCTTCTTCTTTTTTCTTTGCTCTTTTGTGTAGTCATGTGTAGCTAAGCCCCTTGTGGTGGTATGTTTGGGTTTAAAATGTTACTTTGATACCATGTTGGGGTAAAATAACTTGTAATGAAAATATTTTCATTATATGATGATTGTCTCTTGGTTCTATCTCATTTCCCAATATCTTACTTGTGGTAAACATGGATTTGTTTGTTGTGTGATGCTTGAAAACACCTATCTTCTATTGGAAAATGGATTATATGTGGCTATCTTAGGAATTGTTCCTAAGTCCATTTATTGGATCCCTATCTAGAACCCCATGTTCCTACATACAACTCCCTTCTCATACAAGTAGGTGTGAGATCTAAGTATCTAGTGTAAGAGTGATTAGTGCAATTGCCTAGAGTTTTCTAGTCTAGATGGTGAGTGACATGAGGTGTAACACCCTCATCTCTACCTCCATTCCTACCCTTGACTATGAATTGTGCTAATACCCCATACTCTAGAAATCTAGACTTTCCAAGTCTTATTAGAATTACACCTAGCCC
This sequence comes from Alisma plantago-aquatica, assembly GCA_963693085.1. NCBI lineage: Eukaryota > Viridiplantae > Streptophyta > Magnoliopsida > Alismatales > Alismataceae > Alisma > Alisma plantago-aquatica. The sequence goes on along the minus strand of OY856415.1, from coordinate 255,212,471 downwards.
TAGTTTCCTAACTAGTAGCATAGGGTAGATTCAAATAGCGCTCGCCATGTTGTTTAGTTTTCAATGTAGATTGAAAATATAAGACTTGCATGTTATGTTAACCCCCAAATAATATCTTAGTTTCATTCCCAAATGCCCCACCTATCCATATAATTGCTTAAAACCCACCTTGTTAAGTTAGCTTGTTAATGCTAGTTAGTTTCTTGTTCTTAGTTGCTTCTTAGTTAATTGCCTAGTTCTTGTTAGTTACAATTTTCTTGAGTAGATAGTGCTCTTTTCAGCTTGCTAGTGTTAGTTAGTGATAGCCTAGATTCTTGCTTTCTCTAGTTCTTAATTTGTCTCTTAGTTGTTAATTTGCATTGCTAGTCTAGTGTAGCTAGTTGTAGTCATTTTCTCTTGCTTAGTTACTTATTTTGCCTTACCTCTTAGATTTAACTTGTTTAGGATAATTTAGGATTTCTGGTAATTTCTTGTTCTGCTTGCCCTTAATTGCTTGCAATCTTAGTGTAATCAATAAAAACCAACCTTTAAACCCTTAACCCTAGACTCCACTTTAGTAATGTAGCTACCTTAACCTAGCTCTAGTGCCTCCTCTCTCCATGTGGATCGACCCTTTTGCTTGCCTCTCACCTATACTACGACATGACCACATGTGCTTGCGGATGAAGTATGGATATTCTAAGTCGGTGTGTTAGACTAGGTCCCTTATATAAATTTTGAAAGTGACTAAGTGTGTTTGCCTAAGTTGCATCTATTCAAATCCAATTGGCTAGTTATAACTCAAGGTAGTACAAAACGCACCAAGCATTACATAAGGGCTTGTTTATCCTTATATTTATAATTACATTGAATTGAATTATAAAATAGAAGCAAGAGACAATCATCACAGAATGAAAATATGTTCATTACAAGTTATTTCCCCCCAACATGGTATCAAAGTAACATTTTAGCCCCAAACAGCCCACCACTAGGGGCTTACCTACTCATAACAACAAAAATGAGCAAGGAAAGGAGAAGAAAGGGGTAGGAATCCAAGAAGATCAAGGTAGATCTTCTTCCTTCACCTCCTCGCAGTTGTAGGATGTGGCACATCCTACAAGATGGTAGTATAGCATGTATATTTAGGGGATTACGTTGGAAAAGCTAGAAAACTAGGGTTCTATGGTGGAAATGGGGTGGAAATGGAATGTGGGTGGTAGTTGAATGGTTTGAATGCAAGGAGGAGTGTAATGAATGCTCTAGAGTATCTAAGGAGTGGATAGGGATTCTAACCTAGTGTTGTGGCCGCCGCCCCATGTATAAATAGGTGGTGGTGGAAGCTCTAGGGTTAGTGGGGGTATTGTTGGAAATTTAGTGGAGAAAAATCTAGATTTGGGGAGTAGCACGGTCGTGGTGGAGTACAACGGTCATGGTGGGTGTGAGGGAGCAAGATCATGGTGTAACAACACGATCAGGGTGAAAAGTGGGGAAAAATCACAATAACTTGGTCAATTTTGTACATGAAATAGCATGTGTGTGGTGGTCACCACAGTCGTGGTGGGGTAGGGGTAGAACGACCGTGGTGGCTTGGATTTAGCTGCCCGTTCTCTGCTCCATGGTTGTTTTGGATCAACTGCAAAAAATTCGTGGCATGGACATTCTGGGTCATGTTGGCATGCCCGTGGTGATCTCTACACTCTTCACAGCTTGACTCTGTTGTCTTTGCATAAGCCAGCACGATCGTTCTGATGTACCGCAACTGTTGTGGTCTCTGTTGCAACACTTTGATTTGATTCCTTGGATTTTCTTGGACATCGTTCTTTTAATAGATCTTTGGCCACTAGGGGTAGGGATGTACCCATTATAGGACCAACTTTAGGAGTGTGTGTAAAGAAAATGTGGGCCATATGTAGAAGGTATGCAATGAGTTTATCTTCCCAGTGGAGTACACATGTAGTATTCATGTATGTATTGATGTTCATTTTCCATTCGTTTGGTTCCCACTAGACTACCATCCAAGCACAATGAAAACAACCCATCATGATATGTTATTGTTAGTCCCGATAGCTGTCAACTCATAATGATATTCAATTGTTTTGAGGGAGCCTTAGACTTTACTTTAAGCCTCTCTAAGAGTAGACAAATCATAGGATCACTCCTCTCTCTCTCTCTCTCTCTCTCTCTCTCTCTTCCATCTAGCGTGGTCCAAATGCCTAAAAACATGCAAATAATATCCATAAGTGCATTTTACACAAATATGGGTATTATGGGAAATAACATGTAATCTAACATGTATAGATGTGATTTAAATGCAATATGACACAAGATGAATCCCTAAAATAGTAACTTAAAACATACTTGTCCTCAAGTATGCTCCAACTCAATCTCTTTATAATTTTTCCACTATCAAGAAATGACAAATGCAATGCAATAGATGAATATTGACTAAATGGGCTCAAAGATGACTAGATACATCCATTCCACATCTCTCTCCCCTCTTTCACAAACTAATCATGATTAGATGATTGAGCTTGCAAACTTCAAATATAGAGCATAGAAAATACAATCAATCCATATAGTTGTCATATCACTCCAGGTAAACCGTTTCATGGTAGCAAAGGTAAAAAATGACTAATTTTTTTGTTTTACAACCATGCATTCAATCTCAATTGTCCATCTACACTTAGTAACCCACATGGCTGCAAAAAAGGGTCAAATGAGATAGGTTTGACATTTCTTAGCTCCAAGGGTATGCAAAAGGAAGGAAGGGTTGCCGTAAAAGTTTGGAGTGCTTTTACACACTCATCTTTTCTTTATTTTAGATGCTCTTAAACAGGAGCATCTTTTATTTTCTTTTTTGCATTCATTTTCTTTTTATTTTTTTTCTCTTTTCCCTTGGTTTAGATAGGGCACATGGTGATGAGAGTGAATTGGGGGGATATAGATGTGGTCACCACAAACTTTTTTAGGTGGACACGACTAAATATGTGCACCTTAGCATCCATTCATGAGGCAGCGAGGTAAGAAGATGATATAAGAAGAGTGAGTCAAAGAGGGGTTAGTAGTGTGGACATGAACATGATATCTCCTGCATGAAAGTTACTCTAACAATTTCATCAAGCAATGACACACCATATGAACGAGCAATATTAAATTTACATTTCTATCATGAGATTCTAAAAAACTCTAAGCATCCATGGCTTGCTTCAATCACAATTCAACCAAATAGTTCACAAGCATAAGAGAGGTGGTTCACATGTAAATAGTCAAGATTGAGGCCATCTAGAAATAAGCCATAATAATTCACTTGCATTTGTCCAAGGTCATCATTTTCAATCCAACAAGTAGAGATTGTGTCCAAACACACTTTTAGGAAAGAAATTCTAAATTGGGACAAAATTGGCCAAAACGGTGCCAAGTTGCCTTCAATCACATCTAAGCCTTCATTATGAAAAAATAAATCAAGAAATATGAAAATACTAGCTAAATCATGCTAAAAATTACAAAAACCTATATGATATGAAATGCATGACAAAAAGAGTATTTTTTTGAAAATTATGAAAAAATTGACAGAAAGTAAACTACATGATATGCAGGCATGCAAAGTAGGTAAAATATAATCTAGATAGAAAAAGAAACAAAACAAAACAAGAAAACAAAACTAATTGGTAGGTGAAATGAAAAAAGAGTGAAGTGAGGAAAGCGCATAAAATATAGGAGTCATAGGATAGATGATCACTGTGGTGGCTCCGGTGGTGGTCCTCCATATGATGGAGGATGATGATAGTAAGTTCCCTAGCAGTCTGACTGTGGTGGTGGGTAGGAATCCTAGTATGCAGACAGTGCACCCCACCAACCCTCCCCCCACTAGGGGTTCCTTTAGGCCTAGTCATGCTGAAAATGATACATGTGGTTGATCTGGTAATGCATTTGTGGATGATCCAACCACATCACATCCTGTGCATGCTAATATCCCTCCTATTCCCTTAGAATTCTATCACGTGTTCTCTGAATGCCCTCCAACTTTGTATGTATATTCGACATATAATATGCGTTCACTAAAGGCTGTTGTGGCGTTGTGATGTCTCCACCTCTCGTTGCCTCACCCTGTGTGTCTCTCTCTCCTCAACTGTCCTCCTCCTCTTTGCTACCGCCTGTGAATCTCCAAGTCCTTTAGGTAAATCTCTAGGATGTTTCTTCCATGTGTCTCTAGGATGCTCCTCTTCTGACCTCCTCAAGATATCCAAAAAATCCAGAGATGGACCACACCCCTCTAGGAGTGGTGTGGCATGGTAGGGGAGCTCCAGTGAAACTCCTACATAAGGAGGGTTGACCTGGTAAAAAATATTATGATCCATCACTAAAATCATGGATGAGCGAGTCAAGTAGTGTAGGTACATGAGATTCCCTCCTTCCACCTTGGTGTAACCAGATACATCATGCTCTAGGTCTAGAGAAATTGAAGTCACAATCCCTCCCATAATAAAAGGATTCTTGATCTTGGACGAGATTGTCTTCTTGTGATCAATGATGAGCGACCCCAAATTTACATGCTTGCCCTGCACCATCCATCCCAATGCAAAGATGTCTTTCTTTGTACAACTACCATGATTATCATACTAGACAAAGATGGTGTTCTCCAAGACCTTCTGAATGTATATCAAGATGGGATTGTGAATCATACTTATTTTTTATTTTCCTACCACAAAGTTGCTTTTCCTTGTAATACTCTTCCACTATGGCTGCGTAGTTCACAGTGGATCTCTATCTGTGCTTCCTTGATCAAGTGATTCTTCTCCCTAGGGGTGGGAGCAAAAATGCCATTAAGAAAGGATGCAGTGACAAGGTAAGTTCCATTCCCCAATGTGACACTAATAGCATCATGTGAACTTTCTCTAGGGTTGCAATGAACTATTGTGTAAGATCCACATAAGTATCCTGGATTGTGGTCAACACCTCAAATAACCCAATGGGTTCCAAGATATCTTGAAAAAAAGAATTAAAGATGCCCAAAGTCTCCATCATCTCTTGGAAAACATAGCGAGTGGCAATCACTCAATGGGTCAAGCACTATGGGTGCTTTGGCTTCTTCACCTTCTTGGTCTTACCCTTGGGTGTTTTCTCATGATGTGCCTTAGGTGCATACTCCTTCCATGCTTCTAGAGTTGCTTCTTCTTCATCATTTAAAAGTAGCTATCGTCATGCTCTCGGCTGTGGTTGTGGTGCTACAGATGTCGAAGGATGGGTCCAAGTCGATGCTCGATCCACTGAAGTAGATGGATGAAGCGGTGATGGAAGTGGTGCTGCTCTAGAGGAAAGAGACTTCCAAGCTGCTATCCCACCTTTACTAGGTAATCAAGAGGGCTCCTCCATCATGGGATCCACGAATACCGCCATATGGGGTGATTCTCCATGTGAACCAAAGGATTTTGGTGGTGGTGAAGGGGCTAGGGATGCCAACGAAAATGAAGATGAGTTTTCTTGGGTCGAAGGCCATGGGTGATGACCTACTTGGTCCTAGTTGCGGCTTGCTTAGCCATTTGCTTCATATTTGACAGAAATTGGTGGAGAAATTAGGGTCTTAGGGATTTTCGCAGCTGTACGTATGTGGGGCGGAATGGAGAGAAAGTGGAAATTGGTGGGTGAAATTAGGTGAAAATGATGGACGAAGTAGGAAAAATGGTAGGGGGTGATTTGGTATGTATTGGGGGTGATTTGAGGAGGAATCATGGGTGGAAGAAGGATGGAGAAGTGATGCACATTTGCTCCGTTCGTCGTACGGGCATTCTATTTGCGCAAGGGTGAATGAGCAAATGAAATGAACACAATTTGATTGCTGACTTAAGTGTAGGTTCTGGTTGCAGTGTGGCATAACCATGTTGGCTCGCCTACTGCACGACCATGGATCTCCACATGGATGTTCTGACTAGGTAGATACATGGTCGTGCTGCCTTACACGACCATGTTGGACCTGTTCCTTAATTATTCAATTTCTTGATTTCCCAGTTGATTTGAGTGTATCACCATGACCGTTCTATGGCACCATAGCCATGGTGAGTACTGTAATAGTTCATTTCAACTTGAATCTCTTCAAAATATCAATTCATTGGTCCAAAATTATTTTTCATGAATTCTTTGTCAAAATTTCATCTAATTTTCCTCATTTCAAGCTGTTTTTACATGTACATCTTAAAACTAAACAAAAACTATTAAAAACAAATGTGTGTGTGTTTTTTCTTAGAAAAGTGTAAAAATAACCAAAAGTATAAAAAGTGGAAGGTTGGGTGAAAATTTCCCAAACCATGTGGGTTGCCTGCCACAAGTACTGAGTTTCATGCCTTTAGCTCGACTTCTTGGAGATTCTTTTATCATTCATCCATTTGGAAATCTCATGTGTCCATTCTTGCAATAAATGCACATCTCATTTTCTCTCAACCTATGCTCCTAATCCCTTTGATCACCAAAGTTGTCATCAAATCTTTCATCCATATCTCCTCCTCTCATATGACCAATCGGACTCTTGAAGTGACCATTCCAATACCCTGATCTTGAACTCCCTGTGTTGAGTACCTATATATGTTGATCTTTATCTTCATGTCCATGAAGGAGACTCTCATTATGCCACTAGAAACATGTATATCGGTATCATTTATAGATAAGAATGGTCTTCCCAAGATGATTTGAATCTTCCTATCATCTATCTCCTTATCAAGAACAATGAAATCAGTTGGGAACACTGCTCCTGTTCCTTATCAATCATAACCAAAACATGATCTACTCTTCCTCTTGGCACTTTGATGGAATAGCCCTCCAATTGGAGAGTGCAATGTGCCAATTTCAAATTTCCTAATCCCATCTCAACATAGACACTATATGTCATCAAATTCATACTAGATCCCAAATCAAGTAGGGATTGTTCTATGCAATGTCCCCCAATGTAGCTAGGTATGAGTGGGGATCCTAGGTATTTCCTCTTCAGGGGAAGTAAGTGTTGGAGGATTGATCTCACTTGTTTGGTCAACTTGGCTCTCTTTGGTATTCTCCCTATGGACCTTCTCTTCATGGTGCATAATTTCCTAAGAAACTTTGCATATGATGGGATTTTCCTTATAGCATCCAACAATGGAATGTTAACCTTCACTTGGCAAAAAACCTCAAGAATGTCAACATTGTGCTTTTTCCTCCTTCTTACTTTCGACGGCTCATATAATGCTTCAACCAATGGTGGCTAACTTCCTTTGGCCTTGCTTGCATCAACATGAGGTGGAACACTAGGGATTTTGGGACCTGCAAATGGAGTGTGAGGTGGATCACATGGTATCCCAAACTCAACATGATGTATCACAAAATCCTCTTCGGCAATCTAAATCACAATATCACCACTTGGCTGCATTTGCTTTGCTTTTATCAACATTTCTTTGACTTGTGGGCTGCTCAAGAGAATTTCCCACTCCTTAGAACTATCACAACACTTCCTTACTCATGGTAGAGAGGGGGAGCATGTTGTGGATGTGCAGGAGGTGGAGGTGGTATTTGGTATTGAAATTGTGGTTGAGGCAAAAATTGAGGTTGGAAGAAGAATTGATTGGATAGTTGTGGTGATGGGGGGAGGAGGTGTATAAGACTTTGGATGGCCTTGGAAGTGGTATATGGGTTGCACTTTTATGGGAGGTGGACTATAGAAAACTTGTAAGGAAGGCATTGGTCCACCTGCTTCATTGAAACTCATTATGGGCTTTGAAGACCACTTTTCCTCTTGGAGAGTAAGTACAGAAGATAAGTGCTATATTCATTACTCAAGTGTTTTCACATTCATTTGTATGTCATTAAATCTCTTCATCTGAGAGAGAACCTCTTCCTCAAACCCTGAGCTATATCCTATACTTTGTGGTTCATTGTAGGTATAGGAGTGAGGTGTCTTCTTTCCTTCACCATATAACTCAATAGAATTAATCGAGTGGCAAGGGACATTTATGACTTGATTCTTCATGAAGCTCACCATGTCACCAAGAATCTTCATCACTTATGGGCTTGAGTCATTATGAGTCAAATATGTCACACCAAAGGCACAAACACCGTCACTCATCATGCTAGAGGCTCGAATTCTTGAACCTTATGCCAACTACTCAAATAATGGCCATATCTCCTCAGGTGGCCTAGCCATGAAAACTCCTCCACAAGAAGAAGCTATTGTCACTTGATCCTTTAGAAATAGACCGGACTAGAATGACTAAACTAGCTGCGACAAAGGGATCTCATGGTACGGGCATTCTCTCAACATATTGTTGAATCTCCCACAAGTATAGTGAAGTTGTTCATTGCCCATTTGACCGAAACTGACTATGGCATGCCACATTTGTGTCAACAATGCAATTGAGTAGAATTGCCTCAAGAAAGAATTCTTCATCTATTCCCAACTCATAATATCCCTTCTCAAATTGTACCAATCTTTGTCTTTGTCTTTGAGGGAGAAGGAGCACAAGGTTAACATGATTGTATCATCACTGGTAGTAGGCGTCCTGAAGGTGGAGCATACTTCAATAAATGAGTCCAAGTTCTTGTAGGGTTTCTCATCCTCCAAGCCATAGAAGGAGGACATGAGCCCAAGAAGACCTAGAGGGATGGAGAATTTCTCTCGTGGCATTTGATCAAATCTGCTAGCAATTGGTGATTTCTAGTTGCTAGGCATGAAGTAATTTGAAGTGGCTTGTGAGGTGCATTTTGGCCTTCCATCTTGTCTTCCCTGAGTGTCTTTTCACATGCACAAGGCACAAATAAACAAAACAGAACAAGTTAGCAAACCAATAAGCACAAAGAATGCAAAGAATAAAGAATAAATAATAAGAATGATGAGGGAAATAGGAAAAGATCAAAGAAAAAATAACTAGCTAGTTTGAGTGCCTTTCTCCTTAGAAATGGTGCCAGAATGCTTGGCGTGTTTCTCAAATGCAACAAAACAAATTGGTAAAAGATGGTGCCAAAGGGAAGAGTCAACACCACAACTACTAGGTAGCTATGTCACTTTCTGTCCTCGACAACAACACTAGAAAGATTGGTGTGTTTTGGACTACCTTTGATTACAACTAGACAACTGGATTTGATTAGATGTAACTTAGGCAAACACACTCTGGATCTTTCAAAATTTATATAAGGGACCTAGTCTAACACACCGGCTTAGACTATTTACACTTCACCTGCAAGTGCATGGGGTATTGCTGTAGTATAGGAAAGTGGCAAGAGAAGAGTCAACAAGCTTGGTGCATTTTGGACTTCCTTGGGTTACAAGTATCCAATTGGATTTGATTAGATGCAACTTAGGCAAACACACCTTGTATCATTCAAAATTTATATAAGGGACCTAGTCTAACACACTGGCTTAGAATATTCACACTCCACCCGCAAGCACATGGGGTCATGTCATAGTACAAGTGAGAGACAAGCAAAAGAGTCAATCCACAGGGAGAGAGGGGGCACTAGAGCTAGGTTAAGGTAGCTACGTTCCTAAAGTGGAGTATAATGTTAAGAGTTTAAATGTTGGTTTTGGTTGATTGCACTAAGATTGCAAGCAATTAAGGGAAAAAAGAAAACAAGATTACCAGAACCCTAAATTGTCCTAAACAAGTGAAATATAAGAGGTAAGGTAAAACAAGTAACTAAGCAAGAGCAAAGGACTACAACTAGATACACTAGACTAGCAATGCAAATTAACAACTAAGAGACAATTTAAGCATTAGATCAAGAAAGGATCTAGGTTATCACTACTAACAAGATTAAAACTAGCAAGGTTAAAAGAGAACTAACTACTCAGGTGAAGTCTAACTAGAAAGAACCAGGCAATTAACTAAGAAGCAATTAAGAACAAGCAACTAACTAGCATTAACAAGCTCATTTAACAAGGTGGGTTTTAAGCAATGATATGGATAGGTGTTCCATTTGGGAATCAAACTAAGATATTAGTTGGGGGGGGGTTAAGATAACATGTAAGTCTTATATTTTCAGTCTACATTGCCAAACCAAACAACAAGGCAAGTGCTATTTGAATCTACCCTATGCTACTACTTGGGAAACCAGGTCTAGGTGTAATTCTAATAGCACTTGGCAAGTCTAGGTTTCTAGGGTAAGGGGTATTTGGGCAATTGAGAGCCAAGGATAGGAATAGAGGTAGAGATGAGGGTGTTTCACCTTATGTCTCTCACCATCTAGCCTTATGAAGACTCTAGGTAATTGTACTAATCACTCTTACACTAGCTACTTAGATCTCACACCTACTTGTAGGAGAAGGGAGTTGTATGTAGGAACATAGGGTGATAGCTAGGGATCCACTCATTGGACCTAGGAGTTACTTCTAAGATAGACACATACAATCCATTTTCCCCTAGAAGATAGGTGCTTTGAAGAATCACACAACAAGCAATCCATGTTTAAAAACACAAACTACAAGTAAGATAATGGGAAATGAGATATAAGTAAGAGACAATCATCATAGAATGAAAATATGTTCATGACAAGTGATTTTCCCCCAACATGGTATCAAAGTAACATTTTAATCACAAATATCCCACCACAAGGGGATTAGCTACACATGATTACACAAAAGAGAAGAGATAAGAGAAAAAAGAGGTAGAAATCCATGGAGCTCGTGGTAGATCTTACTCCTGCACCTCATAGTAGTTGTAGGACGTGACACCTCCTCCAAGATGGATGAACAACATGGAAATATGTGTGATTACAATAGAAAATCTAGAAAACTAAGGTTCTATGGTGGAAATAGAAGGTGGGAGGTTGGTGAATGGCTTGAATGCAAGGAGGAGTGTAATTAATGCTCTAGAGTAGCTAAGGAGTGGATAGGGATGCTAACCTAGTGTTGTGGCCACCACCCATGTATATATAGGTGGTGGTGGAAGAACTAGGGTAAGTGGGGGTATCATTGGAAATTTAGTGTAGAAAAAGCTAGGTTTTAGGTGGCAGAATGGTCGTTTTGGGTAGAACGACCGTGGTGGGTGATGGTTAGATCAGCCGTGGTGGAAGAGAACGACTGTGATAGGAAATAAAAAAATGTCATAATGAAAGTGGTGAAATGTAGGCTGGCAGCACGACTAACACAATCACGGTGGGGGCTAGGTAGAACGACAGTGTTGGGTAGCATGGGCATGGTGGGCGAGGTGGAGCAGAGGTTGTTCTCTTCAGTACACATGTTTTGGTCTTTGACAACACAACCGTGTTGGCTAGCACGACCATTTTGGGGGCTTGTTGGCCCGACCGTGTTGGGTAGAATGACCATTTTGGTGGAGTTTCTCTCGCTTATCAAAATGGGTATCAATCGTGTGGATTTTGCATTGGCGAGCATGGTCGTTCTTGGGCACTACATCTATGCTAGGTTCTTCAGTATCTCTTTGAGCTTGAAATTTCATAATCCATGGACTTCTTTGCTTGAGCTTGACTCTTGGCCACTAGGGGTAGGTTGAGGGAGCTTTAGGGTCTTCTTTGGACCCTTCCATGGGTAGAGGAATCCCAGAACACCTTCCTTCTCACTCATCCATCTAAGGCATGATCCAAGTACCTGAAAAACATGCAATGAATGTCCATAAGTGCATTGGACAGTAATATGCATATTGGCAGAATGAATTTGCATTCTAACATGTTTAGATGTGATAGAGATGCAAAAAAACACAAGATGAGGCCCTAAAATAGAGCTGCATTGCCACCCCAATCTTAAAACATACTTGTCCTCAAGTACAATCCAACTTAATCTCTCTTTCAATTCAATTAAGGAGTTCAAAGATAGTGTAATTATTGTGATGTTTCTTTGCTAAAATGAGTTCACATGAGGAATTAGGCATCCAATCCACTACTCTCTATTCAGTTAAAATTTTGAAGTGTGAACTAAGCACAGAGAACAAGAACTTAGAATATGGGTCACCATTCACATATGCAAGTGATGCAATTTTTATAATGCTCTGAGTAAACTATATCATGCATGAAATACATCCAAAAGGTTAGAATTATTGTTTTACTTGCTAGAGATACCTCATACACTTAATTTCACTTCTCATGACCATATTGGCTTGTGTAGGGGATTTAGGGCTAGAGTTGATTTACCCTAGCCCTACCAGGCAAAGAAAGAGAAGAAATGGTTATGAAAGGGAGTGGAGTGCTATTACACTCATCTTTTCTTTATTTGGATGATCTTAAACAAGAGAACCCTTTATTTTTATTTTCTTTTCTTTTCCCTTGTTGTAGATAGGGAATATGATGACAAGGGTGAACCGGGGAGGTGAAGTTATGACTGCCCCAAACTTTTGGGGGTGGCCAAGGTTGATATGTACACTTTGGCATCCTTAAATGAGGCGGAGAGGTAAGAATATGGTGAAAGAAATTTCGGGTCAAAGAGGGTCACAAGAAGTGGAAATTCATGTATAACCTCACTCCAGCAAGTTAGCCCATGTAACATTCGCCAATAAAATAGGTCATGCATAAAATGAATAGTATGGTAGATTGTATCCTTTTCATATATAAAAAATAAATCTCAAACGCTCGAGACTTGCGAGACTCACCCCTTTTATTCATAACAACAATTTATTTCATGAGTCTTGGAGCACATGCAAAATTCCTACATTGGACTCAGTTTAGCCAAAACATCAAAAGCAAGTTGTGTTATCCAATATTTAATAATTCTCATCACAATAGTTAGAGATTCAATAGAAACATACTATTGAGAAAGAATATTTAAGTTTGGACAAAATTGTCCACAATGGTGCCAATTTGCATCCAATCACATCTGAACCTACATTTATGGAAATTAAAATATAAAGCTTCAAATCCTAGTTAAAGCACACATAAATTACCAAAATCTATATGCAAATGCAATGCATGTCGAAAATGGTCAAAAGAGCAAAAATTTTGAAAAATTACTCAAAAATGCATGAAGTTAAACTACATGATATGAATGAATGCAAACAGACACACAAGGTCAGATAGACAAGTATGAAAGTTAGTCAACCTATTTGATCATCTTGAAAAAACATAGAATGAGGAGTATTAGAGGAAAAATGATGCAAAATAAAAGCTTACCGCCTACTACCCCAAACTTTTAAATCATGTTGTCATCAACATGAAATACAAGTTTAGAATAGTAGGGTAAAGGGTATGGAGTCATGGTAGATAACCGCCACGTAAGGGAAGAGATCAACATAGAACTAGGTGAGCAGGGAAGGACCACCACAACTATGTTGAGCAACACGACCGTTCTGTCTAGAAGACTACATGACCGTGTTATAGATCATGATCATTTTTAGCTTCTTCCTACATCTTTGTCAATCATTTTCATTGTTCATTTTGATTATGATCTTCTCCTTGCCTAGCTTCTGCATTCCTCCTCTTTTCTCCATTGCACCTATCCTAAGATGATGCAGAATAATAGAACTGTCAAGAATGGTGTGTATGTATTCTTGGAAAAACAAAAGTATGACAAAATATCAAGGTTCAAGAATCTCAAACCACGTGGGTTGCCTCCCACTAGTGCTAAATTTATAGATTTTATCCGAGCTTACTATTTTCTTCATCAAGTATTGACACCCCAGGTGTCTCCTTCCTTTTCTAAAGTAATCCTATCTAGGGTCTTTACAATGTGGCCTTCATCCCAAGGAGTATACATCAACCAGAACTAAGGCCTTGACCTCCACTAGTCTATAGGATCATAATAGTCTAGACTAGTGCCAAAATCTTCTTCTACCAACCTGTATCTTTCTTCCTTAGTGAATATAAAGAAGTCATTCTTCCTCCTTCTATGCGTAACTATTAATGTCCACACACATTGATCTTCGCACTCATGGTGGACAAGAAAGGCGTTCCCAATATGATGTATTCCTTTCCATCAATAGGGCCAAAGTCCATGATCAAAAAGTTGGTGGGGTATGTGATGTTTATTCTTTGATCTAATTCTACTATCTCATTTAGTAGTATGCCCAAAGGTTTTCTCCTAGTTCCATCACCCAAGGTAATGACACATTCCACCAATTCCATTTTTTCTAAGCCAATCTATAAATATATATATATATATATATATATATATATATATATATATATATATATATATATATATATATATATATATATATATATTTAACGGATGATACTCCCTCTTGTGCCAAGATCTAGGATATCATGCTCGACAGGTTTTGTTTTGATATAACACGTGATGAGAGGAGTTTCCAGATCGTCCCTTTTTTTGATAAGCCAATGTCCAACATAAAGTTCACATATCTTGTAGCAATAATTTCTTTGGGTAGCAATAACACCAATTTCCTTCTTCCCGCTCAAACATCCTTTATCAAGGAAAGGAATGTTTTGATACCTGACACCCCTAGTTTTAAGGTCCCTAAGAGGTTGATGACATGACCATGCTTTTCTTGGGGAAGAGGGTCTTTTAGAGTGTCATGGAATTGTTGACCCCTTGAACCAACCTCTTTTATAGAAGGTTGTGGACCATGCGGCAGTATGATGGTGATTCTTGTCTCATGGGGTGGATCGTGGGCTATTACGGTAATGCACCAGGTGCTTCCAGCTCAGTAGCATGTAGAGCAACAAACATGATCTCGTCACTGAATGGTGGAGAAATTGAATATCTAATTCCCTCAGCACTTCCAAGAAAGGGTGGGACAGTTGATCTCATGACCTCCAATGGGGGTGAAACACAGTATATCATCTTCTCCATCAGTAGAAGGACATTTGGGGATACTTCTTCATTACCAAAGGGAGAAACAAGAGATTTTATGCACTTGGAACTCTTAAAAAAAGTTGAATAGTGGAATCTTTTATGCTCTTACGATCTCCACTAGATTCTTCCGGCAATGGATCTTCACGACACACCTTGATCATTTTTTTCACTTTTTTGAGATCTTGAGCAGACTTCTTCTCCCATATGAATGACACCATATTCACTTGCTCAAGGGAAGTAGAAGAAGAAGCTTGTGGTGGCGGTTGTGGTTGTTGAGGTGGTGGTGGTGGTATTGGGCATGGGGGATTTGGGTTTTGGAGGATATATTGTGGTTGGGATTGTGATTGTGGTGGTTGTGGTGGATGGGGGTGATATTGTTGAGGAGGTTATTGGTATGAGTGAGGTGGAGGTGGATTGTATTGGTAGTTGAATAGGGGTTGTGGAATTGGAGGAGCATAAGGGTTGGGTAGTCCTTGGTAATGTTGTAGAGAATAGGTACTTTGGGGGTTCCCATAAAACTACTATCATTGTTTAGGTTAGGCATAGGTTGAGAAGGGAGCCTTCCTTCTTCAGGCGAGCAAGTGAAAGAGAATTATAAAACCTTTTCTCAAAGTGGATAATCATTTTCCCATGGGAGGACACATCTTTCTTCACTTCATTCAGGCTCCTTAGCCTTCCAAGCACTTTCTCTTCAAATTTTGAGCTATACTTCGGGCCTTGATGTTGCCTTGGCTATCCTTTCCCCTCTTCATCATGTTGTTTCCATGAAAAGTTAGGATGATTTCTCCACTTTGGAGTATAAGAGTTGGACATCGAACCTTGTTTGTTGTGGTTGCCAAAGGCATGCAAATCATTCACTTCTTCATCAATGACATCAACTGCCATTGTAGATTGGCTAGAATAACCCCCAACTTGGTTCTTCATCATTCTCATCATATCAGCCATCATCTTCATCATTAGGGGTTGTCTTCTATTCTAAATGGGGTTCTAGGAGGAGGAGGAATGTAGTTTTGGTCACAGTGCCCCACTTTACATGAAGCTCGGTTGTGAGAGTTCTCAGCTAGATGCTAAAAAAGGGTCCAAGATTCCTCTGGTGGTTTTTTGATGCATGTAGCTCCATAAGAGGAATCAATAGTAGTTTGACTCAGCTTAACCAACCCGATGTATAATGTTTGTACAAGTTTCCATACATGTATTTCATGATGTAGGCAGTCACAAAGGATCTTTTGAAATCATTCCCAAGCTTCATGGAAGGGTTCATTCTCTTTTTGTGTGAAGGAGGTAATGCATGTCTACATCTGAGTCAACTTGGAGATTGGGTAGAACTTCTTGTGAAATTCATTCTTCATCGAATTCCAAGTTACTAACTTAGGCTTGGACATGTACCGTTCCTTAGATTTTTCTTTCAGGGAAAAGGGAAAGAGGGCTCTTTAGATTGAATCATCAGTGGTGGCAGGTGTACAAAATGTGGTGCAAGTTTCAAGAAAGGCATCTATGTGGTGGTAGGGGTTCTCTCTCTCCATCCCATAGTAAGTAGGAAGGAGTTTGAGAAGGTCAGGTGGAACGGATAATTTTTGACCCAGCATTTGGTCAACAAGGGTGGTGATTGGGGAGTGGTAGTTCCCTGGGATGAAGTATTCATGGAGAGGGAGGTTGTGTTGTTGCAAAACACCCTCGGGAGGGATTTGAGCATCTGGGCCATCCATTTCATATTCTTGGTATTGTTTGTGATGATGTTGGCATCTTCTTCTGCCTATCTTAGGGTCAAAAGGCACCAACGAAGTAGAAGTAGAGAGCCTACCAAGCATGCATAGTTGTCACCTACATAATACACAAACAAACAACAAGAGACAAGTATGAAAGAGTAAACAAAGAATAAAGAATAGTAAATGTGAGGGCAGTAGAATAAGTTAAGCTACACTAACTATCTGGTCTGAGAACCTCTACTCCCCAACAATGGTGCAAAAAATCTTAGTAGGTTTTTGGGACTGGTAGCACGACTGTCTAGCCAGCACGGTCGTGCTAGAATTTGCTAGCACAGTCATTTTGGCTAGAATGGTCGTTCTGGCCAACTGGGTGAACTTCGAAGGTTCTACTACTGGGGGCATCTGCAAGAATGGTCATTCCTTGGTATCACGGATGTTTTGAGGTCCTTTGCATGCATTTGTGTCTTGAAGTTTGTCATCCATGAAGGTTATTGCTTCAATACATTCTTTGACCACTTGGGGTAGGTTGGGAGTCATTTTGGTTTCATTTTGGACTTCTCCAAGCAAGGGGAAACCCTAGATTCAACCTTCTTCTCTCCTTTCCATCAAGTAGTGTTAAAAGTACCTACTAAACATGCAAAAACCATCCATAAGTGCATTTGATATAAAATAACACATTATGGGAATTTACTTACATTTTAATAACATTTAGATGTGATAATAGTGCAAAAAGGCACAAGATGGAGCCCTAAAATAGGGCTGCATTAGGTCCCTATCTGATTGAATCCATGATTCCCTATTCTTGAACAAACTTCAAACATGATTAAGAAAATTTCCCCTATTTCATATTTACCATATTCATGCCATGGAATGACGGAGCTCATGGATTCTCAAAATCATGCTGAAAGAACTTGATGTAAGATGCATCTTCATTATTGATTCCTATGCCTCTTGGTAATCTCTGTTTCAAACAATGTGATGGACATGGATGTCACTCTTTCCCAATTATGATTTAACTCTTGGACTACTCAATTTTACTTATCGATTTATAAATCATACCCTTACCTTGACCAAGAAAGGAAGGAACACGATTATGACCATGACGTTGAAAAATCTTGAAGTATGGTTTCTCTTTACGACCATGATCTTGTAAATTTTTTTAGATATGATTGCCCTATTATGATCTTGATCTTTGATATTGTGACTCTATGAAGAATGATTTGATAATTGATACTCTCCCTATTTGGATATTCTTGACTAATCACAACCAATGTTGACTAATGTGCTAGATTAGGGTGGTAGTTGACTTAGAACTCCCCTAACCTAGGCACATTCTCATTATGACTACCTCTAAATTCTCATCTTGTTTATTTCTTAGAGTTTTGAAAGGTAACCCCTTCCATCCAATTTTGATTTCTTGACCTATGTCCCTTATAGGTCAAATATATGATGATATGGACACTCAATCTTGAATAATGATTTAATGATGATACTAAAATGTAATGTTTTTGACTTGCAACTTGTGGTTGGATTGCTAGAAATATTTAGGTCTAGATCATTCATCAACTTTGAATACAATGGTACTCTATATTTATATCTCAAAATATTGATAATGTTTGAAATGTTGCTTGATTGTTGTTCGATTGTTGTATATGGATGAGTGATCACATCTCAATCTAAATAGGAATCTAAAACCTGGCATTGAAATGTTTGGATATATGACTTTGATGTCCAAATGTGACTCTCGATTTTGATTTATGAAATCTTGACTCATGATTATTGATCTTGATTTTGACTTGGCTACTATAATCACTCTATTTAGATCTTGAGATCACCCTCAATTTATGACTGATGATTTTCATGTTCCTAAATCTCAAAAATATAAAATGAGAATTATCTTAACTCACTTGTATGACTTATGGTTAAGCTCGAGGTGGACTAGGGTGAGCCCTTCCATTCAATTTTAGCATGAAATCACAATGTTGAATTATGATTTTTGTCTCAAGTTGTTGAAATATGAAATCCCAGTCTTGGACGTATAACCCCAACTAGGCCAATGTAGAAGATAGAACCCTAACTAATGGGAAAGAAATCCATTCCTTACTTTGGAACTCTATCTGAATGACTTGAAATGTGATCTCTCCAAATTTGGTGATGTATAGGATAATCACTCAAAACTTGTTGATTCATGTGATAATAATTCCAAGTTAAAGATCTATGTGACTATATGTTGAACATGATGCTCAATTGTTCAATTTTAGAGTGATATGAATATTGTAAGTTATGATGATACCTTATTATAATTCTATTATATTTTTTATGTTGAATATGAAAATTCAATCTCGATTGATGACTTGATTTAATTTTGTGGACAAAATTTCTTTTAATTTAGGGAGGATGTGATAACCTAGATTTTGTCTCTCATTCATTAGATGCCCTATTATACTCAACAACGTACCTCATCCCCACCTTGATGAATTTAAGTCACTTTATGCTCAATTGAGGAATTGATTTTGATTAAATATCACTTTATACCTATATGCTCAATTGAGGAATTGATTTTAAACCAAGTTTCATGCCTATTATGTACCATCCACTTGCAATCAAAATGCAAACCCCCAAATAACTCTTTTTACTATAAAATGTATGTCATGATGTAGAGGATTCAATTATGAATCCAATTGTCACAAAATCACCTGAATTGGAGCTATAAATTACAAGATATGGCCTTTTGAACCTTGATGGTTTAGTTCTTGTTTTAACTCATTATTGACCCAATTGGGCCTAAGTGGGTGCGCAACCCAATTGAGGTAGGAAACCCCCCTTACTTGAACACCTCAATGATCCATATGACTTCCCCCTCAACTAATAATAGTTCCCTCTTTTGGATACACTGATACGTTCTCCCTGACCTTAGATCATTTGGTGGTCCACGATAGACTCTAATCCAACAATCTCTAGCCATCTTCTACCTTGTGTAAGACAAGGTACAACAACCTTGCAACCCTCTTTTGCAATGAACAATCCCAGCCATCCTCACCCCCATAATTCCAATTAATATGTCATTTCACTTTATTTATCATCCCTCTTTGTTTCTGCTCTCTTTCCCATCCATTTCGTGCTCTCCTCCTCTATCTTTCCCTTCTCTTCTTCTCCTTTCCATTTTGGCTGCCACTTCCTCCAGCGAGGTGCTACATTACCATCATGGCGCCTTGGTACTGGATGAACTCCCATTGGGCTCGCAAGGGGCCATTCATCCTCGATGGATAGCTCCTATGACCTGGATCCTTATCAAATGTGAATCCACCTCCACTACTACAGAAATAGCATTCAGTGTCCCTTTTCTGGGCATCGGTTATTAAGGGAAACCAACGCCTATCATATTACCGCATCGGTTGCTTAAGCAATCCGACGTCTATATCCGAAACCAGCCAGACACGGGTACCGCTTTGTATTAAGCGTCGGTTGTTTATAACAAAATGAATGCTTAAAGTCGCCCGCGAAATCCAAATTTCGTTCAAGAAAAATAGTGTCACTTTCAGCGTCGGTGATGTAGATAAAAAACTGACGCCTATTTGCGATGAAAATTTGCGCGAAAAGTGTCACTTTCAGTGGCGGTTATCATTGTATAACCGACGCTGAATATGGTTCCCGCCAAACAATTTTGTGAAAAAATCGTCCAATTGGACGTCAGTTGTTTAAACGAACTGACGCTAAAGTTATTTAAGCGTCAGTTGTGTGAAACAACCGACGCTATATGGGAACTTTATCCCATGATCACCCGGCCGTTCGCCTTTCTTCTGTTTCATTGTGAGCTTTTCTTCTCTGCTGCTGCCGATTTCTTCTCCGGCGATTTTTCTCCGTCTCCGGCGATTTCTTCTCCCGCGCCCCCTTCGCCGGCGATTTCTTCTCCGGCGCCCCCTTCTCTAGCGCCCCCTTCTCCGCCGCCATTCCTGCTACCTTCTTCCCTTCTCCGCGCCCCCTTCTCTGCCGCCCCTGCTGCTCTAGCGCTTGTGATTAGGCGCCGCCACACCTGAGATTAGGCGCCGCCGCCCCTGGTGCTCCTCCACCGCTGTCGTGCTGCCCCTGCTGCCGATTCTTCTCAAGCCTCGCTGCTAGCTGCTGCTCCACCGCCGTCGCTGCTAGCTACTCCTCCAGCCAGAGCCATCGGAGCCTCTGCCTTTTTCCCTCTGACAAGGTTGGTCTTCCCGCTGGTAGCTGCTCTACTTTTTTTTGCATCGATTAAATTGTTGTGATAAAAATGCATGTAATATATTTGATTAGAGTTAATCTAATCTGGATGTTCATAATAATGTAGTATGTTAAACCAATGGTTATAACATAGTATGATCTTAATCTGATATGGATGTTCATAATAATGTAGTATGTTAAATATGATGATTAGGGATACATATAATGTCTAGTACACAAATATTAGATGATATTCAAGAAAACCCTAGTTTTATGAGCATGTTGTTAATCATGTTAATTATGATTCTTTTATATATTCTGATGTCATTATATAATTATGTGATCCCAACATATTAAATTGAATTAGAATGATTTCATGAATTATAGGGTTTTAAAGTTGATAAACATGTACATGCGGAAATAGGGTTATTAAACCAATGGTTATAACATAGTATGATCTTAATCTGATCTGGATGTTCATAATAATGTAGTATGTTAAATATGATGATTAGGGATACATATAATGTCTAGTACACAAATATTAGATGATATTCAAGAAAACCCTAGTTTGATGAGCATGTTGTTAATCATGTTAATTATGTTTCGGCTCAGCGAGGCGAGGCGTAAGCCTCGAGGCGGTCGAGGCGTAAGCCTCAGATTTTACCGAGGCGTACATAATATATATATATATCCACATATAATATATATATAAATAATATAGTCATTAATACATATATGTATAAACATATATATACATATACATAATCCTATACATATATATATATATATATATATATATGAATACATATATATATATATATATGAATTCATATATATATATATATATATGAAACAGAATATATATATATATATATATATATATATATATATATATATATATATATATATATAATCCTATACATATATATATGAAACAGAAAGAAAAAAAAATATATATATATATATATATATATATGTATAGATAGATATACTATTACAAATACGCATGTATATATAGATACATATCTATACATATATATAAATAAATATACTTACTATATAGACAGATTTCTGTTTTATGCTGTACAGATTTACATATATAACTATACAGATTTACATATATATGAAACATAAATATATATATATATATATATATATATATATATATATATATGAAACAGAAATATATAAATACATAATCCTATACATATATATATATGAAACAGAAATATATATATATATATATATATATATATATATATATATATATGAAACAGAAATATATAAATACATAATCCTATACACACATATATATATATATATATATATATATATATATATGAAACAGAAATATATATATATATATATATATATATGTATGTATAGATAGATATACTATTACAAATACGCATGTATATATAGATACATATCTATACATATATATAAATAAATATACTTACTATATAGACAGATTTCTGTTTTATGCTGTACAGATTTACATATATAACTATACAGATTTACATAATTCTGATATATATATATATATATATATATATATATATATATATATGAAACAGAAATATATAAATACATAATCCTATACATATATATATATGAAACAGTATATATATATATATATATATATATATATATATATATATATATAAGAAACATAAATATATAAATATATAAACAGAAATATATATATATATATATGAAACAGAAATATATAAATATGTAAACAGAAATATATAAACAGAAATATATATATGAAACAGAAATATATAAACAGAAATATATATATATATGAAACAGAAATATATAAACAGAAATATATATATATGAAATAGAAATATATAAACAGAAATATATATATATATGAAACATAAATATATAAATACGCATGTATATATAGATACATATCTATCCATTTAAATATAGTTATAATTATACACATTATATATAAGAATGACAACACATTATACACTTAGGATGTAAGTGTATACCCTAATCTTATACACATGCTAAATGTTTTCCTTTTTCTAGTTTATACAAATGCTAAATGTTTTCCTTTTTCTAGTTGATACAAATGCTAAATGTTTGCCTTTTTAATGACATTTTCAGATGGCTGACCATGATGAGAATGATGTCCATGATGAGCATGAAGTCCATGATGAGCATGCTGTCCATGACGAGCATGGCGAGGATACCAATGTAAGTTCTAAAAACATATCATGTATTTCTATAAAATTCATTATCTTCTAGTTATGTCATATATCCTATATTTCTATATTGGCCTAATTCAGTGTGTTTATTTTTGTCAAATTTTAAGTTGATGATGCACAGGTACCCACTGAAGCAATTGAGCAACTTGATGCGCAGCAACAAAAACTTAACAAGAAAAGGGGTATCACTCTGTTGAAAAAGTTAACTGCGCTGAGTGGCAGTGGATCCAAATTAGTTGTGGAGTTTGATAATGGAGGGAATGCAATTGGAGTGAACCGCAATAATTTTATAAACTATCTTGGGGTTGTCACTCGAAGCCATTGTGGTGTTAAGTATGATAATTGGCATAAAGTTCCTCAGGCGAAGAAAGACTTGATATGGAAAGATTTATGCGTGAGTTATTTTGTAGATTACA
This sequence comes from Alisma plantago-aquatica, assembly GCA_963693085.1. Classification (NCBI taxonomy): domain Eukaryota; kingdom Viridiplantae; phylum Streptophyta; class Magnoliopsida; order Alismatales; family Alismataceae; genus Alisma; species Alisma plantago-aquatica. The sequence goes on along the minus strand of OY856415.1, from coordinate 255,189,238 downwards.
AATTCTATTATTTGCAATTCTATTTTTGGATACTAGTTAATAACATTTCTATTTTACAGAATCTGTTTGCATTGGATGAGATGTTGCATCGTAAAAGTGTGATGCAACGTGCTGGAAAGATGCTTAGGAATTACAGGACAAATCTAAACAGAGAATACATAAAATAGGGTGATAAGAAGAAGAAGTCAGCCCTTGAACAATGGAACTTCTTGGACAAAGAAGATTGGGACAATTTTGTTGCTTCAAGAAAATCTGAAGAATTCAAGGTATTAGGCGTCACTCCCATTTTAATTAATATACATTGTGCTACTAACCTAATTATAAATGTGCATACTAACTAGGCCTTCAGTGACGCACAAAAACCAAGGCGTGCACTGAATGTGCATGACCACACTATGGGTCCAAAAGGCTATGAAAGCGTTCTCCAAAGACTACAGGCAGAGTCTACGGCTACTCAGGAGTCTGCAGCAACTCAGGATGCTACTCGTACTCAGGAGTCTGCCACACCCTTGCCTCGCCATGATATCTGGATAGCTGGCAGGAAAAACAAGAAGGGTGAAATAAAGAAGCCTGAAACTGCTGAGGCGGCTGCAAAAATGGTAAAATACAACTCTTAGAGCAATCGTTTGAATATTGATTATTTGTGGTGTTAACTTACCAATTTCTATTTATGGTGATTAGCGAGAGCTGCACGAGCAGAGGAAACAAGGCACGTTCATCCCTCAGGGCACAAGGGATGAATTGACAGTTGCTCTGGGTAACCCAGAGCATCCTGGACGTGTTAGAGGTGTCGGCGCTGGTGTGGGCATCAAAGCATTCTTTGGGCCATCCCAGCGCAAACCCAGAGCGGGACTTTCTCAAGAAGAGGTATCCTATTATTTTTTTAGAATGTTACTGCAATTAGAATTCATTAATAAGAAGCTACACTACTATAGAACCTACCTTTAGTGTCGGTTATTTTAGGCCTTTAGTGTCGGTTTTTGAGCGACGCCTATGTGGGCGACACTAAAAGGTCACCCATTACGCGTCGGTTCCAGAACCGACACCCAAACTCTTCGCGCGCGACCGAAAATGCGCCATCAGGGGACTATATGTGTCGGTTATTAGTTAAGAAACCGACACCCAAAACCTTCGTGCCACAGAAAGGGCGCCATCTTGGGCGCTATCAGTGTCGGTTATAAGCCAAAAACCGACGAAATATGTCTTCGCGCCAAAAGAATATGTGTCGGTGACATATAAATAATCGACACTGTAACGTTATGTGTCGGTTGTTTACAAATACCGACGCCTGTTATTGGCGCCAGCTTGGGCACTATCAGTGTCGGTTTTTAGTAAGAACCTGACACCATATATGTTCGCGCCACAGGAAATAGGCGCCGGTTATTTCTAAAAAACCGACATTACATAATTGTGTGTCGGTTATTTACAGATAACCGACGCCTATTCTTTTTTTTTTACAGACCTGCAGACCTGCTGTGGCTGGTCGCAGGATGAGAAACCTGCAGTTCAGTTAACTGAACTACAGGTTTTACGACATCCATTGATATCAGCCAACAACAGGCCACAAACCTGCAAATTTAACAATAAAAATATTCACACATGCATTTAGCAATACAACCTGCAGTTCCATTTTATTTTCACACATTTAGAAACATTCATGTAGCTAGCAATCTGTAGTTGCATTCATTCACATTCACACATGTAGAAACATTGATATAGTAACCTAACTTTCATTCATTTTCACTCAGACACATGTAGAAACATCTAGACATGTAGAAACATTCACACATATTATAATTCAGAAATTCATTTACAAAATCCCCACTATTTGTATGGTTGTTGCCCATTTTTCTCTTACTTCATTTCATTCTCCCATCGTATAGGGAGCATGTACATCTGGTAAGTCCGTTCCTGTAGTGGGGTCAGCCTTAAACACCTGTAAAGAGATTGATGTATATATATAATTAATGAGCTATAAATAAGATTGATATATTTCATATTATCTAATGAGACTATATAATACCTGAGCAATACAATCGATGTCCATACAACATGACAGACTAACACATATATAGTACATAACAACATCATCGTCGAATTTACATACAACACTAGCTTAGTACATATATAGTGGGACTTATAAGGTGACGATCCCACCTGGTAAAACAGGTTACCGACAACTACGTACATGTTACGACTGGGAGGTCGTGATTCAGCAACAATATGCATTAGCAGGAGGAAAAACAGATCACCATATGTTTGTCCTCATATGGTGATTTGTTTGTACTCCTGCTAATGCATACGGTTGCTGAATCACGACCTCCCAGTCGTAACATGTAGTCGGTAACCTGTTTTAGCAGGTGGTATCGTCACCTTAGTCCACTATATATGTACTAAGTTAGTGTTGTATGTAAATTCGGAGCTGTTGTTGTTAAGCACTATATATATGTGTTAGTCTGTCATGTTGTTATATGAATCTGAACCACTTGTGTGTGCTGCACTTTATGTATTGTATTTGTATCCTGCTTCTCTTCATTGGGGCTTCTTCCTGCATATTCTGCATAGCTATGTCATGTCCGTCCTGCATAGCCTTCTTCCTATATTTATTTTTCAAAGAGAATACAAACAAAAATTATTAATGTAGAGTTAGTGAAATACTGATCAATGTCTAGAATTGGAATAGATCAAGAACCTACTCTCAGCATCGCGTATGTAATCTCGGGTGAGATTGGTCCTATATTTCTTTAGCACCCTCCCACAATGTTTAGCATTTGTATTAACTAGAATATAATGAAACATCAAATCAGAAAATGATATTGATATTAAAAAAGTAAACATTTAGCTTCAATAAAAAAATATAAACATGCACACCTCTAAAATTGTGATCTTTTCTCAATTAACAATCCTTCATTGTGATCTCCGTGCACATATAAGTCATCATTAGCTTCAATATTTTCTGGAGTTGGCAACCCAACTGAGAATGGACTGGAGTCATCATATTTATCATAGTACTCTTCTTCATCTATAGGATCTTCAATGAACTGTCTTTTACCATGAAGAACAACCGACCATTTATCATTTGCAGGATCATCGATATAAAATACTTGTTTCGCTTGTGATGCCAATATGAATGGTTCAGCCTTCTCGCCAATCTTTTCAAAGTTCACCAAAGTGAAACCCAATTCATCTACTATAACTCATTTGGTGTTATATAACAAGTATTTTATATCGATGATCCTGCAATATAAGAAAATTTTTTTGAGGCAAGACAATATGAGAAAATAGTAGTGTAATCATGTAAATGGGAACATTCATGGGAACACACACTTCAGTTATAAGCATTCATGTAGCAACTTACAGTTCCATTCATGGGAACACACACTTTAGTTATAACAATAACTAAACAAAGGGGTTGGTGTACCCCTAAACATGCGCATAATTAAAATAACTATTAATACAGACAAGTCTAGATAGATAGACAACTAAATACTACACCAACATGGTCCCGCATGCATCAGTAACTTCTTTTTGATGATGAAGCTGTGTCACGAAGCTCCTCACTGTATTTAGACACATCTGAACTGATAGGGGCCTCAGATTCAGATTCCTCATAGATGATATCCGACGCCGTACGCTCATACCGCAGAAGATGATCGGGGGTCTCGCAGTTGTTGTCGGTTATCCAAACTTTGATGGAATTATCGCCAACTGGATGGAGAAAAAGCCTATTCCAACGGACCAGATACAACTCTCCAATCCAATCACGCCAACCAGATTTTGATACAAGATTTCCCGCCAAATCATACTCAACCTCGATTACATGTGAATAATTTCCAAAAGTTAGGGTCACTTTACCAGGCATGTAGTGTCTTCCTTTTAGAAAACGCCAATGTTTGGGTATGACCAATTGGTTTAAGGAACGATCATCTAGGATGATGTCCAATTCTTCTTCAATAGGGAACGTTAACATTGACATAGAGGCCCAATTCATAGTCATTGTTATGGGAAGACAGAGACTGCACAATATTAGTATTAACAAAGTGTAAGTACATATAACGAAGAACGAAATAAAGGTGTATAATCGGAGCAAAATTGGGCCAAACATGGCGACTGAACTCAAATGAATATTCATTCATCACCTACCTATCATGAAGGAAAGTGAGAGTATAGGTTAAATCTAGACTCAACTATGTTATCATCTTATACCTACAAACCTAATTTCATCATTCATATCCTAAGTTTTATGTAACATCATTAATCATGCTTGTTAGTAAATACTAAGTAGTAAATAATTAAACCTTGATTCTATATATCAAAGATTTCATTCAGGGTCAATCTTGAAGTTTTAACTAGAGCTTCATATATCAACATACATACCAGGTCATATTTCAAGTAAAGATTTAGGCGTTTAATCACCTTATGGCATATACATGATTCACAAGTATTGGGGTGCACAAAGAATAATATATGTTACTGATTTAGGAGTTCACATAATCATTTAGAAAACCCACATGTGAGTTAATTTTGACATTCAACATCAATGTATCTTTAACACACATGTTTCAAGGGTTCGAAGCACATAATCAAATCAAATTAGGTTGATAGAATGGACAGGTTTGAATCTTATTTCAACATGCATAAAAATGTATTGAATTAGGACAAGCATTAGAATTAGCTAGACAAGTTAAAACAGTACATTATTATTAATCAATAAATTATTACTAATCAGTAGATAAATGAATAAAAACCAGTACATAATAAATACAGATAAATAGATACAAATCAGTATAAATACTAATTAGAAGAAAAATGCCCAGCAGCAGGGAAGGCAGCTTGAGAGAAGAGGAGCAGAGGAAGAAGAAGAAGGCAGGCAAGGGCGGGCACCTTGAAGAAAGAGGAGCAACGGTCGGTCCTAGAAGCTGTCGGCGGCGAGGAGAGGAGCGTCGGAGAGGGCGGCAAGGCGAGGAGAGGAGCGGCCGGTCCTAGATGCTACCGGTGACGGAGGAGAGGGCGGCCGGCGGGCAGCTTCTCGCACGGTGACGACGGGCAGGGAGGGGCGGCGGCGGCAGCTTCTCGCACGGTGACGACGGGCGGGCGGGTGGACGGACAGGGAGCGGCGACGACGGGCAGCTTCTCGCACGGGCAACGGACAGGGAGCGGCGACGACGGGCAGGGAGGGGCGGCGGCGGCAGCTTCTCACACGGCGACGACGGTCGACGGACAGGGAGCAGCAAGGGAAATCGATCGGGAATGAATTAGGGAAAGGGGAAAATCGGTCGCTGGCGACGGACAGGGAGCATCAAGGGAAATCGATCGGGAATGAATTAGGCAAAGGGGAAAATCGGTCGCTGGTAAACTATTAAGTTGACACTATGTGTCGGTTATTTAAAAAAAACCGACAACTAAACTAATAGTGTCGGCTCTTTGAAGAAAACCGACAACTATACTACATAATATTCGTCGGTTCATAAATAAAAGACAACCGACAACTATTCCTGTCTCGCACATACCCTTTAGTCGTCGGTTATTTATTAAAGAACTGACAACATATGTAAAATTTTGGAGCCAATTTTTTCGCTAGAATTTTGGGTTTGGCGGTTGAGTTTAGGTGTCGGTTGTATATTAAATAACCGACAATTATTGAAAGCGGTACCCGTGTCTGGTCGACCTTCACATATTGGATGTCGGTTTCTATTAAAAACCGACATAGTATGGTTTATGTGTCGGTTTGTGTATACAACCGACACCTTGAAAACCGACTTTATAAGCCATTTCTGTAGTAGTGCTAATGTTTGTTTTATCCATGTATAGGTGAATAAGAGAGTCGAGGATATAGTTGCTAAGAAGGTCAACGATGTAGTTGCTGAGAAGGTCAAGGAAGAATTGCTATGGTGGAAGGCATCTGAGGCTTCCAATCAGCCTATGGCAACCCACTCTTCTCCTGGTGCACAGACTGCGAGTAATCCTGGAGACCCATCGCCTAACACGTCTTCTGTAAGTATTTTCAAGATGATATGTTTTCAAGATGATATGTATATATGTATAACATTCTTTACGTAAATTTGTAGGCATTGAAGCCATGCCGCTTAAGAATGTAAAACTATGTTGTTGCAGAGGCGCAGGCTTACCAGTCCCTTCCTGGGGCAACGTTTCATGGGACTCCAATGCCGCAGGGCTACATTCGTGTGAGCCCGATACATGTATTACCCGATTGGAGGGAAGTTGCGTTGCCATATGCCCACCCAGATATTGATAAACTTGGTGAGGCAGAAGGTGGGGCCATATTGTGGCCCAAAGCAGATGTCCTCTACACGAGTGAAATTGTAAAATAAATTTACATTGATTTGGTCTGTTAATGTGTATATAATGATGTCAACTGATCTGAAATTATATATACAAGTTAAAAAGAAGACACCAGGAGCACCTAGGCCTCCACCTCCACTTCCCGCATTACCAACTTGGGTTCCAACTGACCTAACATACCCGTTAGGTCCTGCTTGTAGGGGAATGGCATGTTGGCTACGGGCACATAATATACGTTGCCCTATAATTGTTTCTTTAGATGCAGATTATGCAGGTCAATCATACGACAACTCTTTATTTATACAAGATATTATTGAGCTGTTTCAGTATGAGTGGCTGAATACATCAATGATAGAGACATGGATAAGGTGAGATCTTGTTTATACATCCATATACCTTGTGTAAGATCTGGTGATCTAGTTTCTTATATATTAATGCATACACATATATGTTTTGCAGCTACTTAGTCGAAGATCATTGCAAACAATTTGCATATGATCATGTTGGATTTTTGATTCCATCATTGATTAGTATGGTAGCTAAAGACCCTGATAGTGTTCAACAATATTGTATAGATGCTTTTACAATTTTTGGTCAGCTAATGAAGACGATAATAATAGCTCCATTCAATGTCAAGTAAGTTTACTTTATTTATAATTTGGACTTAAGAAAATTCTATTTTTATTTTGCATTTTGAGTTATTAATTGTTAACTTTTTACCTGTAGTGGTAAACATTGGGAGTTACTAGTTATTGTCTCCGGGACGTTCACTGTTTATTATCTAGATCCCGCAGGAAGTACATTAAACACTAAAATTGGACACGTAATGAGAATGCCATTATTCTGGTGAGAAATATTTCATTTTTATATCCGTTAACATCTTTTATTATATTACTATTTACTTATGCAATTTACTATGTTATATTAACATGTAGGGGTTTAGACGCATTCAAAAAGGCTGGAGGAAAGGTCCCAAGGAAAAAGAACCAGCCATTGTCTTGGGAGAACGTAAAAGTAAGTTCCCGACTCCCCGACTCCAATGTATATATTATTGATGTGAATTGTGCTTAGTTGTATTATTTTGTATGTTTCAATTTATAGTGCGCTACACAAGCCAATGGCTAGGCATGCGCATACTATGTGATGCGATTTATGCAGATGATTATCAAACATGCCGCATTGGACATCGATACCATACATGAGGTATTATATATAGTCTCATTAATTAGTATGAAATATATCAATCTTATTTTTATATTATTACTTATATATACATCATTCTCTTTGCAGGTGTTTAAAACTGACCACACTATAGGCAAACGCTTAAAAAATGTACATGCTCCATATACGAGGGAAGCATTAAATGAAGTAAGAGAAGAATGGGCAATAGCCGTACAAACAGTGGCAACTGTAAGATATAATTGGGATGTTGATAGTGATGCTGAATGATACTTTGTAAATGAATGTTTCTGAATGTTAAAACATGTATTTGAATGATTCTATATGTGTGAACGTGAGAATTGATTTGATGTCTGAATGTATCTACTTGTGTGAATCTTTTTTTGTTAATTTTGCAGGTTTGTGGCCTGTTTGTAGGCTGATATCAATGGATGTCGTAAACCTGCAGTTCAGAAAACTGAACTGCATGTTCTCATCCTGCTGACCAGCCACAGTAGGCCTGCAAACTGATATGAAAAAAAAATAGATATAGGCGTCGGTTATTTATAGATAACCGTCCGCACAGACCTACAGCGTCAGATTTTTGTAAAGGAACGACGCCTGATGTGACCAAAGCAGTACTTGGTCTCTAATACATGTAGGCGTCGGTCTTTTAGTAGACAAACCGACGCCAAAGGTCTTTCCTAGATGTCGCCGTTTTCTGTGGCGCGAACGCTTTTGGCGTCCATTGTTTATAAACATCTGACGCTTTTAGCCTAAATAGGCGTCGGGTGAAAAACCGACGCTGAAGTGTTCGACCTTTAGCGGCACCCACATAGGCGTCGGCAGGACACCGACGCCAAAAGGGGTTAAACAACCGACGCCAAAGGTGGTTTCTGTAGTAGTGCTCGCACTTTGGGGCAACCTCGCACTGCCGTAAGGGAGGAGAATTGGGTGGGCTGGGAGACACTAGAGCGCAATAGTGAGTTGTAATTGAAGGTTCCCTGGAGCCTCGACCAAATGCCTAGGGTTGGTCAATGGTGGTGCCCAATCGTCATGCTAGAGCCCAATAGGGTTGGGCCACAATGCCACATCACTAGGCATGTGAGGCCCAGCGGGTCACCTGAAGCGTCCGCCCTGGCCCTTGGATCTAGATTGAAGGTGTAGAGCACGTCAAAACATGGTAAACTTCAAAAAATCAGATCTCTATGATCCTAGCTTCAAAATTGGACTTCCAATATACTATTTTGACAAAAAAGGATATTTTTTCAATAAAAATTCTTCTGGAGTCTAATTCTACCTCCTTTGCTACTAATATCACCAAAATACATACTTTTGATGTCTTTTAGAATTATTTGTACTTTTGAATGCATGATCTTGATGGTTTATGTCTCAAATTTTAATGTTAGCCAGATATTCATCTCTTGAACACCTCAATGCATCATGATTAGAACTTTATCTATTCTTGCACACTATAACTATCTTATGTTGATGAAATGCCCTAAAATGGACATGTATGCTACAAATCACTTCTTTAATGCCTAACCTTGATTATTTGTACCCTAAAACCTCATTCTTGATCCAAATCAATAGTTTTTGGTACATTCTATGTTAAGTTTTAGATTTTTTCATACTTGTACTCCTTTTTGACCTAATGAGGTACTTGAACCTTGAATATGCTTTATGTGGATACATTGATGTTGAAACTCAACCCTGGCTCACATATGGGTCTTTTATGTCTAAAATGATCATTTGAACTCTTAAATAAGTAACTTATCAGACTTTGTATACCTAATCTCGTTGTGAATCATTCTTGTTCCCTAATGTGATCCGATTCTCTAAACTTGACTTGATTTGTTACCTAATGCACATGTCATTAACTAAATCTCTAATCTTGTATGAACCTTGATCTAATGATGACCTATGATAAATTATTACTACAAATAAGTATCTTTATAATTTGTACAACACCAAATCTTACTTGTCCTGTCTTATACTCTAGTTATGACAACCTGGCATGATAGTAACTCAAAATGACCTGATATGGCAATGGTGATGTTGGTATTATCTATCTTGCTTGAATCTTATGATTACTCAATTTAGGATATTGAAACTCTAATCATACATACTTGATCTAGTTGTGATATATCACCCTAAGTACTAATGAACCCCTAATGTACTATGTTGCTTGATACTGCTTATGCATGCCCTAGTTGAGATATTGAAATCAATGATGAAAGATATGATACCTGACTTAGACGACACATCCAACTACCATGATAATGATTGAAGAGAATTAATCTTGATAATGTTAATCTAGTTACACTCCTTTCTTATCATAGGATCACTTGGTTGACTCTATTGCCATAATCTAGCCAAGCTTACTTTTACGGTTTTCTAAATCAAGTTGTTAATCTTGTCTTCTACTCAAGGTACACTTTATCCTCCTATTTTCTAGACTAGTGGTATTGAACTTTCTTGTATGAATGCACACTTAACTATTGGTCTTCATATAATTGTTTGAGATACTTGTTCCCTATGATTAGTACTTCTGTTTTTCTTGAAATATGTTGAACAAATCTTGAACATAATGGAACTTATCAATTCTACAAACCTTCTGTACATGTTTGTATTCTTTGGGTAAGGGCACAATGCATGTTGAAACATGATTAGCTCACTGACTTAGGTCTTGAAGCCCCTCATGTGTAAAATTGTTATCTAATCTTGAGCATCCTTATAGATCCTTCCTTTTGAGGAAGTTGGTCAATGGCCATATATTATTGTTTAAGTATCATAGAAGTATGTCTAAAATAGGATTGCATGTTAATAAGAAAGTATTTAATGTTGTTTATTTCTAAATTGCTATCATATTAAGTTTGCCAAGAATATGTGTTTCTTCAACCTGTGATTTTGTGTTATTTATAGCGTACTCAACACAGTTGTGCTAATGTGTACCCTTTTTATGAGAGAAAATTTTGTGGCCAACTTGTCTTACAGTGTGACAAACCCCCTTTATATAAAGGTCATGGTCTTAGAATTTCCTAGTATCAATTCCTTTCCTAATCATAATCTAAAAATAGTCTCAAAACAAAAAACTCAGTCTGTCATCCTGGTCGATCAATTAAGACTCCCATTCACCCTAATGGGTCAATGCTTAGACTAAGATAGACTGTGAGTCACCTAAATCACCAAGTGAGTTTTGCAACTCACTAGTCTTGGTCTAAATCAATTTCCCGACATGAACCCAAATCAAATCTATATACTTCCCATATAGGGTACCAGTCACCCGACTCACAAAGTGAGTCACCTAACTAGTCACTTTCCCAAAGTGAATTTCATTCAATCAATTAACAATCAATTGATCTACTTACGCAAACCATCCAATAGACTGACTGGACATTCTAGACACCTGACCACACTAGAAATCAGCATATTCATGTTTCAAAACAATTTTAATGTTTTGTTCAATTGCAAGCTTCAATTCCCTTATGTATCCTTATGTGCATGACCCAATAGGTTGCTAATTACTTTGTTAGTGATTTTCCACACCCACAAGTAAATATTGGTGTTTAAAAACACATCATTGCCACCCAAGTAACAAGATTAAGTTGGATAAAAACTTCAACCTGTAAAGTGACCAATGATACTAAAAATCAAGCCAGGGAATTTTCATTTACTTATCATTCAATTTATGTTACTCGAAATAGAGAAGTCTATTCAAGATATCATGAGCTCAATATTATATATTGACTCACATAAGCATGTGCATGCATTTTCACACTCTCATTTATCAAGTGATTGATATATGTAATGTCCGGGCCCAATGCCCAAGGCACTAGTTGAGTTTCTAGAATGATGAATGCCACAAAAGACCACCATTGGCCTTAACTACACACTTTTTCCTCACTCATGTTCAAGACAGGATCAAACTTTCAATTGGTCACCCATCCTAGAAGTAGTCTAGGCAAAGCATGCTTAACCATAGAGTTCTTAGTGATTGGATCCCTGAAAAAGAGGTGCACCTTGGTGATATGGGTAGTCCAATCATTCCTTTTAATATTATTTTGTGAAAAGCCTCAAATCCTAGGATGTTATAATCTCCCCCATTTAGACTCTTTATGTCCTTATCACCTCTCAATCATTGTAGATTATTTCAACCACATTTTCATGCAGTCCCAGATTGGTTCACATACACTTAGCTTTGATTCATGTCTACCAATGTAAGGATAGCTCCATCAACTAGAATAGCCCTTTCAAACATGTGCATACCACACAAGTTAAGACTGAAATGTCACATGTCCATGTGGGCCCCACCTACTACATGGGAGCTAGCTCTAATACCATTTGTATTGCCCGATCCCAATGCCCAAGGCTCTAGTAGAGTTTTAGAAATGATGACTAGACCCATAGACCACGAATGGCTTTACTGTGCACTTTGCCCTCTCTCATACATAAACTAGGATCAAATTCCCTACTAGTCACTGATGTGTGTATTTTATATCACCTTTTGGACCAATTTGGTTGCATTTCCAAAAAATATTCTCCCAATAATCACTCTTACTCATGCTAGATTTTCTACTTTATTCTTGTCTTTACTTGCTCTATGGTTTGGCTTGTAGGTACAACAATTTGGCATCAAAATGGGGAGAAAACACATCATAACATCCATCAACACATTCCCCAATCATCTAGACATTTAGAAAATCAATGTTACTGAAAGTTATAAAGACACTCCCTGTTAAGACACCATGTGCCTTAATAAAGACACGCCGTCTGTTATTAAAGACACCCCGTGTCCCAGTCTAGAAATTGAGCCCAGAACATCCAGATTTGCAGCAACATGACATGTCTTACTAGAGACATGTGGTTTCTTATAAGATACACAACATGTCTTATTAAAGACACATGGTGTAGCTTTCTAGAACTCAATCTAGACATCAGTTATCACATAAGACGCGTCGTGTCTTATAAAAGACATGCCGTGTGATATGCAAAGTTCACTCAAACATGAATTTAAATACCTCACGCTCATACATACGATCCCAAGCCGTCTTGGGATAGTTAGATACAGACTATTTCAGACCATTTGGAAGGGGACTCGAGAAAGGAATAAGGAGGAGGAGTTGGAGGTGTTTCAAGGGAGAAAAGTTGGTTTCTTGGCAGAGAAACTTCTTCTTCTTCCCTATTCTCCAACAATTGCAGCAAGGATCTCTGCCGTTCTCTTCTCTCAACTGGGAAGTTCAGCTTTTTGGAGAGTTTCTAGCATAAAGGATGGATTTGTGGCTCCTTGACTGGAGTTCCAAGTCTATCTTCCTTCTTCCATGGACATCCAATTTTATTTCCTTCTATTATGATGTCTAACACTACATTCTACTATTTGTATCTACTTTCTACAACCACAGACGAGTAGATCTTTTCTTCTTGGGCATGCAGGAGTAACTCCCATGTCATAATATTGTTGAACATGAATTTCATATATAAATCTAGTTGTTTCACTGCTCTAAGGTTCATCGGTGTTTAATTT